>JALMQS010000302.1:0-188509 GCA_024734495.1 Forficula auricularia | reverse complement strand
AATAGCTGGATTTCAGTTACGTATTGCTATTACCCATTAGTGGGTTTTAAAATCAAAAAAACAATCAATAAATGAAAGATAATTGAAAAAAATGTAAACAAACTTTTTTATTGAGATTTTTATCTATAAATAATTACTTTAATTAAGAAAAGATCAATTAAGATGAAATCTGTCGAGGTCCAGACCTAGCCAGATCGTTTTCTCATCCTCAAAACTTGTTAATAGAGTTGTTTCATCAAAATCGGTAGAGCCGTTTTCAAAATAGAACAATGATACAAATATATACAAACAAACAATTTTTGCTCGTTTAATAAGAGTAGATTAAATTTTATTAAATTTGCCTCTAATTTGGATAATATGGCATTAGTGTAAACAATAGTAAACAGTAAAATAATATTTGCTATACGCAATGTGAAGAGAGCTCTCATGGAGAATACATAAATAAATTAACATTAGAAGTTTCATCTTTGTAATTATGTATTATGTTTTGTTATATTTAACGAGGAAACGTTTCGCTTGATTCGTTTCATGGAGCCGGCTCAGTTGTGGTTCCCGTGACAATGGAGTTATTGACCTCACCTGACGACTGTCGGACGGACGGACGTACATCCATGCAATCATCAAGAAATGTCACGTAGATGACAATAATTGGGATTAAACGCACGCCTACTATCTCGAAATCTACTCTTATTAAACGAGCAAAAATTGTATATATATATATGTTTATATATATATTTGTATCTTAGTTCTATTTTGAAAACGGCTCTACCGATTTTGATGAAATTCACGGCTTAGGGGTTTTTGGGATGACAATTCGATCTGTCACGGTCTCATCTTCGACAAAAATTGTTTTTGATGGGTTTTTCGTAATCAAATTAATTATTCTCAGGTAGACAGATCCAAATCTTGGAGTTTAAAAAAGGTTCTCTTTTGTTTACTTTTGTACCCAGACAGACAATGGGTCGGATTAATCCATTGTTCTCAAAGGCCTTGAAGAACTATTGTGATTGTGGATTTTAACATATTTTGTTCTTCCTAAACGTTAGAACTATTGATAAACGTTTCCAAGGGCCGAGCGGGGTGGAGGTGGGGGGGGGGGGTGTGCGAATATTATATATATTTGTTGTTGTTTTTTTAATTTGAAAGCGGCTCTCAAATAAAAATCGATATTTTTATCAGAATTTTAAATTAAAAATAATATTAAAATAAAGCTTTTAACTGAAGGAAGAAGTTACCGAGCATCGATCGTTGCCTCCAGGTACTACTATTAAAACAACCAAGTTAAATTTACTTTACGAGATATTGCAACCATATTTCAATAATTTTAACATTTTTATGATATTTATTTATTTTTTGAAAATATTTATTTGTGAGAGTTCTCGATTTTTGAGAGGACTATGAATTTTACTCGTTTCGCTGAAACACTTGCCTCTTAAGAAATGTACAAGACTTTTGATATATAAACTGTACGTTAAATAGTTAGAGATAGATAGGAAAAAAATGCTAAAGTTCCTCCTGGGACTAAAAGTTCACTTTTTATGAATTACACCGGTTACTTGACCCCTCAGGAGTATGTCATTCAAAATTCAAATCCATCGGTTAAACCGTTTATCCTGGAGGTCGGTGAACATAGAGATATAGAATCCCAAAACTATTCTATTGATATAGAAGAAAAATTTGGAACTATCTATGTTTCAGGCATATGGGTTCTGACCTGCATAATAGGTGTCATCTCTAAATACCCTATGTATATTTTGGGAAATATCTTTGATTTCATTCCTAATGTTCTCTCCTGGAGCGAAACAGTAATTTGCATAATCAAGTAATGCACCAATTGACCTTTTTATGCCTTCTTTTGTGTTTGTTGTTGTTAGGGGGTGTAATTTGAGGTTAATTATATGTGTATAATTTGATATTATACCATTTATTTTATAAGCACCCTTGCTTTAAATTCTAGACATGTGAGTATGAAGACATTTTGACTTTCTACTTTTTTTTTGGAATAAAATCCTTGTTTTTATTTCAATATAATTTTGAATGTGATAACATATAGACTAGGCTTTTGGTTTCCTGGGCCCACAAAATGCAGATTTTTGCTTTACAATGTTTATATATTGTAGCTATTTTCCCGAGATAATGGGGTTCTATTATATTTTATTTGTTGTAATTGAACCAATTATTTTACATGAATTAATGTATACATTGTATTTGAGCTTCGACTCCGGAGATTACTTCTCCACCATCGATCTGTCCTTGATTATCTTTTTAGTCCTTGTTTTTAATAAGAGGAAAAAACTAATTAAATAAAAAAATCTCTTTTCCGATAATTATTCCAATTCCAGTCCGATTCCTTCCTCATTTGTTCTAATTGAACCAATTGAACCAATTATTTCATGAATCATGTATACATGTATTTGAGCTTCGACTCCGGAGATTACTTCTCCACCATCGACTGTCCTTGATTATCTTTTTAGTCCTTGTTTTTAATAAGAGGAAAAAACTAATTAAATAAAAATCTCTTTTCCGATAATTATTCCAATTCCAGTCCGATTCCTTTCCTCATCTGATTCTAATTGAACCAATTGAACCAATTATTTTACATGAATTAATGTATATATTATATTTGAGCTTCGACTCGTGAGATTACTTCTCCACCATCGACTGTCCTTGATTATCTTATTAATTTGTTTTTAATAAGAGTCAGAAAACTATTCTAAATAAGAAACCTCTTTTCCATAAGTATTCGCAATTCCAGTCCGATTCACTTCCTCACTTGTTCTAATTGAACCAATTGAACCAATTATTTTACATGAATTCATGTATATGGTACATAGTATTTGAGCTTCGACTTCGCAGATTACTTCTCCACCATCGACTGTCATATGATCATCTTTTAGTCCTTGTTTTTAACTAAGAGGTCAAAAAACTGAATATAGAATCCAAAAAATATTATATTGATACAAGTTCAATTTTTTTTTCAAATTGTACAAAAATATAAAAAATTAAAGGTTTTAAGGATGTGAGTTTTTTACAATTAAAAAATAAGCTGACGTGTTCTGATGTGGCCATCCACTTGACTTTACCATACAACCTGGCCCCTAAAATTATTTATAATCATGTTGGGGGGGTGGGGGTTAGTTTTTGCATTTTTATACTTCTGGTGTCCCCCTGATTATGTATACAAAATTTGGTTGAGTTTGGTACAAGGGCCTAGATTTCCATTGTCTAACCCCCCACCCCCCGCTCATTTTGGGCGGTTAGTTTTTGCATTTTTAGACTTCTGGGGCTCCACTGATTATGTATCCAAAATTTGGTTGAGTTTGCTCAAATTGCCTAGATTTTTAATTTTTAACCCCCCTCCTCCCCCTTAATTTTGGGTCGATATGCACCAAAATCTAATCAGCTCTTAATCTCAATGGACCAAAACTACGTGTGAAATTTGGTTCCGATATTCACACTAGTTTTTGAGCTAGCTCGTCCACAAAAATTTAGCTAACGCACAGACTAGACAAACAGACTAATCAACAGACATTTTGACAAAACAATTATTATCTCGAAAAATATAATTTTTTCGTTGTTCACTTATTAGAGCTTTTTTGTAGACCAAAATGCCGTGGTTTAGCTCAATTTTTTTAATCAAAATAGTTTCTCTCGTTTTTGAGATATTTCGAAAAAAAGAAGGAAAAAAAACACTTTTTTCATGCACGATTACAATACTTGACCATACTCTGTATGGTAAAGTAATAATAAATGCATAATTATTATTAATAATTAAGCTGTTGAATCTTTTATTTTTGTGATTAATTATGCTTAAAATTTTAAATTTTTATTTAAATCACACATAATAATTAATTATAATTATTTATTGAACACGAACAAATAATATATTACAACATAACTACTATATATAACTATTGTATTATTTGTTTGTGTTCAATAAATAATTATAATTAATTATGTGTGATTTAAATAAAAATTCAAAATTTTAAGCATAATTATAATATTTAAATAGATGTCTTCCTATATAAATTTCCAAGACTGTTGTTAGAGAATATCCATTTGAATATAATATTTTCTGAAAACTCTTTTTTAAGCCCTTATTTTCTGATACCCTGATTTCTCTTCTTTAAAAAAGATCCACTTTTTTTTTTTTTTTTTTTGATTTTATCTATTTTAGTAGTCGAGGAAAAAATATCCTTTAAAGTTAAAGCAAACAACTTTTGATCACAAGATAAACAGGGGAGAAGAAAAATAGCAGTAGCTGAATATAGGAGGTATAAACGAACAAACTGGCTGGTATACGAGACGAGAGAAGAGAAGAAAAATGAAAAGTAGATGGCGTATCTTCTGTGTATCTCTATCACTAGTAACGTTGTTTGCTGAGAGAAACAACCCAGCCAGCCAGCAAACATCAAACATCGAACATCCTCCGGTTGGGTTGGCAAAGCGCCAAGCCAGCCAGCTTGGGACCCCAACTTAACTTCCACGCTTACACACCAATTATACCATACAGACCCCCCCCTCCCCACAGTTGGACATTTTACATTGAATTTATTTGTCCTTAAAAGCCTGGGAATTCCATCAAGCAAGACTTTGCCTTGTTATGCACTGGTTAAATAAACCATATACTCTTATCATAGATTAAATAATAGTTTTATATATTATATCAACGGAATACACAGTCAGATATAAATGTAAAATATAAAAAAATTTATATTCATTTTTCTTGTAGAGTATTTGGAAAAGATTGTGTTTGATATTTTGGATCCATTTATTTTCTCTGACCATTAAATACGGGATCACAACGATATCAAAAGGATAAATCGTGAACAGGAAATAGGTCAGTTTATGACAGAACCTAATTTTTTTTAAATAAAAGTCTCATAGTTTTCGAGTTATAGTCATTTTTTGAAAATTCTGAAAATCGCCACTCTACCTTAAATAATGAGATGCTGTGGCTACAATTTAGGTATTTTATTTATTCTAATTTTTGTTACGCAATCCTGAATAATTCTGCTATTGACCATAATTCAATATAAAACCATAAGAACTATACTTTTGGTGAAAAAAAAAAACATTTTTTCAGGACATGTTTTAAAAAATTTTAATCATACCCAGTCAAATTGTGCTCAAATGGGCTCCTATGGGGAAAATTTTGGGGTAGTTCTGATTTTTTGCATATATATGTTTTTTGGGGCGCTGAATATAAATCTAAGGTCTCCCACCAAAATTTGGTGACGCAACATTCTAGAAAATGCAAAAAAAGGTGAACATTTCATTTCCATTTTTTGGCGGTTTTTTCATTATAACTCGAAAACTATCAACTTTTCGTAAATAACCTTCCTATTCAAAATAAAAGTTCATAAAATTTCCTACAAATTTAATTTTTTAGGTTTTTTTTTCTCCGACGTACCGTTCGGGCTCTAACGCAAAATCCAAGTTTTCGACTCCGGCGAAATTTACGAAAAGTTGATTTTCGAGTTATAAGTAAAAAAATCACCAAAAAATGAAAATGTTTACCTTTCTTTGCATTTGTTGTGTCACGAAATAAATCAGAACTACCCCAAAACATTCCCCATAGGGGCTCATTTGAGCAGAATTTGACGACTAATTAGAATATGCTCATTTATAAAGAGATATAATAAATTGATAATAGGCCCAAAATTCATTGAGAGGGGGGGGGGAGTTCTTTCGTATATGATTATAAATTATTTTATTAAATATTAAATATAAGAGAGGGGGGGCAGGTTGTATGATAAAGGCCACATCAGTTTATTCATTCTAAAGTTGTCCACTTAGTTTGAGTCAATATTAGTAAAAAGAAAAAAAAATAAGATTAGGTTGTTTGTCATAAAAAATCGATCCCTTCACCCCACCCCCCACCCCAAAAATCCTATATTCCTTATCCTGTCTTTTATATAAATAATAAAATTCATCCAAGAATGTTATGGTCAATAGGAAATTAATCGCCTTGAAAATTTATACTCCCACCGCGCACCCCTTTTTTTGTTCATCCTTTTACTTAAGAAGCTGCGTGCACTATAGGGTGTCTGTTTATATATATATAATTAAATAGTCAATTTATTATATTTAAATCTTAATAAAAATGTATTAAAAAATTTTTTTAAATAGCAAATTAATTTTAAAATTCTTATAAATATTCATATAATTTGTTGAATTAACTCTTAAACTAACGAATTCAAAAAAAATTTGTAGATAATTTTTATATTAGTTGAATAAAAGATTTCACTGTCGATGGTAACAGAATTGTTTTTATTTTAGGTTAAAAATAAAATAAAATGAGAGAGTCTTCTGTTTTTTAAATAAAATAATTTTAATTATTTCTAGAGACTATAGTTTCAGAATGTGCCTTCATCATCAGTCTATCACAAATATTTCAAATTAGTTACAAATTAAGATTTAAATATCTTAATTTGTAACTAATTTGAAATATTTGTGATAGACTGATGATGAAGCAATGCCTTCGAAACTATAGTCTCTAGAAATAATTAAAAATTATTTTATTTAAAAAACAGAAGACTCTCTCATTTTATTTTATTTTTAACCTAAAATAATTTTTATATTTTATGAAAAAAAAATAAGTGAAATTAAATTAAAAGATACAATTACAAATTATCCTACTTTTTCAATATCACTTTACATTTAAATAAAGTTTTAATAAAGGATCAAATTTCATTTGAAATATCAATCAAATGAATAATTTTGAATTAAACATCATTGATAGAACGATAAAATATACAAAATGGATATTTCTCAATTTCAAGCAGTTCTAATTGTGTGCCTAATTAATCAAAGGCTTAGTCAACGACAAGTGGCAATTATTACACTTGCAATAAACAATAATTTCAATAATGTATGATTCAAAGTAAAAAAATTAAAAATGGTTTACTATTTAATAACGTTTTTATTGGTGGATTGATTTTTTGGCACTTCAGTGTAGATGAAAAATTATGTTTTCTGACAATATTGAAGAACCAGCACGAATATTTTTGCCAGAATGAGTATCGATGGGCTTCAATATAGAAGCACATTGATGCGCGCTTCAATATAGAGTCAACTATGAAGCGAATATTGACAATATTATTAATCTTTAAGGGGCTTGCTTTATTTATATTCTACTGGAAATTATTGACGTCGCTGAAAAAGGGATTCTGAGAGCTTATTTTTTCATCTATGATTAATTGTCTGCAAAATTTGGGTAATATAATTTTTATAAAAAAAATAAATTTAATGCAACAAATAAAATAATAAGAACACAAAAATAAAATAAAATACACTAAAAGGTATAAAAATACCTTGCATGCATCTCATAAGAGAAAGCGTCGAACGAATGAATCAGAAAATGATATTTTTTTTTTTTTTTTTTTTATAAATTTTATTAAACCAATTATTTTACATTAATTAATGTATACCTTGTATTTTAGCTTCGATTCCGGAGATTGCTTCTCCACCATCGAGTGTCCTTATTCATATTTAGTCCGTGTTTTTAATAAGAGGAAAAATCTAATTAGATAAAAAAACCTCTTTTCCGATAATTATTTAAATTCCATTATTCCCCAATCAAGTCGATTGGTGTTTCTCTCCCCATCCCCTTCTTTTTTCCACCCCAGAAAATGATAATAAAATTCAATTCATAAATATAGAAATTCTCTCAAAACGTTTGGGGGTTTTAAATGAATATTTTAAGATTTTTTTATAAACGATTTTATTTATTATAATTTCGATTATTTGCTCATAAGAATTGGAGATTTACATAATTTCGTCATTGATTATATCATCAGAACTTGACCAAATTAAAATGAAACCACCCCTAAGGTAACTTTTTTCCAATAAAAAAAAAATCATCGAAATCGGTCCAAAAAGTTCTCCCTGAACATACATAAAATAAATAAATAAATAGGTATCTTGACTATACTGAGCCAAACGCAGAAAGAATCATTAAAATCCGTTCATAAACAAAGAAGTTATCCCTGAACAAACAACAAAAAAGGTCAAATACCAATGAAAAAAAAAACGGGACCAATCGGAAACTAGACTGAACCCAATGCAAAAAATAATCAAAATCGATTCACTATTGGCGAATATATCAGGTAACATAGACACAAAAAAAAATTCAGTCGAATTGAGAACCTCCTTCTTTTTTGAAGTCGGTTAAAAATATAAGAAGAGGAATATACGATGGACTACTGAATCGACTTGATTTAAAATATCAAAATTTAAGCTAAAATTGATTGGCTAATATACTTACACTTTAATATAATTTCGAAGAGGTACACCCCTGCCTTGCCTGACTCAAGTTAGAACTTAGAATTTTAATTTTATTACCGCTTACTAAAATTTAATCCGAATTAGTTATCCCGGCCCAAAAGGGAGTTTTAGTCTATATCTAGATAAATAAAAGTAATAAAGTTAATAACATGGGGGGTATCGATAGTAGCGAAACTAGCAGAGTGGAAAGTAAACTTGGTGCTCCGGGTTGCGGATAAACAGGGGCTTAAGTGAATCCTTCTCTCTCTCATGGTTAGTTTGACACAAATATTTTAACTCTTGTTCGCTCTAATACAAGAGAGGTAAGGCATAAGTGAATCCGCCTTTGCTACTTGTCTTCTATTTTGTTTTATTTAACTACCAAAGAACGGATATTTATTTACCTTAAACTCTTTAAATAATAATAAAATACACTGCAAAAAAATCGAGCCTCCAATAAAAACTGTATTAAATATTAAATATTTTTTAATTTTTTTTACATGGAATCATACATTATTGAAATTATTACTTATTGCAAGTGTAATTGCCACTTGTCGTTGTCTTAGCCCTTGATTAATTAGGCACACAATTTGAACTGCTTGAACTTCATAAATATCCATTTTGTATATTTTATCTTTCTATCAATGATTCATTAATTCAAAATTATTCATTTTATTGATATTTCAAATGGAATTTGATCTTTTATTAAAACTTTATTTAAATGTAAAGTGATATTGTGAAAGTATGATAATTTGTAATTGTATCTTTTAATTTAATTTCACTTATTTTTACTTTACCATACAGGGCATGGTCAAGTATTATAATCGTGCATGAAATAAGTGGGGTTTTTTCCTCCTTTTTTTCAAAATATCTAAAAAACGGCTGAAACTATTTTGCTTAAAAAAATTGAGCGAAACCATGGCATTTAGGTCTACAAAAAAAGCTCTAATAAGTGAACATCGAAAAAAATTATATTTTTCCAGATAATAATTGTTTTGTCAAAATGTCTGTTAGTTAGTCTGTGTGCTACCAAATTTGTGGACGAGCTAGCTCAAAAACTAGTGTGAACATCGAAACCAAATTTCACACGTAGTTTTGGTCTATTGAGATTAAGAGCTGATTAGATTTTGATGCATATTGACCCAAAATTAAGGAGGGTCGAAGGGGGGTTAAAAATTAAAATTCTAGGTCGTTTGAGCAAACTCAACCAAATTTTGTATACATAATCAGTGGGTCCCAGGAGTCTAAAAATGCAAAAACTAACCCCCTCCCCTACATGATTATAAATAATTTTATTAAATATTAAATATAAATGAGGAGCCAGGTTGTATGGTAAAGTCAAGTGGATGGCCACATCAGAACACGTCAGCTTATTTTTTTATAAAATTCAAAAACAATAGGGTCACCTCCAGCATCCACCAAGGCACGAACATTACCCTGCGAGCATTCGCTCAGCATGCACCACATCCAACATGCATTCACCCACCAACTAGGCTGGATAGCGCCCACCAACTAGGCGGTCAGCGCGGACACGCACCACGCAACACCCCCTAACACAGGGGCTAGGGGGACATATTAAAAACCGTGTAAATCGATGGATGGGTGTATTTTTAATCATTAGACGAAAAAAATTAGAAATAATAATAATAATAATAAATTCATCAAGAAAATCATGAATATTCAATAGTATTGGAATTGAATCAAAAACAGAAATACGAATTTTTAATAATTAATGGAAAGTTAGAGGATTTTCATAAACAGGAGGGGGGGGGGATGATTGTGAATATTTATTATGTGTTGATCCGGAACAGAACGGCTTACACTTTACAAAGAGATGAATTTACATTCATACTTTTTTTTTAATTAAAAAAAAAAAAATTCAAACATAGATTAATTTTAATCTCTAGAAAAATATAAACCTACCTATTTTACGTCCAAAGTAAGTAATCGGTTTTGATGAATAATTACCTGCTATTATTAATTGAAACCAAATATCGAGGTTAAACTAATTCGAGAATTAATCCCATTAATCGGTAATTATTAATGGTTCATACTATTGAAGATGAATGTAATTATTTTTCAATACGTTAAGTTTAGGGTCATCTCTGCGCCAAAATTTTGTAAAATTTATGGATAATCAAATTTTATACAACCAGCTGCGAAGCCCTCCCCCCACCCCACCCTTGGACTACGGAATGGGGGTTTGAAATAATAAATTAAATTTTTTAACATTAATCGAGACGGACTGGTAAATTAATATTACAGGATTTGGATGAGGCAGTCCAGATACAAATAAGAGAAAAATTATATCTAACAAGATGTAATTTATTAGATAAAGCTTTTTTTCTCTTTCTTGTTTTTAAAAAGTCGACGTTCCAGAGATTTTTGTCTCCTTCTTCATTAAGCTTTTAAAAATTCTGAAGAAGTAGCGAAAAAATCTCCGAAACGTCGGCTTTTTAAAGCTTTATCTAATAAATGATATCTTAAATTGAAAGTTTTTGCCGAGAGTAGCAGAATTTTTATATATTGAAGGAGACAATAAAAGAGTGTGTCTTCTGCTGGAATTATAAATTTTATTTATTTATAACGAGACTATAGTTTCGAGGGCTTTGCCCTCTTCATCAGTCTATTACAATGGATTCACAGGAATTAATTTATGAATGAATGAATTAATTTATTTATTTATGGTGGTCAGATTTTAGCCGGATGATTGAATATAGTATGTTAGTTTAAGAGTTAACAGAACAAATTATATGGCTATTTGTAAACATTTTACAAATAATTTGCTATTAAATGAAGTTTTTATTAGCGTATCGATTTTTTTTACACCGCAGTGTATTTCAATTTAATATCTAAATTAACTAAGAGAGAATTATAAAAATGACAATTCTGCAAGGAAGTTAACTATTTGGTATGTAAAATGATTTTTTTTCTGTGTATTAATTAGTTTTTTGTATATATTGAAGTGGTTTTTACTTTATCCAATGCGAAGCATGGGAGAAAGTATTGGAATCGCTCTCGCGGCAAGCGCGACTTTAAAGGGTCCTCAGGTAAAGACTACGGAACCCATAGACTCAATTAAGGTCACAAATTGAAGTATTCAATGAGATTGAATTTTAGCACGTGACGGTTTTGCCAAAAATTACCTGAAATCTCGTCGAGAGGCCAAAAAGTGCCATTTTTTTTGGAAGTGCGTGGGGATGGATGGATGGATGGATGTATGTGTGTTATCGTTTTTTTCGTCCACGATTTTTTCCACACCTTTGCGCTGATTGAAATGAAATTGAAAACCTACCATTAGTTTAACAAAATGAAGCGCTGATTAGTTTTTGGTACATATCGGTCCACAAACATTAGTACTTTATTTCAGTACTTTTTTAGTTTTTTCTAAATATCTTGAAAATGACTTAACCAATTTTGATGAAATTTAATATCCTAATTAAGTACCTCGGGGACCACAAAAAAGGTTAAATAAAGTTTTTAGTAAAATTATATTTTAAAGTACTTTACTCAAGAACATATTAATATTTCAAATGAATTTGGATAAAGTTTAGCAACGATCCGTTGCAGTTTATTTGAGATCAATTTTGATTTTGATTTGAAAATATTATAATCTGTATTAATTGAGGCCTTATCACTTTTTAGAGCACTGAAGATGACAACAAAATAAAAATTATATGCATAAAATTAAAGCCCTTATTTCCCGATACCAACTTTAATAATAGATTAATTTGTATATCTCTACATACGTATAGTTAATTAATAGACCCGAGTTCGGAGACAAAAATCAATATTAATGAAAACTTTTTTTGTCTGGAGTTATTAAAACTTTTTTCCCCGAAAGACAATAGAATTCTTAAAGTGGTTCTCCCCCCCCCCCTTCGTTTGGGATGACGAATCAGGCATCTTTCTCTTCTTTTTTTTATGTCATGTTGTCAACGTTTTGTTTGATTTGTTTTTAAAATCTTTGTCTTAAGAATTGGGCGCCTCCCCTTATTAAATAAAGACCACCTGCAACGATATTATAAAGACCACATAACTATATATTATATACTATATATAATATAAGAGCCTAGATTAATTTGTAACAACGCTAAGAGAATTTTCTTTAAAAAAATTACCCTCTTGCCTAGAATCGAACGGACGAACTCTTGAACTAAGGGCATCAGCTCTAGCCATTACACCAATGCAACATTAATATTTATATCTTGATTTCTGTTACTAAAACTATATATTTTTGATTTAAACATTGTGTCGAGATAATATTGTATTCATTTGAACTCGAATGAAAATGAAAAAACACCAATAGATTTTAAATTAAGAAACATTAAATATATATTAATTAACGAGGCAAATTTGAAATATAATTGTCAGCTCGGATTTTAAACTGATGGCTCCAATCGATTTTCATTAACCAAGCAAATTTGAAATATAATTGTAATTTGGACTCGAATTTTGAAATGAAAGACTCCAATTCATTTTAAATTAAGAAACATTAAATATATTGATAATTATTCCCCCCACCCTTCGCCACTCAAAAATTAAAGAGGCGAAACTTTTAAGAGACGATGTATTTTCGGTAGTTTGTTAAGAGGAATAAAATTTTTGGACCGAGACGCTGCCCGCCAGGGCACCAGTCCGGAGGGCCGAGTTCCGAGGCACGCACGAAAAGCTCGTTGTCAATAATAACCTGATAATGAATATTATTTATTTATTTTAACTTTACCATACAGGTATTTGTACCCTTAAACCAACCTCTGCTCTTATGCTAATTGTTTCTTAATTATAAACTGATCAACTCTTTGATTTTAAAAATAAAATGTGTCCCGGAATAGATGGGTGTATTTTTGAAATGAGAATAACTCAGCTCTTTTTTTATCTTACAAAAATGGCGATTTTTTCCCAATACTTGCGGGTAAAAGGAATGAAACAACACTTTTGTTATTATTCCCAGATGGAAAGCCGATTTTTAAGAAAAGAAATAAATCTAAACTCATTTTTTTGGCTTCGTTTTTGAAAAGTGTCCATCACCAAATTTTGGTCAATAACAATATTTTCATAATTTACTTATTGGTGCTTGGCTTAAATAACGGCATCTTAACTATTAATATATCTAGAGCAGTGGTTCCCAACCTTTTGTGGCCCATCGCCCCTTTCTAGAGGTTGACTAACACCTATCGCCCCTTTTTCATTTTCATTGTAAGCCTAATTTTAATTTGAAGTAAAGTGTAAATATTAAAGCACTTGTATTATTTTAAAAAATTTTATTACCGTATATAAAAACAACCAAAGCAGTTTTATGCGGTCCCTTTTAAATAAAATAGAAAAAAAATAAAAATGTACATTTTTTACAGAAAACCCCCAATCAATGAATTTATTCACGACATCTGGTGTTTCCTTCAGAATCTCTTAACCCAAAATATGACAAACATAAATTAAATTTATTGAGGTTCAAAAAGTGGGAATTGTAAAGTCCCACCATCCTATTGTCAAATAAGGCATATTCCAGCATCAAAGGACATGCCGCCTGCTACTCCAAAAAAATTAAATTATTATGAAGAAAAAAAAATACTCTAAATGCCGCGTTAACAACAGTATGTTTCTTTGTAATTTATTAGAAATTTAAATAAAAAACTATTAATACAACATTATTTATATTTGATAATGAAAATTACATAAAACAACTCGTAAGGGAAGTGATTCCATTTCTTCGCATGTGAGTGTATTTTAAATGTTCCCCCTTTGAATACTCATCGGCCCCCCAATCGCCCCCGCACTTTTTTATCGCCCCCCGATAACCCAAATCGCCCACTTGGGGGGAGATCGCCTCCAGGTTGGGAACCACTGATCTAGATTTACTCCAAAATATGAGAATACTTAAAATACGTATATTATTTATTCATATTGAACAGAGATCGATTTCGCCATAATTGAATTCACCATCTATTCATATCAAATATAATTTCTTAACTATAAATATATCGTTTTTTCACTGTAGATCCAAGAATAAATTTAATAAAAGCGTGTAAAAAACAAAAAATTTAATCAAAGCTCTTGGCTAAGTACTTAGATAGTAAAAGAGAAAAGTCAATTTCGAATTAGAGTTGATGGGGGAATCATCAAATGAATCAATTTTCCATGAAATCAGAAACTTGAAAATGATTGATCATCAATAAAATTCGCTTTCCTGCGTTGAATGGAAAATCATTGTAATTTCCAATCAAAAATTTACTATATATAGATATAGAGGTAAACCATAAAAAAAAAAAAAAAAAAAAAATACAAGAGCTAGAATAATTGTAAATCTGAATATGGTTGTTAAAGTGAAGTGAAAGGGAGAATATAATGGAAATTGACAATTTGCGGGTAAAAGCGATTACCCAATGCTCTAATGTGAGTGAAAGAGACAGAGATAGAAACACCCACAACAGTGTATTTTAGGGGAATGGAATCAATTGGGGCAGTAATCACGGTTAAATAAAATAAATGCTCCAAAATACCTGTTTATAATGTAAAATTACCATCCATTGTCAATATATTATAGTAGAAAAATAAAATAATAAAAAATAAATAAAAGAAGACTCTTATTCTAAAAACAAAGTACTCTGCAAAGATTTTAGATTGATTAATATTATTGATAAAATTAAAATTTTAATCTTATATACCGGGTGAGTTTTTACTTTTCTTATAACTCAAAAACAGTGAATTATATGGAAAAAAGATTGAAATTAAAAGTTTATATATATCATGAGGGAAACTAAACTACCCTTTTTTTTGTTGACCTAGAACAAGCTTTCAAGGTTATTTCAAGGTCAAGTTCTGTTTTTTAAATAGAAACCTATATTTTTCATTACATTTCCACAATCTACATAAAAAACTGAACAACTTTCATAAGAACTATTTTTTTATACGACATCAAATAAACAAAATAGATGAATCAATTCGATCTCAAAAAAATCCAAATAATTATTATTTTAACAATCATTCAACTTAATTATCAAATAATAATCATCAAATATTTAATTATTAAATAAATAATTTAATATTCGATCATTATTATTTGATAATTAAGTTGAATGATTGTTAAAATAATAATTAGTACCTGGACACCGAGCGATGCTCGGTAACTTGTCGCTTCAGTTAAATGCTATATATTAATCCCCTCAACCCCCTCCCCCCACACCCCGGACCCCCACCACTTGCACCCCTGAACCCTCCACCCCACATCCACTCCATCCCCCCACCCCCGAAACCACTTCCTCCCCCGCCGTAGCCCTTCACCACCGCACCCCCACATCTCCCCCATTGTCACCTCCACCCTCACCCCCTCCCCCTCACCCAGTTTTTGCATTTCTAGCCCTGTAATAGCCCACAGATTATGTGTATATATGTATAGGTATATAAATAAATACCGTATAATAATTTTTTTTAATTAAATAACAATTTTTGAGTTCATCAATTAAATTGCCAAATTCTAATATAGAAAATATACCTTTGTGGGATTTAAAATTCGAATTTTTAATCAATTAAATTTTTTTTTTATAAATTTTATTAAACCAATTATTTTACATTAATTAATGTATACCTTGTATTTTAGCTTCGATTCCGGAGATTGCTTCTCCACCATCGAGTGTCCTTATTCATATTTTAGTCCTTGTTTTTAATAAGAGGAAAAATCTAATTAGATAAAAAACCTCTTTTCCGATAATTATTACAATTCCATTATTACCCCAATCAAGTCGATTGGATTCTATTTCTCAACTCCCCCCTTTCCATCCATCCAATCAATTAAATTTTCTAACTTTAATATATATAATATTTATAATGATCTATTAGTGGAATTTAAAATTGAAAAACCAATTAAAATTAATAGGAAATTGAATAAAAATGTAAATATACATTTTTATTGAGACAACCACCTGTGAATGTGAATAATTATTTCAATTAACAAAAAACCCATCAAAAACAACTTAGCCTAAAATGAGACCGTGACAGATCGAATGTCCAACACAAAACCCTCCTAACCAGTGAATTTCATCCAAATCGTTAGAGCCATTTTCGAGAAACCTGATTCTATATATATATATACACAATTTTGCTCGTTTAATAAGAGTAGATTTTTTTGAGATCTAATTGATTTAATATTTTTTTTATTTGATGTCGTATAAAAGATAGTTCTAATAAAAGTTGTTCAGTTTTTTTTTCTAGATTAAGAATATGTACAGAAAGATATAGGTTTCCGAAAATATTCAGGAGGGCTGTATCTCGCGAAGCTCATGATACCTTTTGGGATTGCTTTAATGAGGTAGCGACAGAAAACGACACTAGTCAATGTCACGATCAAGGAAAAAACGCAATTGCATGTGAAATTGATTCTTATCTGAATTCAGTGCGCATTGGTCGCGATCGTGATCCTTATATTTGGTGGTCAGCTAATGCTGTACAATACCCAAACTTAACGAAGTTTACTAGAGTTTATCTTTCAGCGCCCTGCAGCAGCGTATATAGCGAAAGACTTTTTTCGGAAGCTGGCCTTGTATACGAAGACAAGCGAAACCGTCTGTTGCCTTTGAACGCAGAGAAATTGGTATTTATTCATCATAATTTGCCCTTAGTGCAGTTTGAGTATTAATTATTTTGTTTTGTTATTAAAAATTCATGAGTCTCTGTTAAATAAAGTGCCTTCAATCTTTATGCTGTATTTATTTGAAATCCGGTATCCGGCCGGATACTCGTTTCTTATCCGGTATTCGGCCGGATTTAAAATTTGAGCCGGATAGGCCGGTTACCGGATAGTTACCGAATATCCGTTTCATCTCTAGTTATTATTATTTTATTTGTTGCATTTAATTTTTTTTGAAGTCGGTTTTATATCCCTTTAATTTCTGGATCTTTTTTGATATATTATGTGCGAAATTTCAAGCAAGTCGAAATTAAATTAAAAGATTCTACACAGAGGAAAGGAAGAGTTGAATAAATAAAAATCGGAAGAAAGAATAGAAATTGTTTTTTTGTTTCCTTCTCGACACCCAGCCAGCCAGCCAGCCTTTCGAGAGCAATTTAAATAAATCAATAGGATTTGCTATTCATACCCGTTGAGTGGTAACTTATCGTGTTTGTTTTATAGCGGCGTAAGGTTTATTTATTTTTATTTTCGTAAAATTCGACCCATTTCCGGGTATAGCCGGGGCCGGGGCGCCTCGCCCCTGGAGGCTGTTCAATATTTTAGCCGCAGTGTCATTAGCTGTGCGGTAGAATTGGAGGAGGAGGTCAACAAACCCCACACACAATCCATAACAACAACAAATCATACCACCACTACTACTACTACTACTAGATGAGATGAATACTGTGCTGCTGCACAGAGAGAGATAACCATTTCAATAGACAAATTTATATTAAAAAAGAAAAAAAAATGAGAGAAAAAATTCGATTTTTGGATTTGAACTTGAACTAAATAGAAGTCGGTTAGACGATAACAAAGTGGAACGTACACTGAAAAAACGATATATTTATTGTTAAGAAATTATATTTGATATGAATAGATGGTGAAGTTAATTATGGCGATATCGATCAATGTTCAATATGAATAAATAATATACGTATTTTAAGTATTCTCATATTTTTGGAACAACTCTACATATATTAATAATTAAAATGCCGTTATTTAAGCCAAGCACCAATAAGTAAATTATGAAAATATTGTTATTTGGGTAAAATAGTGGAATAGTTAAATTTAATATTTGGGTATTTAAATGGAATAATAAGTAATTACGACAAGAAATCATATACACTTGAATATTATATAATATAATTTATTTTCATTTAAAAATGTTTTGAAAATAAACACCCAAAATTAGGGAGATTCTAGTCATTATTTTTAACCGACTTCAAAAAAGGAGGAGGTTCTCTATTAGACTGAATTTTTTTTTTTTTTTTTTGTGCCTATGTTACCTCATATCTCCGCCAATTGTCAACCGATTTTGAAAATTTTTTTTGCATTGGGTCCAGTCTAGCTTCCGATTGGTCCCATTTTTTTTCGATTTTTTTCATAGGTATTAGACCTTTTTTATTAGGTTTGTTTAGACCTAACCTCTTTGTTTATGAACCGATTTCGATGGTTCTTTTTTTATCCGAAAGGGAGTGTCTTAGGGATGGTGTCATATTAATTTGGTCAAGTTCTGATGATATGATCACTATTAATAACATCACTAAAAAAGAAAAATAAAAATTTTAAGAAAAAAATAAAAACCGACTTCAAAAAATTAAATGCAACAAATAAAATACACTAAAAGGTATAAAATAATTATTATCTTATTTAGTTACAACTAAACGACGAAATATTAACACGAAATTACTTTTTGAATTCGGTACCAAACAAACTATACCTATAAGCGAGCATATCCTCCAAACGTACTAAGTAAGATCCGTCGAGTGCGATTCATAAGGTATATGTTTGGCACCGACTTCAAAAAGTAATTTCGTGTTAATATTTCGTCGTTTGGTTGTAACTAAATAAGATAATAATTATTTTGTACCTTTTAGTGTATTTTATTTGTTGCATTTATTTTTGAAGTCTGTTTTTATTTTTTTCTTAAAAATTTTTTGAGTGTTTATTTTCAAAAAAAATTTTAAATGAAATTGTCAAAAATTTGATTCTCTACAACTTTGCTTCTAGTAATTTGACCTAGAGTAAAAAGTTTAGAGGGTATTTGATTCGAATTCGTCACATATGATCTAAATGAACATTTGTTGAAAGTATAGCTCCTTTCTTTGTTATGAGGGTTGTAAGGCCTCAAGGAAGCTGTTATTTACTTTATAATGAAAGAAATGTTTCGATAGGGGCTGATTGTGATTATCTAGTTAATTAATGTTATACATATATGATATCCTGTAAAAGAACAAAAATGGAGGGAAGACAAGGGTAGTTCTCTTCAAAATTGTATGAAATAAAAAGGTAAAACAATTTAACGTTTATATAAAATTTATTCAGTAATCAACAAAGGGGAAGGTTTGGATATTGTGGAGTGTGGTGGATTGATTAAGAAGAGTGTTTAGGAAAGGTACAGGCCATTTGGAGCCTGGTTCCCGTTCCGCGATGCCTGGCGTAAAATTGAATACGCCGTGTGTGGGCTGTGGGCGCTGCTCAATATATGGAGCGCTAAAATGTCCTTGGGTTGGTTTCTTGCCGCTTGGTTGGGCAAAGGAGCATATAGGTTTTGTTGGTCACCAAGCGAGAGGGTGCCAAAAAACATATTTTGCTAAACGCGGCTTAGCGATATTGAAGAAAAACCTTGAGTGGTTTCTGGACCTAGTAGTGAAGGACCTTTCAGGATAAAAGAGACAAATAATTAAAGATATGAACACGTAAGGATATGAATTTTAGCTATCAGAATATTCTTACCTTTCAGGCCCATACAAGTCTAACGAATAACACACATAGAGTAATTCTAAGAGATGTTTACCCTTTGGTGGTTGAGAGTATAAGAACCAGTGGGCGCTTTAGGCAGGGTTTCGAGAGCAAACAAGGTAGTTGCAAATGCCGACTATAGGGGTCCGAGTGCGCTGATGAAATGACTGATTTGACCAGTGAAAAATTGTGGCAATTTTGAACACATTGACGAGGTTTTTATTAAGTCGTTTTGCCAAAACGTGTTTTTACTGAAATTCATTTTTGACATCAGTTAAAACTAATTGCTACAAAGGTATTCAGTGAAACGCGTCTTAACTAGTAAGAAAGCGTACTTACTAAAAATCGATTTTTACTGCAACATATACATAATCATTAGGCCACCCAGAAGTCTATAAGCGCAGAAACTAACCGCCCGTTTCTGCGGTTAATTTATTGAATTTTTAGACTTCTTGGGTCCCACTGATTATGTATACAAAATTTGGTTGAGTTTGGTCCAAGGGCCTAGATTTTCATTTTTTGACCCTACACCTATTGTTTAAAAAACGATTTTATTAAATATTAAATATACGAGAGGGGACAGGCTAATGGTAAAGTCCAGTTTATTTCTTATTAAATGATTTCAAGAAAATAATCTTTGCGATAAGACTACTACGTAGGAGGGAAGATTATGAAAAAACCTTTTTTTTTTTTTTTTTTTAATTTAATCTTAAATTTGATAAAATCTGGATTTCAAACTTCCTAAAGTTTTTTTTTTTTGAAATATATAGAAATATTTTTAATAAGCTCAAAGGCACAGTTGCCAATCTAAAATGTTTGCAAATAAAAAAAAAAAACAAATATACGCGAATCATCTTCATTATTTTTCTTCTTTTCATCACGACCTAATTTGAATCTTTTCAAATATATATATATCAACGTTATATTACTCGTATTATTATTATTATTATTATTTTACTTTTTTAATCTAAAATGAAAAATTCCGATCTGAGAATAAATGAGCCAGCCCCTTTGCCAGCCAAGGGATGGATCCTTTTACCTTTGATAATTTTTTTCCTCCAGGAGAGAGTGAGAGAGATGCCATAGCTGTCTCTGATAAGCGCAGCAGCTGACTGATAAGACTTGCGTGTCACCCCTATTGAAAATTCTCTTCATTTTCTACCCTCTTACAAATATTTTCAATATATTTACATACAGGAGTGCTTCAAAAAAATGTATACACACTTTGAACTTCCAGAGAAAATTTATTTACCGTTCTACAAAGTTAAATTTCAGGAAAATAGAAAGCTGAAAGTCCAATGTAAATGAAACATAAATAACAAATGTTAATAACTTTTTAAGGAGTTCGGTGTTGGTTCTAGGTGAAACATTTTTAATATAATAATAAAACTAAGATACGAGGTGAGTTTCACAAAAAAGAAATAAAACGAAATTGAGTTTTGAGTTCAACTCAAAAACTCAATTTTTGTTTGTGAAACCTACCTCATAGTTTTATTATTATAACAAATGTTAATGTTACCGAATGTTTTTCTACATTTGATTCAATCACGAATCAACTGTAAGAAATTTTTGTCAAATATTGAGTGAAAATAATATTTGAACTTATATATTTCTAACTTGAAATAATGATCTTAAATAAATTTTTTATAATTTTTCTAACTGATATAACAAAGAATAATTGACCTATCAATGAGAGTGTTTTGGCCGCGCTTTATTTGAAAAGATATTTTATCACAAGACTATTGCGGATTATGCTATTAAAGTCTGTGGAGCTCTTAAATCTGGACCAGGAGAGAAAAAAAGATGTAGATCACACAGTCCGAGTCTCACAATCCAACGTCATTTTGCGTATAGCCCGCTAGACATTCGGATGGATCACCAAGTGAACTTAAGATCTCTGATGTTATATATTCAATCTCCCAGTACAGAGCGCTCTGCCTATTAGCATGTATGTTAGATGCCTGCCATAAATTAACCGAATGTTTTCTACATTTGATTCAATCTGGACCAGGAGAGAAAAAGATGTGATCTGTTAAGACATTGTTCAAATTGGTGACCTGCAGCAGACGACACAATTCTGAGTACGAGTCACCACTGATTCTGTACATCGTATCAAAACGTCCAATGAGATTTCTCTACACACTGCTTGAATCTCATTCCAAAGAATGTCTAGGTTACGTGGTTTACGTTTGTACACCTCATCTTTTACTGTGCCCCACAAGAAGAAATCCAGTGGTGTAAGGTCTGGAGAGCGTGCTGGAAACTCGATTGGCCCCCTGCGTCCTATCCACTGGCCCGACAAATTTTTGATCCAGGTAAGCTCGTACGTCCTGGTAATGGTGATTTTTATTGCCAACAAGATGGTGCCCCGCCGCACTATCACAGGGACGTACGAGCTTACCTGGATCAAAATTTGTCGGGCCAGTGGATAGGACGCAGGGGGCCAATCGAGTTTCCAGCACGCTCTCCAGACCTTACACCACTGGATTTCTTCTTGTGGGGCACAGTAAAAGATGAGGTGTACAAACGTAAACCACGTAACCTAGACATTCTTTGGAATGAGATTCAAGCAGTGTGTAGAGAAATCTCGATTGGACGTTTTGATGCGATGTACAGAATCAGTGGTGACTCGTACTCAGAATTGTATTGATGCTGCAGGTCACCAATTTGAACAGTATTAACATTTGTTATTTATGTTTCATTTACATTGGACTTTCAGCTTTCTATTTTCCTGAAATTTAACTTTGTAGAACGGTAAATAAATTTTCTATGGAAGTTCAAAGTGTGTATACATTTTTTGAAGCACCCTGTATATAGTAAGGTGAATCACTAATATGAAGCTTATATTTTTGTGATTAATTTTATTTAAATCACACATAATTATCTAATTATAATTATTTATTGAACATGAATAAATTACGACAAATTTAGGTTAAATGGAAATCGGAGTTGATGCAGATCTTGAAATCTAGTGTCAAATTTAAAATTTAAGCAGTTTTATTCATCCAAGCCTCTACTTCAGAGTTTCAAATTTCATCTCTGTGTCTAGCTTTATTATTTATTTATTTAAATTAGTAATGAAGCTGTTGAAGCTTTTATTTTTGTGATTAATTTGATTAAAATTAAAATTTTTAGTGAAATCACACATAATTATAATTATTTATTGAACATGAATAAATAATACAATAAAACTACGACGTTTTCGATCGACATATTCTGCGATCGTTCTCAAGTATGAGCACCCACTCCGATTTTAGGTTAACTGTAAACCAACTTGAGAACTATCGCAGAATATGATCAAAACGTCGTAGTTGTTCGTGATCAATCAGTTTCTCGAAAACGACTCTAACGATTTGAATGAAATTCACGGGTTAGGAGGGTTTTGTGTTGGTGATTCGATCTGTTGCGGTCTCATCTTCGGTTAAGTTGTTTTTGATGGGTTTTTTGTTAATTGAAATAATTATTTAGAGGTGGTCGTCACGATAAAAATGTATAATTACATTTTTATTCAATTTCCTTTTCATAATTAATTGGTTTTTCAATTTTATATCCCCTAATAAGATCATTATAATTATTATCATATATTAGAATTTGCCAATTTGATTAATTGGAAATCTTTTTTATTAAATACTTAAATTATTAAAAATAATATTAATATATCACTTTGAACTAAATCAAAATATTACTGAGCAACCCTCTGTGTTCCAGGTACTTTAAATTTAAATTAGTAATGAAGCTGTTGAAGCTTTTATTTTTGTGATTAATTTGATTAAAATTAAAATTTTTAGTGAAATCACACATAATAATTAATTAAAATTATTTATTGAACACGAATAAATAATACAATAAAACTACGACGTTTCGATCGACACTCATACTTGAGAAGGATCGCAGAATAAGACGATCGAAACGTCATAGTTTTATTGTATTGTTATTTAATTCGTGTTCAATAAATAATTATAATTAAATATGATGTATATTGATGCAAATGTGGTGGCGGTGCACCAGGGACAAATGTAAGGGTTACTACCCTTAATTTAGAATTAAATTCAGAAGAAAATTGTATTATTAGTTAGTTAGTACATTAAGGCGAACGCTGTCTGGTTGAATAGTAGGTTGAGTGAATCGCTGTATCAGCAACCAGACACCCCGGCGCCGATACACTTATAAGCTCTTAATAAGAATGAACAGCCCGAGGGAGTGCGACAAGGAGAGAGAGAGACCTTAGGCGGGAAGGGGGGAGAGGCGGCTGTCCGTGCGAAGACAGAGGAGGGGTGTGGGTGTGAGAAAAGCTAGCCGGACGCCGTCGATCGAGAGTGCGTGGGAAGCAGCGATTGAGGGTGGATGGGCGGGCGGCCCAGGCCGCCCATGCGGGCTGATATCCGTGTTTTTTGGAGGGTGGCGAGAAGTGATTGAGGGGTGAGCGGCTCGGCAGTCCACGGACTGCCCCTGCGGGCGATGTGTGTGTGATTATTGGGAAATCGCCCGCTAGCCAGCTGAAGTGCCACAATGAGGGTCCGGGGAGGTGTCCCCGTTAAGAGAGAGAGTGTGAGTGTCACAGTGAGGGTCCAGGGAGGTGTCCCCGTTAAGAGAGAGAGTGTGAGTGTCACAGTGAGGGTCCAGGGAGGTGTCCCTGTTGAGAGAGAGTGTGAGTGCCACAGTGAGGGTCCAGGGAGGTGTCCCTGTTGAGAGAGAGTGTGAGTGCCACAGTGAGGGTCCAGGGAGGTGTCCCTGTTGAGAGAGAGTGTGAGGTCCGGGGAAGGCGCCCTAAGAGCTGTGTGAAGATATGTGAGTACTTTAAGCATGAAAAAACCCCTTGTAACAGATGTAACTATTCAAGTGATATAATTGCCAATCCGAAGGGGAAACCGGATTGCGAGAAATTAACTGAATGGTTACATCTGATATAACTAAGTTTACAATTAATAATAATATGTCTAATTATGAGGAATTTCTAAGTAACACTTAATTGGCTGTTGATTGTCGTAAATATATCATTGGAAATAATTAATCTAAGGGGTTTGTGTGTACGACCAGCTGGATAGCCCAGGCGACGGCGAGAGTAGGGGAGGGGCCTGGCGGGGGGAACGGAGGGCGACCGCATGGGTAACACGCGCGGAGAGGACAGAGAGCCGGAACAAGCCTCAGGGGAGAGAGTCGCGAGCAGGTGATCTAAAGGGAGAATCAAGGGTGAATTAATTAAGAGAGAGAGAGATCTGGACGAGAGACAGATCAAGGGGGAGTTGAGTATTATCAGATTGAGGGATTCGGCTAGGAGTACGATGGCCATCGAAATATGTAAGTGATCAATACTATAAAACCATGGTTACAAATATATTCATATAAGTAATATTATAAGTTAAAGTACCGTTAAGTTGTTATACCAAAATAGTATATCATTTAATTATAATAAGTAAATTACCTTTGAATTGTTATAAATTTGAAATGCATAATTAAATTTCTTTGTTTGTTTATTAATGTTATACAGATTCAATCTTATCAATTTATTTGTTTTACATAATTAAATTTCTTTGTTTGTTTATTAATGTTATACAAGTTCAATCTTATCAATTTATAATTTTTATCTCTTTTTTTTTGTTAATAAATATATATTTTTTTTTGTTTATTTAATTTAATTTTATTTAAGAGCTGATTGAGCCGGACCTACCCCGTCCCTATACGATCAAATAAGGTCCTATAAAATCAGAGAGTTACATTGATTTGTCCAACTTTTCAAATCTGCTGCTGCTAAGTCGCCTTCTGCCGGCATTTTGCTCCATTTTGACCAATACAAAAATATATAGTGGCTGATCAGTGAATCATAAAAATGATAAAAATCCCAACCACTTTCTAAGCTCAACATAAATCTGAGAAGCTAAAACAATTAAACTGCGTGTTCCATACCCTCTCACTGCTAGAGAATTCCAGGGAACGCTCATACAGAACAGAAAACTCTGCCTACATCTCCTGATAGCGTCTCCGGGTCTTTTTGGGTTACCCCAACGAGCTTACTCATAAAATGAGTGGGTCCGACGAGTGAGTAGAGTAAAATGCATAGTCACTTTGATTGAATTAAATTATATATATAATAGCCCAGATTAATTTGCAGCAATCGAACCTTTGACTGCTTTGAAAATAAATTTTGATACTCGTTTCTCGGACTTTGATGCCATTGCGAATCAAATTAAGATTTTTCAGAATCCTTTTGATACTGACATTGAAACCCTAGCCCCGGAACTTCAAATGGAAATGATTGATCTACAGTGATACAATGATATAATTAAGAACAAATATCAAAACTCTGATATTTTCAGCTACGCTGAACTCCGTAATTTTCAAATAATGATTTAAATTTTATAATTTTAATTGTCATGACCTATGTATTTATTAATGGGTTTTAAAATTAAGAAAAATAATGTCGGCGTCAACGCGCAAGGCGATTATTATAATTATAGATAGAGAAAGATATTATTTATTTATTTATTTAAATTTAAATGTATTTACATACATATATACACTACAATACATTAAACGTACAAATCATTGCACTATAATATACAACATAATATTTAACATTAAAATACATAATATTACACTATAATAAGTTCTAATGTCTATGTAACATTTTCACTAATATGTTTCCTTAAATTAAGTTTAAATAATGTTAAATTTGTTGAATTTTTTTACAACAGAGGGCAGACAATTGAATTCCTCAAGCCCCCTGAAGTAAAGTGAGTTTTTAGTCGATTCTCTATTTACCTTATGCACATATATCCTATCATTATGTCTGGTATAATGTCCATGTATTTCATTCACTATTGTGAATTCCAAATACTGTGGTAATTCCCTGTGATACAATTTGTAGACAAAGCACATTGTTTGTACGTACAGGAAATCACTCACATTCAAAAAACCTAGGCAATCTAGCATCGTTCTAATTGGTGTATGTTTATCGCATTTCAAAATAATCCTCATACACTTATTTTGTAGTAACTGTAGTTCATTTATATTATTTTTTGTACCAAAATATAAAATTGTAGGACAATATAAAAATTTTAAGAAAAAAATAAAACCGACTTCAAAAATTAAGTGCAACAAATATAAAAATACACTAAAAGGTATAAAATAATTATTATCTTATTTAGTTACAACTAAACGACGAAATATTAACACGAAATTACTTTTTAAAGTCGGTGCCAAACAAACTATACCTATAAGCGAGCGTACCCGCCAAACGTACTAAGTAAGATCCGTCGAAGTGCGATTCATAAAAGGTATATGTTTGGCACCAACTTCAAAAAGTAATTTCGTGTTAATATTTCGTCGTTTAGTTGTAACTAAATAAGATAATAGTTATTTTATACCTTTTAGTGATATATTTGTTGCATTTAATTTTTTGAAGTCGGTTTTTATTTTTCTTAAAAATTTTTATTTTTCTCTTTTTAGTGATGTTATTAATAGTGATTATATCATCAGAACTTGACCAAATTAATATGACACCATCCCTAAGACACCCCCTTTCGGATAAAAAAGAACCATCGAAATCGGTTCATAAACAAAGAGGTTAGGTCTAAACAAACCTAAACAAACCTAATAAAAAAGGTCTAATACCTATGAAAAAAAATCGAAAAAAAAAATGGGACCAATCGGAAGCTAGACTGGACCCAATGCAAAAAAAAATTTTCAAAATCGGTTGACAATTGGCGGAGATATGAGGTAACATAGGCACAAAAAAAAAAAAAAAAAAATTCAATCGAATAGAGAACCTCCTCCTTTTTTGAAGTCGGTTAAAAATTGGGATTTATTATGCTCTTATAAACTCTAATTCTATTGTTCAATATTTAAGTTGTTGCTGATTCTATAAAAATAATTTACCTTTCCAGTTATATTTTTAATTAGTTCATTAAAATGCATTTTAAAAATTCAGTCTGTCATCAACGATAACACCCAGATACCTTATAGAGTCGACATATTCCAGTTTTACACCATTCAGCCACACCGGAAATATGTTTTCCCCACTAGCACCCATTATCATTACTTTTGACTTTGCACAATTTATTATCAGTTTGTTGACATTTAACCATCCTCAATTTCTCTAAGGACCCTATTTATTCTTATTACAGCCATGTCGATATCACTATCCTCTACAGATATTAAAGTATCATCCGCAAATAAATTTACAAAAACATTTTCATCAATACAGCTATCTATATCATTAATGTACAAAATAAACAATAGAGGTCCAAGTATACTTCCTTGTGGAACCCCAACACTATCACTTTGTGGTTCGGAGATTTCACTATTAATTTTTGTCACATGATTATTATTTATTTATTTTTTGAAAAAATTAAATGTACATCTTTTAGTAAATAATAGAAAACACATTATGTTATTTATTTATTTGTGGAGGAATTCTTGAAATGTGATAAGCTTAGCGAATTCGAAAATCGAGTCTTTTTAGCCTTACTGGGTGGCTAACGGTGTCCCTTCATCCTTCGATAAGACTGAGCTCAAATCTCGGAGGCCAAGCAACCCAGTCAGACAGCCAGGGTTCTTGCTTGCCTGAGAGTGCGATTCTCTCCCTTGGGGGCAATGTTTTCGTCACACCTGTACACATCACAGACAAGGTAAAATACACACACACACACACTGATTTATTACCTCTTGTGAGAAACTATTCTTCTAATCTATTTTAATTCAACATTTTTATTAACAAGTATTATATTATATCAGAGGTGGCCACAACATGGCTCGCGAGCCGTATGTGGCTCTTCAGTCAATCTCGTGCGGCTCTTGAACCCTCTTGAATAATACTGATTTTAAAAAATGTACAGGGTGGCGCATAAAGATCTACCACATTTTAAAGAGGTATAAAAAAAATGAAAAAGAAACTGAAGATATTTTTGAAAAGAACATAAAATAATTTTTTTTTAATGTATTTTAAACATTATCAGACAAAGGGGGGGGGGCAAAAATGAAAATTCTAGCCCTTTCGACCAAACTCAACCAAATTTTGAATACATATTTTGTGGGGCCCCAAAAGGCTAGAAATGCACAAACTAATTACCCAAAATGGGGGGAGGGTCAACAATGAAAATTCTAGCCCTTCCGACCAAAATCAACCAAATTTTGTATATAAAGTTTAGGGAAAGCGGTGTTGGTTTATAGTGAAACATATTAAACACAGGAATTATTTAACGGATTACAGTGGTGTTTCACAAAGTGGAAATAAAATTAAAAAATTAAAAAATCTTTTAAATTATTTTGGAGATTTTTTTTTATTTATCTCTATACATATTTCGGGCTATGAACCCTTCATCAGGAGGTTTAACAGAAAACTGAATATCTCCTTATTTCCTCTTTGTGAAACACCACTATAACCCGTTAAATAATTCCTGTGAAATTTTGTATACATATTCTGTGTACCCCCAGAGGGCTAGAAATGCAAAAACTAACCACCCAAAATGGGTGGAGAGTCAAAAATGAAAATTCTAGCCCTTTCGACCAAACTATTTATACAAAATTTGGTTAGTTATTGCATTCCTAGCCTTCAGTGGATACACAGAATATGTATACAAAATTTGGTTGAGTTTGGTAAAAAGGACTAGAATTTTTTTTGACACCCCCCCCCTCTTTTTTTGTCTAATAATGTTTAAAAATACATTTAAAAAAAAATTCATTTATTTTCTTTTCACTTATAATTACACGAGAGCTTTTTTTTGCCGAAGTAAACTTGACATTTTAATGAGAATTTTGTTGTCTGGCAATTAAACGAAAAAAACTACCTGGCAACAAAACTCGAATTATAAAATATCAAGTTTACTTCGACCCAAAAAAAAAAAGCTTGAGTGTAATTCGATAAGACAATTTAATGAATCAATACGTAAATCAGAAAATTAACAAAATTAAGACATAAATTAGTTTATTTAATTTAGAGGAAAAGTACAATTGTTAAAAATACAATTCTTATAAACAACTTGATTTTCCGAACTTCTACGTTTTTTGTTTAGAATGTTGGTTGTCATGTGAGTGTTGCTAGACACCGATGATGCAGGCCTACTAGAATCTTAAAGCTAGGTTCAGTTTTGTCGCTGGAAAAGTTAGGGTAAACTTTTTTCGCTGTCATAGTGACAAAAACACCGTTGATTATGGGACTTTTAGTGTATGAATTAAATTGTCAAAAATATATTTTGTTTTTTTCTAGTTAAATTTTTTCATTTTTTATATCTCTTCAAAATGTAGGTAGATCTTTAACCCCCACCCTGTATAATAATTAAATTTAAAAAATAATAATAAAAAATTAAATTAATTTGTAATTTGTAATATTATAAGTAGAGCAAAAGATATATGTTATTTCATTTATATTTTATAAAATAAAAAAATGTGTCTTTTTTAACCGACTTCAAAAAAGGAGGAGGTTCTCTATTCGATTGAATTTTTTTTTTTTTTTTTTTTGTGCCTATGTTACCTCATATCTCCGCCAATTGTCAACCGATTTTGAAATTTTTTTTGCATTGGGTCCAGTCTAGCTTCCGATTGGTCCCATTTTTTTTCGATTTTTTCACAGGTATTAGACCTTTTTTATTAGGTTTGTTTAGGTTTGTTTAGACCTAACCTCTTTGTTTATGAACCGATTTCGATGGTTCTTTTTTTATCCGAAAGGGGGTGTCTTAGGGATGGTGTCATATTAATTTGGTCAAGTTCTGATGATATAATCACTATTAATAACATCACTAAAAAGAGAAAAATAAAAATTTTTAAGAAAAAAATAAAAACCGACTTCAAAAAATTAAGTGCAACAAATATAAAAATACACTAAAAGGTATAAAATAATTATTATCTTATTTAGTTACAACTAAACGACGAAATATTAACACGAAATTACTTTTTGAAGTTGGTGCCAAACATATACCTTTTATGAATCGCACTCGACGGATCTTACTTAGTACGTTTGACGGGTACGCTCGCTTATAGGTATAGTTTGTTTGGCACCGACTTTAAAAAGTAATTTCGTGTTAATATTTCGTCGTTTAGTTGTAACTAAATAAGATAATAATTATTTTATACCTTTTAGTGTATTTTTATATTTGTTGCACTTAATTTTTTGAAGTCGGTTTTTATTTTTTTCTTAAAAATTTTTTGTTAATCTCGAAACAATCTGGCTCGCTTTGAAACGGTTTTATAAATTTGCGGCTCCCAAAGTTAAGGTTAGTGGCCACCCCTGTTATATATTATGATTCAATATTATGATTTCTAAGGGCACTCAATGGATGACGTAGGTACTTATACGTATACATTTAAAATAATTATTATTCAATTCAGTTGATGGATTTTCAAGCGTATATGAATCAACATGAAAGTTTCCGAACTAGTTGATATAATATATCAATTTCATGCTGTCTGTGTTATCAATTCAATCTACAAATACATAAATGGTGGAAAATTTAACTGATCGGAAGAGGAGGCTCTTTAATTTAACTCAAAATATTGTATAACTGGGTTTATATGAAAATAAGTCAATATTTGCGGTAAAAAAATACAGAAAAATATTATCTTTTTTTTTTTATTTTTTTATTTTTTATTGATCAATAATTTATTCAATAAATTCTATTTATAAAATACATAGCTATATATAATATATTCAATTATTTCCACACTTATAATAAATTCTAATTCAAAAATATTCATTTTAGTAAAAGTAAAAAGCAAAGATTTTCAAAATAGGTCTACTGGTAAAGTCTATGCCTCTGATGCAAGAGGTCTCAGGTTCTAATCTGACATGCGGCAAATCATTATTTTTTTATTGAGATTTTCATCTGTCAATGATTACTTTAATTAAGAAAAAACCAATTAAGATGAATTTTGATGAGGTCCAGACCTAGCCAGATCGTTTTCTTATCCTCAAAACTTGTTAATAGATTTTGTTTCATCAAAATCGGTAGGGCCGTTTTCAAAATAGAACCAAGATACAAATATATATATAAATAAATATTCAATTTTTGCTCGTTTAATAAGAGTAGATAGATAATATACATTTAGTAGAAAGATCTCAATTTTTCCATTCAAATCTTTGCCTCAATAAACACGGTTACTATGAACACATGTAGGCTTTTGCTACATATCCTTTGTTTCAATTTACACGGTTTTGAAATTAGTTGAACCTATCCTCCATTTTTACACTGTTTCGAATTACACGTTTTCTCCTGGAACCGTGTAAATCAAGAGAGGAGGGTATATTATACATGTAAATACATACATATGTAAGGCAAATCTATATATGTAATTTGTTTCCAATTAATAAAGGTCAAATGGAAATTGTATGTTGAGTTACTAAATGAAATTATTGTTCTATTGAATTTTCCTATTTCACCTAATGGTGGAAAAATACACCTTCTTCCGGCTTATTTATTGCCTATTATCAAGAAACCCGGGGTGAATCATTTTAGTTAATAGATTTTATTGATTCGTTTGAAATATCAAGAAATATTAACTTGTGCAATATTTTTATTTAAAAAGAGCAATTTGATTATTTATCAACCAGGAAAATCATAAGTTGCTGTCATCTATTCAATCCGATGGAATACTATATGTCAGAGGGGTTGTTGTTCACCGACCTTTATCTACTCTTATTAAACGAGCAAACATTGTTTTTATATATATATATATATATATTTGTATATATATTTGCATCTTGGTTCTATTTTGAAGGCGTCTCTATCGATTTTGATGAAACAAAATCTATTAACAAGTTTTGAGGATGAAAAAACGATCTGGCTAGGTCTGGACCTCGACAAATTTAAATCTTAATTGATCTTTTCTTAATTAAATTAATTATTGACAGATGAAAATCTCAATAAAAAAGTTTATTTACATTTTTTTCAATTATCTTTTATTTTTAATTGGTTTTTTAATTTTAAAACCCACTAATAGGTTATAGCAAATATTAATATATTAATTTAAAATTAGGAATTTGTTGTTTGTGTGTGAGATGGACCAATCGACTTGATTGGGGAATAATGGAATTGAAATAATTATCGGAAAAGAGGTTTTTTTATCTAATTAGATTTTTCCTCTTATTAAAAACAAGGACTAAAGATGAATAAGGACACTCGATGGTGGAGAAGTAATCTCCGGAATCGAAGCAAAAAATACAATGTATACATTAATTAATGTAAAATAATTGGTTTAATAAAATTTATAAAAAAAAAAAAAAAAATTTGTTGTTTGTTTTTAATTAACAGGTGTCTAAATCATAACATTACAGGTGTGTTTACAAATAAAGTGGTTGAAGTGGCTTTTTTTTATATAACTTGAAAACAAATCTTATTTAATTTTATGTTTTTATTTCAGATGCTATACGATTTTTTTTTTATTATTTTCTTATTTATTTTTTTATAATGTTTATCAATATGAACTAATGTGGGCAAATTGGTGTACGAGTAAACAAATATACACATAAAATGAAAACCATAAGAAAGCTAGAAATGCAAAAACTGGGTGCGAGGTGGGCTGGATGTGGGAGGTGCAGGAGGTGGGGTGCAGTTGTGGGGGATCCGTGGTGGGGTGGGGTGGGGCGGAGTGAGAGTGTAGTGGTGGGGGTCAGGGGTTACCGTGCACCGCTTGTTGGCTCCAGATACTTTAAATTATATGGCATGGCTATATGTTTAAATTTAGAATCACTATATCGCGAAATTTTACAAATTAAGATAACAATCTTTGAGTAAAATATTTTACGCGTTTACATATGTCAGAGAGGTTCGCATCCTGCAGGTGAGCCCGGATTGCTGTTACTGGCACTCGGGTTTGATTCCCAAGGGAGTGAAAAACAACCCCTCTGACATATAATTAAAAATATTCCATTCCATCTGATTGAATAGATGACACTAACTTATGATTTTCTTGTAAATTTGATTCTAATACCATCGGTAAATTAATATCTTTCATGATTCCGCGACATTTCAGCCCCCGACAAAATATCCCCGACAAAATATCTCATGACAAAATAACCCCTCCCCTCGTGAATCTTATGAGTAATGCAAATCGACTCCGGTTCGGTTAATATATATTCAGTTCGGCACGATTGGGTTCGTATAGCTCCTTTTCGGGCTGGTTTTTAGACGGTTCGGTTGGCTGAATATATATTAACCGAACCTCCGAAAGTTTAGTCCGGGCGGGAAGTATTTAGGGCTGCCATTTTTTTTCTAATCAAACACACATTGAAAACCGAACCAGCCAATCGTCGGGCGGGGTGTGTTTGTGGCGCTATATTTTCGCCCAATATTATAATAATAATTAATAACGATAATGATTAATAACACTTTTAACAAACAATCAATAATTGTGTAATGTAAACATAGACGATAAATAAGTAAATACAGATGATAAAACCCTGAAGAAGGAGGGAAAAATCCTCCGAAACGTCGATTTGAAAGGAAAGGAGGAAGGATTCCAATAAATTACACTTTATTTGATATGTGTTAATTTTTTCTTTCCTCACTACCTCTGGGCTGCCTTCCATTACATTCAATTAAAATTTCTACCAGTCCGTCTCTCTCCAGAGAAAATTTCGTTGCAAAAAATAGATGATAAATACTATATTATAGATAGTAAAAATAATAAATTGTTAGATAGAAAATCTAACGACAGACAGCAGCACTTTCAAACGGCTAATTAGCCGCCAAAATATGAAAGTCTGTTTATATTATTGAAAACTATGATTATAAACTTCTCACTTAATCTCTTTTGTATACTCCTTTATACTGGGGAATATTTTGTCAGAAGATATTATGTCGGGGGATATTTTGTCAGGGAATGTTTTGTCGGAATATTTTGTCGGGGGCTGAAATGTCGCGGTACCATCTTTCATACAGGAAAATAACATTAAATAATCAGACGATTTTTTATCAATTATTTCGTTTAATTACTTTTGCAATATCATGCATATATTATGGTACTTATGAACTACCGAAACTGTTATTTTTACTTAAAATAGAGGTAGTGGTTGCGTTTACCGTTCTACCACCCTTGGATGTTGTTTTGTTTAAATAATGAATAATACTATATATATTCATCTAGATTAATTTGTAACAACGCTTAGAGAAACTTCTCTAAAAAATTACCCTCTTGCCTAGAATCGAACCGAAGAACTCTTGAACTATGGTCATCAGCTCTAACCACTAGACCAATGTCACATTATTATTTATATCTTGATTTCTTTTACTAAAACTATATATTTTTGATTTAAACTTTGTGTCTAGATACTATTGTATTCATTTGAACTCGAATGAAAATGAAAAAACACCAATAGATTTTAAATTAAGAAACATTAAATATATATTAGTTAACCAGGCAAATTTGAAATATATATATTCGAATTTTGAAATGAAAGTCTCCAATTCTTTTTAAATTAAGAAACATTAAATATATTGATCATTGTCCCCCCCCCCCCCTCGCCACTCAACAATTAAAGATGCGAAACTTTTAAGAGACGATGTATTTTCGGTAGTTTACGGGTATACATTTGGAGTGTGGTTTTTTAAGAGGAATAAAATTTTTGGACCGAGACGCTGCCCGCCAGGGCACCAGCCCGGAGGGCCGAGCTTCGAGGGCGTGGCGAAGGCACGCACGAAAAGCTCGTACAATAATAACAGTGCTCGACAAAAATTAAAGAAAAATTTCTCCCCGAAAATCTAACAATGGATTCCAGTAAGAGTTTTTTACGCTGATTATAATGCAATTTCCCGAATTTTTACAACACGTCAGAGTTTTGAGATATTATCGGTCAAAATGACGAAAAAGGCCATTTTGACCTATTTTCGAGTCCCATTAGATATTAAACACCAATATTTGAGATCAAAATATTTTGTTGAAGTAATAGAATACACCCTCCTCTTTGATTTTCAAATTACCACTTGTTTGAAGCTCAATTAGAACTCGAGTTATAACTAAAAAGCTAAGACCTTATGTTTTTATCTATGTTAATTTTCCTCTATAATAAAGTATTTTTAGTTTTTTAGTTATAACTCGAGTTCTAATTGAGCTAAAAACAAGTATTAATTTGAAAATCAAAGAGGAGGGTGTATTCTATTGCTTCAACAAAATATTTTGATCTCAAATATTGGTGTTTAATATCTAATCTTTTTCGTCATTTTGACCGATAATATCTCAAAACTCTGGCCTATTGTAAAAAATCGGAAAATTCCATGAGAATCAGCGTATATAACTCTACTGGAATTCATTGTTAGGGGTACGGGGTGAAATTTTTGTTTAATTTTTGTCGAGCACTGTTATTTATTTTACGGTAGAGCCTAAATTCTACGCAGCTTTAAAAAAGAGGTGGCAATTTGATTGCCTATATTCAGGCGTACAAGGCTAGAATTTTTAAATAAATCTCCAAAACAAATATTAATCGGTAATTTTTATCGAGATTTTTGATTTCACCAAGTGGAAATACATAGGAATGAAGTTATTTTTGAGCCCAAAACATTTTTATTGTTGCACAGAGATATTTAAAAAAAAATTGAACGTTAAGATTAAAATAAACTGCAACGGATCGTTGCTAAACTTTATCCAAATTCATTTGAAATATTAATATGTTCTTGAGTAAAGTACTTTAAAATATAATTTTACTAAAAACTTTATTTAATCTTTTTTGTGGTCCCCAAGGTACTTAATTAGGATATTAAATTTCATCAAAATTGGTTAGGTCATTTTCAAGATATTTAGAAAAAACTAAAAAAGTACTGAAATAAAGTACTAATGTTTGTGGACCGATATGTACCAAAAACTAATCAGAGCTTCATTTTGTTAAACTAATGGTAGGTTTTCAATTTCATTTCAATCAGAGCAAAGGTGTGGAAAAAATCGTGGACGAAAAGAACGAAAACACACGCACACACACACATCCATCCATCCATCCATCCCCACGCACTTCCAAAAAAAAAATGGCACTTTTTGGCCTCTCGACGAGATTCAAGGTAATTTTTGGCAAAACCGTCACGTGCTAAAATTCAATCTCATTGAATACTTCAATTTGTGACCTTAATTGGGTCTATGGGTTCCGTAGTCTTTACCTGAGGACCCTTTGAAGTCGCGCTTGCCGCCAGAGCGATTCCAATACTTTCTCCCATGCTTCGCATTGGACAAAGTAAAAATTAATTATAACTCGAGTTCTAATTGAGATAAAAACAAGTGATAATTTGAAAATCAAAGAGGAAGCTGTTTTCTATTACGTCAACAAAATATTTTGATTTCAAATATTGCTGTTTAATATTTAATGGGATTCGAATATAGGTCAAAATGACATTTTTCGTCGTTTCGACCGATAATACCTCAAAACTCTGGCCTATAAATATAGAGGGAGATTCTTTCGTTGACCCTTTTAAATCCTGAAGAAGATCCTTCGAATTGTCGGATTTTTTAAGAGAATGAAATTGATATTCTAATAAATTATTTTATACAAAATCACTTTTAATAAATTAAATTGGCAAATTCTAATATATCATAATATTTGTAATAATCTATTAGTGGAATTTAAAATAAAAAAACCAATTAATTATATAAAGGAAATTAAATAAAAATGTAATTATAAATTTTTATTCAAACAAACACCTGTGATTAATTATTTCAATTAACAAAAAACCCATCAAAAACAACTTAGCCGAAGATGAAACCGTGACAGATCGAAATGTCAATCCAAAAACCCCTTAACCCGTATATATATATAAAAATTGCTCATTTAATATAATAAGATATTTTTATTTTATTGATTTATTTATTTCCATTTATCCAATGAATAAATAAATTGAGGCTGAGCCTCAGCTGCTTCATCTTATGAGCGCGCTCTCTCTCTATCTACTAAGTATTATTGGATTAGAATTAATTTTTCTCCGCTTCGATTTTTCCAAAGTAATTCAGCCTTTTCGATCTTTCAAATTTAAAAGTAACTTTAGCTTATTCAGGATAAAATTTAAGATGAGTTTATTTTTTATATGCATTAGGGTAGAGAGGAATAGAAAAAGATGGTAAAAGGGCTTATCGGATTGCAGAGTGAAATGAACTACGAAGCGAAGAAAAATGATTTACATGGAGAACAATCAATATTGAGAATCCTATCTCGTAATATAACGAGGATGATATAATCATAACTGGAAGGCTTCCTTCCATTACCTTATTGAACGGGTGTTCTTTGCAGCCCATTACCTCACTCAAACCCATTTCTTTAGAAAACCCATTTTTATTTCCCATTCAGGGAACTTTGAAGCCTAAATGAAATTCTACGCTCATGAAATGGAGTATAATTTTATTTGCAAATCATAACAAATGGTGTGTGGTGTTAGGAATAAAGTAATTAACGAGTAAGGCGCTTTTATAACTCACAAAGCTTGAGCATTGAGATGATTACTCCGCTTAACTCAATTGCACCTTAAGAAAATTCACCCAGGGCTTTTGATTTGAGAAATCCCGGGCGCCAATTCGATGCCGTCTCGCTTTACCCCCCCCCCCCCTCCCCAAATTGATCTCAATCCAATTTCAATTTGAAAATTTAATAATAATCTCATTTCAAACGCTTTCTCAGATTCAAAAGATATATAGTTAGTTGGCAAACTTGAACTATCTCTGCCATGCCCGGTTAGCGTTTAGTCTCTTATCACAGATTCGCATATCCTTTTCATTCTTTCAATTATTATTCTTCACTAACTTCAAGGTCCGCCTTATTATTATTATTATATTTGATATGAATAGATGATGAAGTTAATTATGGCGAAATCGATCTCTATTCAATATGAATAAATGATATACGTATTTTAAATATTCTCATATTTTTGAAGCAACTCTAGATATATTAATAGTTAAGATGCCGCTATTTGAACCAAACACCAATAGATAATAATGAAAAATTGTTATTTGAGTAAAATAGTAGAATAGTTAAATTTAATAGTTGTGTATTTAAATAAAATAAGATGTAATTACGACAAAAAATAATCAAGTTTATATCATTTATATTCATTTGATATTAAGTGATATCTAATAGAATAAAATAGATCACTCAAGTATATAATATATTTGGATTAAATACGTAAAAATTTGGTAATATTTGGAATGATTTCGATATATCTTGATTATTAATAAAATATCTTTCGAATTAATAAGAGCTCATTAAAAATGCTCAACTCTATCAATATCTACTCTTATTAAACGAGTAAAAATTGTTTATATATCTGGATCTGGACCTCGACAAATTTCATTTTTTTTGGCTTTTCGGCCCCTTCAGCCATAAGTCAATCTACGATACTATATATTTTTTAAATTTTGTCTCTACCCCGGGGGTCAGATTTTAGCTGAATGCCTCGAGTCGGATTCGAACCCGGGTCCACTTGGTTAGCAGGATGATACGCTACCGCCTAGCCTATCTGACCCCCCCCCCGCAAGAATTTCATCTTAATTGATCTTTTCTTAATTAAAGTAATTATTGACAGATGAAAATCTCAATAAAAAAGTTTATTTACATTTTTTTTCAATTATGTTTTATTTTTAATTGGTTTTTTAATTTTAAAACCCACTAATAGGTTATAGCAAATATTAATATATTATATGAAAATTAGGAACTTTTTGTTTGGAGGAATGAAGGATATATGATGATGGAGGATAAACCAATCGACTTGATTGGGGAATAATGGAATTGAAATAATTATCGGAAAAGAGGTTTTTTTATCTAATTAGATTTTTCCTCTTATAAAAAACAAGGACTAAATATGAATAAGGACACTCGATGGTGGAGAAGTAATCTCCGGAATCGAAGCAAAAATACAATGTATACATTAATTAATGTAAAATAATTGGTTTAATAAAATTTATAAAAAAAAAAACTTTTTGTTTGTTTTTAATTAACAGGTGTCTAAATCATAACATTACAGGTGTGTTTACAAATAAAGTGGTTGAAGTGGCTTTTTTTATATTACTTGGAAACAAATCTTATTTAATTTTATGTTTTTATTTCAGATCCTATACGATTATTTTTTTATTATTTTTTTCCTATTTATTTATTTATAATGTTTATCAATATGAACAAATGTGGGCAAATTGGTGTACGAGTAAACAAATATACACATAATATATATGTGGACCATTTTGAAATGCAAAAACTGGGTGCGGGGTGGGGTGAATGTGGGAGGTGCTATAATGTTTTATAAGCTCGTATAATATATTTGGATTGATTTCGATATTTCTTGATTATTAATAAAATATCTTTGGAATAAATAAGAGCTCATTAAAAATGCTCAACTCTATCAATATATTTATTATAAAGAAATTGATTTTTTCAGTGTGGGGTGGAAAGTAGTCGAAGGCGGAGGTTCAGCGGGGGTGGATAAATTGATTGAATTCTTAATCTATTCCCGAGACTATTTCCTTTAATGGAACAAAGAAACTTTTCGAGAAAACGTTTATTCATTCCGATTTCTAATTAAGAAGAAATTAAAAAACAAACTACCTGAACGCCCGGGCGTTGTGTATGTCTAATAATAAAATTTCCCAAAGAGTTATATATCAATTTAATTAAATAAAACTTTTTCCTCCGTTCATATTTTTTAACTGAATAAACGCAGTATAACAGTAGCCATTTAATCTTTAACTAATTAATCTAATTTGTTAAAATTTTAATTAAGAAGAGATGAACTGTTCGTCTTTTTCTTCGTTATATAAAGTTTCTTAATCTCCAGTTACAAGAAAATTAACTTATTTATTTATTTATTTATTTATTTGACAAAATGAATTCACTTAAATTCTAAATGTCTAAGGATAATAAAACAAAACATTAATTACGAACCCATAACACTTTGTTGTTTGTTTTGCATATGAATGAGATCCCTCCACCCCCACCCCCACCCCCACTGGGTAAACGCTTTAAAGGGGTTCATTTGATAAGGGAATACATTTATTAAAAAATTGATATTGAAATAATTAAACTGCGAAAAAAAATCATCGCTCTACAAAATATTAAAGATATTTGAGAATTTTTGACTGTAATGTATAGTCCAGTCAAATTGTGTTTTTATCAGGAAAGTTTTAGGGTAGTTCTGATTTTCTGCATATATATGTTTTTTGGGGCGGTAAATCTAAATCTAAGGTTTCCCACCAAAATATCGTGACGCAACATTGTAGAAAATGGAAAAAAGGTGAGAATTTACATTTTTTGGCGGTTTGTCGCTTATAACTCGAAAACTATCAACTTTTAGTAAATAACCTTCTTATTCGAAATGAAAGTTCATAAAATGTCCTACAAATTTCGTTATTTAGGCTTTTTCTCCGACCAACCGTTCGAGCTCAAGCGCAAAATCCAAGTTTTCGACCTCGGCAGCCCCCCCGATTTTTTCCCATTTTGACCATGAAGGAGCAACTTTTCGACAAAGACCACTCTATACATTTTTAAATTAGATTAAATTTCCTACAATTCAAACACAGGTTTATCTTAATTGGATAATTGTAGCCCCTGCCGCAATGAGTTTGAAGTTTTGAAAAACTAATTTTTTGCAAAAAATCGCAGTTTTTCTTGATAAAATCAAAACCACTTATCCTAAAAACTTGATTCCTATCTTATTATCTAGGAAATTTTGTTGACTTGAACGTTTACTTGGACCAATTTTTCGTTAAAGCTCTTATATTTATAGATATCCAGCATTTTCCATGACAGGATATGACCCGAATCCTCAGAAGTTAACAAAAAAGTGGTCCAAGTAAACGTTCAAGTCAACAAAATTTCTTAGTTAATAGGATTGGAATCAAGTTTCTATGATGAGTGGTTTTCATTTTATCAAGAAAAACTGCCATTTTTTGCAAAAAATTGGTTTTTCAAAACTTCAAACTCATTGCGGCACGGGTTGCCACTATCTAATTAAGATGCAACTTTGTTTAAATTGTAGCAGATTTAATCTAGTTTAAAAATGAATATAGTGGTCTTTGTCGAAAACGTGCTCCTTCATGGTCAAAATGAGACAATATCGAAAAAAGTGCGAGTTTTTTGGGTGGCTGCCGAGGTCGAAAATTTGGATTTTCCGCTTGAGCCCGAACGGTTGGTCGGAGAAAAAAACCTAAAGGATAAAATTTGTGGGAAATTTTATGACCTATCATTTTGAATAGGAATGTTATTTACGAAAAGTTGATAGTTTTCGAGTAATAAGCGAAAAACCGCCAAAAAATGAAAATTTTCACATTTTTTTTTACATTTTCTACAATGTTGCGTCTCAAAATTTTGGTGGGAGATTTGGATTCAGCGGCTAAAAAAAACATATATATGCAAAAAATCAGAACTACCCCAAAACTTTCCCCATGGGGGCCCATTTGACGACTATTTGACTGGACTCTATCTCTATAATGTTAATTTTTAATATATGAGGAAAATTTAAGTGAAAATCACCTGACTGACTCACTGACTTGTTATTTTTTAAAAGCATAATCACCAATCAATTGGTCATTTCTTGAATACCCACCTATGTTTTTATTTAATCTGAAATTATTTATTATTTTCCTTTTTCTGATATCTAATCAAGTAAGTAACGAGATTCTTTTCCCATTTATTCTCTGTTTTTTTTTTTTTAATTTATTTCATTCCGAGTCGAGAAGTCAACCGGGCAAGTACTTAATAAGAATTGTCTTGTTCTCTGTTTTGTGTTTTGTGCATTTTTGTTGACTACTGGGGTGCATTGGGGAGAATTGTTCAAAACTTCACCTTCATGATAGACAAGGTAAACATTTAAATACAATTAAAAAAAAAGTCTTTTCTATAATACATTTATAATTATGAGACTATTCTATTGTAAATATCAGCTTTCTTCGATTTTTTTTCTAATTTTGAATTAATGAATCATTGATAGAAAAATAAAATATACATATATTGATATATTAATGAGAAAAATTATAAATATATTCAATAAATTTTGTTGATAATTTTTGAATTTTATAAAAAAAAAAATAAATAAATAAAATTAAATTAAAAGATACAATTACAAATTATCATACAAGTCTCAATATAACTTTAATTTAAATAAAGTTTTGCCTCACTGCGTTTCTTGTAATAAGAGAATGAATGTACACCATGTTTTTAACCGACTTCAAAAAAGGAGGAGGTTCTCTATTCGATTGAATTTTTTTTTTTTTTTTTTTTTTTTTTTGTTGTGCCTATGTTACCTCATATCTCCGCCAATTGTCAACCGATTTTGAAAATTTTTTTGCATTGGGTCCAGTCTAGCTTCCGATTGGTCCCATTTTTCGTTTTTTTCATAGGTATTAGACCTTTTTTATTAGGTTTGTTTAGACCTAACCTCTTTGTTTATGAACCGATTTCGATGGTTCTTTTTTTATCCGAAAGGGGTGTCTTAGGGATGGTGTCATATTAATTTGGTCAAGTTCTGATGATATGATCACTATTAATGACATCACTAAAAAGAGAAAAATAAAAATAATTTTTAAGAAAAAATAAAAACGGACTTCAAAAAATTAAATGCAACAATATAAAATACACTAAAAGGTATAAAATAATTATTATCTAATTTAGTTACAACTAAACGACGAAATATTAACATGAAATTACTTTTTGAAGTTGGTGCCAAACATATACCTTTTATGAATGGCACTCGACGGATCTTACTTAGTACGTTTGGCGGGTACGCTCGCTTATAGGTATAGTTAGTTTGGCACCGACTTCAAAAAGTAATTTCATGTTAATATTTCGTCGTTTAGTTGTAACTAAATAAGATAATAATTATTTTATACCTTTTAGTGTATTTTATTTGTTGCATTTAATTTTTGAAGTCGGTTTTTATTTTTTTCTTAAAAATTATTTTGATAGAGTGTCCTTTATACAATACCCTGAGAGATGGATTTAAAATTCAAGGAAATTTAAAGAATATTTTGGTAGATCCGAAAGAATTTAATAATTTATTTCAATTTTTAAAAGAAACAAATTTAATATATTATAGTTTTCGATTTATTTTTATTATTATTCTGTTTTGGTTGATTTTCTTATTACCTATATGTATTTTTTGTAGATATTTCTTGTGTGTTTTGAATATGGTATATGATTTGTCGGAGGTTTTGTTTTTCTGTTGTTCTCTGTTTGCTATATTGTTGATTTTGATTTTTTGTTGTTGTTTTCTTTGACTTTGGTTTTTGTTTTGCTCCTCTGTTTTTTCTTCATTTCTTAATGTATAGAGTGAAGAGTGAAGATGGAATTGAAGAAAGAAAAAAGAAGTCAGGAACTCGGTGGCACTAATGACCTTAGTAGTTGATATGCCATGTATTTTGTAAAATAAATAAATAAATAAAGTTTTAATAAAAGATCAAATTCCATCTGAAATATCAATAAAATGAATAATTTTGAATTAATGAATCATTGTTAGAAAAATAAAATATACAAAATTGATATTTCTGAAGTTCAAGAAGTACAAATTGTGTGCCTAATTAATCAAGGGCTGAGTCAACAACAAGTGGCAAGTACACTTGCAATAAGCAATAATTTCAATAATGTATGTTTCCTTGTAAAAAAATTAAAAATTATTTAATATATAATAAAGTTTTTATTGTTGGATCGATTTTTTTGCACTTTAGTGTTTATGATAAATTATTGGATCGATGCTGAAGCCCTCTCAACTCCCGCTTGAATTTGCAATTATTATATTCCCTCTAATAAAATTAAAAAAAATATCCTATATTTATCAATTCAGAAATATATTTAAATTCGAAAAACGTTTTTTTGTTCGCATTTTGCTTAAGCCATTTTCTTAAAGTGCTTCCATTTCAACGCCCTTTTGACTTCAATTGTTATTGTTATATCCTTAGTTTTTATTGGCGCTCCCAAAACATAAAAGTACCATAGAGCCTTTATGATTGGGAATTTAATAGCACAAATTTTTTAATTTATTAAATAATAAATTGACATAAAGTACTCTTGTTATAGAAAGATGATCTTTATTGGAGAATATATGAAAGATGAAACTGCGCATACGTAATAAATTATCATAAAGAAATCAAGAAACATTTTAATGTTATTCAGTTCTAACTTAGATAACTGAGGTGATCATTTAACTTTTAACATCTCACGTACACTTCTGTGACAATTCCCTTTTCAGGGGATAATCTTATTATACCTGCGACTCTGGCAAAACGTCATCTGGTGAGATGATAATTGAACTAGATTATAAAATAGTGTATGACTTTGGAAGTTTCATGGAAAATAATGTCAGATTTGGGAATAGATGTGTGTGTGTAAATTTAAATTTAAAATTGTTGACGTTATTACAAAGTTTAATTAAAAATAAGTTTTTCTTGTTAAAGTTATATATATATTCGAAAAAAATAATCGGGACGTCAGAGGTCTGCTCACAAACTTTTTTTTTTCAATCTGAAAGTGATTCAGTATAGCAGTTTCAAAATAATTTTAAGAAAAAATAAAAACCGACTTCAAAAAATTAAATGCAACAAATAAAATACACTAAAAGGTATAAAATAATTATTATCTTATTTAGTTACAACTAAACGACGAAATATTAACATGAAATTACTTTTTGAAGTCGGTGCCAAACAAACTATACCTATAAGCGAGCGTACCCGCCAAACGTACTAAGTAAGATCCGTCGAGTGCGATTCATAAAAGGTATATATTTGGCACCGACTTCAAAAAGTAATTTCATGTTAATATTTCGTCGTTTAGTTGTAACTAAATAAGATAATAATTATTTTATACCTTTTAGTGTATTTTATTTGTTGCATTTAATTTTTTGAAGTCGGTTTTTATTTTTTCTTAAAAATTATTTTTATTTTTCTCTTTTTAGTGATGTCATTAATAGTGATCATATCATCAGAACTTGACCAAATTATTATGACACCATCCCTAAGACACCCCCTTTCGGATAAAAAAAGAACCATCGAAATCGGTTCATAAACAAAGAGGTTAGGTCTAAACAAACCTAATAAAAAAGGTCTAATACCTATGAAAAAAAAACGAAAAAAAATGGGACCAATCGGAAGCTAGACTGGACCCAATGCAAAAAATCGGTTGAGAATTGGCGGAGATATGAGGTAACATAGGCACAAAAAAAAAAAAAAATTCAGTCGAATAGAGAACCTCCTCCTTTTTTGAAGTCGGTTAAAAAGGAGGAGGTTCTCTATTCGACTGAATTTTTTTTTGTCTATGTTACCTGATATCTTCGCCAATTGTGAACCGATTTTGATGATTTTTTTGCATTGGGTTCAGTCTAGCTTCTGATTGGTCCCGTTTTTTTCATTGGTATTAGACCTTTTTTGATATGTTTGTTCAAGCATAACTTCTTTGCTTATGAACCGATTTCGATGATTCTTTTTTTATTGGAAAGAGGGTACCTTGGGGGTGGTCCCATATTAATTTGGTCAAGTTCTGATGATATGATCAATGATGAAATAACGTAAATCTCCAATTCTTATGAGCAAATAATCGAAATTATAATAAATAAAATCTTTTATTAAAAAAAGTCTTAAAACCCGCAAACGTTTTCTATATTTATGAATTGAATTTTATTATCATTTTCTGATTCATTCGCCCGAATCTTTCTCTTACGAGATGCATGCAAGGTATTATATTAAGTCACTATTAATAACATCACTAAAAAAAAATAAAAATAAAAATAATTTTTAAGAAAAAAATAAAATATTAAATTAAATAAAATATGTTTCACCAAGAACCCTTAACAAAATTAAAACTTTTGGCTTAACCGCCTCTAATTTATTATTAGATAAGAATTTACCAAATTTAGAAAATTTTCAAAAATGGACCTGACCTATTTTCTGAGGGTCTCATTTGATACTAATTTATAATTCAGCACAATACATACAGAATTCGGAATGAATACTTATTTTGAAGGCAAACATTTTCATTGGATTTGATTGACAAATAAGAACGACACAGAGACTAAACCTTGGCATGCTCTATCTGTGCCATTGTTTATATTATAACTTTGCTTGCAGTATTTGGAACTGTCCAAAGGAATTGCTTAACTTCTGCTAACTTGATCTCTTAGACAGCCCCCCCCCTCTGACCTTAGAAAATCAATCATCTTGGGAATTTTTTTTATGACCTAGAAAACTCAAAGAATCGAAAACTTTACTCTATAGACGAATAAGTTTATCTAAAAAAAAAAAAAAAGAAGTTAATTTCAATTTATATTAAAATTAAAAAACTTTAATTAAAAAACTCACACTTTTGAAATATGTCTTTTTTGGAGAAAAACGGATATTATTATAAATCAAAATGAATAATATAACTTCAAAATAAATTGAATCACTAATTTGTTTTAGAAAAGGAAAAAAAAATCAGCGATGGATACAATAAATTGGATGTGTAGACGGAGTTTTGAAAAAAATATAATGAAAGTCGCATGAAAAATTACAATAAAGATAAAAGTAAATAAATATTATATTTAATATTGATTTACTATGAGTTAAGGATACTAGGTCACTTATTTCACATTTAATTTTTTTTGGATGATTTTAGTGCGGAAAAGTTGCCTATTATAATAAGAAGAAAAAGGGCTTTACTTGGATATATAGAGTTTAATATAGAAAATAGTGCAAAAACAATAAGTATTATGTATCAGAGAAAGATTGTAAGAGAAAATGGACAAAAAAGGTGTCTATTCCATAACATGTGGAGAATGTGATTCGACCTATATAGGAAAAACAGAACGAAATTTAAACACACGCATTTCGGAACACAAAAGGGTTTTTAAGGGGTATAGTGCATTTGCAGACCATTTAATTTCCGAGAAACATTGTTTTCCAGATGAATCAAATATTAAATTAATTAGATCAGAATTAGATCCCTTAAAAATTAGTATTTTCGAATCGTTAGAAATTTTAAAATCATACAATAATTCACCAAAAAAATTCTTAAATCGGAAAATAGAAATTCCCGAAAGCTTTATTTTAAAAATAGCCGCTAAAATATAAACTTCACGAACGCCACCTACAGTCAAAATAATAAAACAAGTATGAATTTCAATTCCTGGCTTGCCCACCCTGTTAAATTTCTTAACCTAACCACGTGAAAGATGTTAAACTTTCATTCATAAATTAATTCCTGTGAATACATTGTAATAGACTGATGAAGAGGGCAAAGCCCTCGAAACTATAGTCTCGTTATAAATAAATAAAATTTATTATTCCAGCAGAAGACACACTCTTTTATTGTCTCCTTCAATATATAAAAATTCTGCTACTCTCAGGCAAAAACTTTCAATTTGATCGTAAGAGAGTTAAAAGTAGCTTAGTGATTTATCTCTTTCCTTCCTGGCTTGTGAATCCCAACATGGGATGCATCCAGACTCCCTCATGTGAAGAGACTCTGATGAGAGAGATGTGCATATTGTTACCGGAGATCCGGAAAGAGATACACGGAATTCACCACCCTTGGAAATTCAATACTACTACTTATTATGATACGTGTATTATACGTGGTCGTTGACAGAGTCTAATCGCTTGATTTGTTTAGACAACATTCAAGATATTCAAGTATTGATTTCTTCTAGGCCAGCGGGTCTCAAACTATGGCACGTGTACAACCCTCGGTGGGAACTAAAATATTCCCAGATGGTACTAGGAATTATATCAAATTAATTAGTATTGAATAAACAGTTAGAATAATAGACCTAGAGCACGTGATTCTCAACCTTTTTTTTCGTCACGGCACACTTTTAATAATTTAAAAATTTGACGGCACACTAACAATAAAATAAATTAATGGAATTTTATTTGGTTTATTGATTGATGTACCTATAAAATTATCATAGGACATTCTGCATCCTGTAAAATGTTACTACCTTTTCAGTTCAAATGATTAAATGAATATTTGGATTAAATGTAGTGTCAATTGATAAAGAAATGTAAAAAAAAAACATTAATTTATACAAAGAATCTCGCACTGAATTTCATATTAACAAAATTTTATTTTTACCTTTACACATACATACGTATTTATATACAACGCACGTGGAAGACGCGTGCCTTTCACTTTTTATGTCTGTCTCTCTCGCTCTTAGGCGGGCTAACCATGCCCGAGTGGAAGGGACGCGTGCCTCTCACTCGCTCTCATTGTGAGCGCATAACGTGAGCGGAGCGTAACGCAGTTTCTTGAAGTGTCACCCGGCAAACCAATTTATAAGACGTTGTCACGTCAAAAAAAAAAAAATCAATTCGAGAGGACCACTGCCTAGCAGTGGCGGCACACTTCAAGGATCTCGCGGCACACTAAAGTTCCGCGGCACAGTGGTTGAGAATCACTGACCTAGAGTCTCTGTCTGTTAACTATAATCTATATGTAAAAGAAATAAGGTAAACTTTTTTATGGTCGCCGATAGAGGTAATTGTGGTGGTGGGGCTTGAAATTTATTGAATTGATAACTTCTTTTTCTCTATGACTACTAATAAAGGTATTTAGTACATTGATGAAATAAAGATTTGAATAAATCTTAAATTAATGCAATTGGATGTTGATGAAGCAGTCCACGATGGTTGTAAAAAATAAGACTATAATGGTTTTATTATTTTACATTTATTTGTTAAAACCGACGTTTCGGAGATTTATTCTCTCCTTCTTCAGGGTAACAAAAAGTCAATGAAAGTAGTTCAAATCATTCATTGACTTTTTGTTACCTGAAGAAGGAGAGAATAAATCTCGAAACGTCGGTTTAACAAATAAATGTAAAATAATAAAACGATTATAGTCTTATTTTTTACAACCATCGTGGACTGCTTCATCAACATCCAATTGCATATTTATATCAGTCCGTATCCTAAAGAAAAACTCTATCACTTAAATTAATTTTTTAGTTACGTTTTAATTCTAAAATTGACCGGAAAAAAATATCGGCAAATGTAAATTTTACCATTACATAACAAATACAATTACGCGGTATGGACAAATTTAATCAAATAAATAGTATCGTAAATTGGCTAATGGATAGAAAGGCCGAAAAGCCAAAAAAACAAACAAACAAATACAATTATAATGAGAAAAAAATAAAACAAAAAAAACAAAAGACGTAGGGTATATAGAACGTTTATTTGTACAACTTTTTTGATAAAATTCTTAGATTTATAGATATCCTACATTTTCCGGACAGGATATGATCTGAATCCTCAAAACGTCATGGAAAATGCTGGATATCTATAAATCTAAGAGTTTTATCAAAAGGGTTGTCTAAGTAAACTTTCAAGTCAATAATATTTTCTAGAGAATGAGACAAAAATCAGGTTTCTAGGATGAGTAGTTTTCATTTCATGAGGGAAAAACTACGAGTTTTTGCAAAAAACTGCAAACTTCAACCTCATTGCGGCACGGGTTACCATTATCCAATAAAGATGAAACTTTGTTTAAATTGTAGCAAATTTAATCTAGTTTAAAAATGTATAGAATCGTCTTTGTCGAAAACGTGCTCCTTCATGGTCAAAATGGGGAAAAATCGAAAAAAGTACGAGTTTTAGGGATATTCAAAATCGATCCCGGGGGCTGTTTTTTGACAGGCGCTAGTACCGGTTCTATTGAATCTAAATAGATGAAATTGTTATCACTTTACGCGTAATTTAAAGAGCTTTAATTTATATAACAAATATCTTTTTGATTTGATAATCCGTTTTAGAGTTATTCAAGAAAAACTGAAAAAACTCCGAAATTTTCTCATTTTGAGGCGCGTAGAAATATTTCCACAACACAGATTTGGGGGAAAACTTAGAGTAGTAATATTAGAGTACCAATAAAGGTATTCCACCAATAAAATCTTTATCGGGAATTATTTCCAGTTTATGTCATTTTTTCACGTATTAAACTGTTTGTGGGGTTTAAAAAGTTTAAATTTAAAATTTTCACGATGCTGGTATGATTGGAAGTACCCTATAGGTTTTGATGACCTGTCAGTCACTGAGTGCCAAAATAAGCTATTTTCTCAGAATATATTTAAGCTATATTATTAAAATTTGGTACTCTCTTCAGGATGGATTCCATATTTATATGTGTATCTCAAATGGGTTCCAAGCTGCAGGTGGGTCGAAATTGGCTCGACATGGTTCCTAGAAATACCATACAGTGTGTACGGCCAAGCTAATGCTCGAACTTGGCCTGCGCACGCTGTGCGCTTTGATAATAAACTCACGTCTCTCTGTCAAATTTTAACTTTCTAGTTCAAATTATTCTCTGACGGAAAATCTCAAATTCATAAAAAAGCGTACCGAAAAAGTTTTCACGTATTTCTTCAATTATTTTATAATTTCTAAAATTCTTACTCTTTAATATAATTATAAATATAGAGGCGACTCTGGGTCAGTGGCTTGAGTGTCGGGTCGCTGACTCGAAGTTCGCTGGTTCGAGACTGAGTCTCGGCAGATCAGATATTTGCAGTCGCCTCATCTTGGAAAGTAATGACAACCTACCAAAAGTATAATTGCCTAGTAACCTCTCCAAACTTGCCGTTCGGAACCGGCGTTAAAAAGTAGGTCCCGTATATCTGTGTAAAACAGTGGTTCCCAACCTGTGGTCCGCGGACCACTAGTGGTCCGTAAGAACTAAAATATGGTCCGCGAAAGATTTCAAACTTTGAAACAACATGCGCTGATGCATAACAAATAGCGAGCGTAGGATATTCTCTCGAGGTGGTCCGATTGTCACCAAGTCAGAATTTGATGAGGGGATTCCATGGAAATCGAGGAAAATCATCAAATTTAATTTTAAAACCCACAAATATCTAGAGCATTTCGAATAAAAATATATAATAAAGAAGTCGGTTAAAACTTAGGAAATATAATTTTAAAACCTACAAATAGTTCATTTCAAATGAAAATATATGTACAAATTCCGAATAAGAAGTTGCAGAAGAAATCCAAGAAGAACTTATTGAATTACAAAATGATAGTAACTGTAAGGACGCATTTGAATCTGATTCATTAGAGCAGTTTTGGTGTAAAAAAGCAATTTCATACACTAAAATTCGAGAAATCGCTTTGCGTTATCTTATGATTTTCTCAACAACTTACAATATATCCAAAGATATATTGCACAAAAGAAATTGCAAAGAGAGGCAGATTAGAGAAAGAAGGATAAAATAATATTTGTTTAATTATAGTTAAATATAAATTTCATTAACAATAAAGTAAGTCAAAATTAAAAATTAGTAAGCATAAGAACAAATAATAAAATTTAAATTTGAATTCGCGCAGAGAACGGGGTGCAATGCGGACGGAGATGGCCTCTTAGGAATCATTTATGTATATTTTATTCTTTTATAAAAAACAATAAGGATATAAATAATTTGAAAACCGCCGCTTGAAGGAAACAGGAGAAGTTAAGAGGAGAAAGTACTGATGGTGGGGGACAATCGAGCCAGAGTCCTTGATCATAACTGAGGAGAGAGATATCTCACGAGGCACACATTATTACAACAACCAGGCGAGTCTTAGATATACCTCTCGCTACATAGAACAGGAGATCTCTCACAAGAATCGTAGATTATACCTCAACATATATATACTACAGATACATCTCACGAGGCGTTCATTGAAGGAGTTTCATGAATATATACCTTCATAACGATTGCCATAGCCGCCCGGCGAGGAGTCACGTCCTTACCATCCTAGTGGCTTGAATCCGGCTCTACTCGACTCGGTCTACACCAGCTTCGTGGACAACACACGTCGATAAAGACGTTTATCGAGGACGTCTATCTCCTTCAACAAGACACGGAGAGAGACTGCTATCCACGGGACTGGTTATCAGAAGAGCGTAACCACCAGCTTGTATTTTCTCTTTAACAACTATCTATATCTGCTGATATCAAGCGGCGATTAAATAAATTCACATTATCAATAATAAATGATTCCAACATGATCTCTATTATTATTGAAAATTAATAACTCCTACTTGACAATCCAATTTCCTTTGTTCCTTTTTATTATAACTTTTTATATAAACAATTTCAGTAATCCATTTTTATTTTTTTAATTTCATAGTACACTCGGGAGCAGCTAAATCGACTCAACCTCTAAGCGCGCATACAAAGTCGTTTTTCTTTTAAATGGCCAAGCCGATATTTATAAAATAAATATATCTTTAAAGCTTATTTATTTAGCTTTACATTGATATCAATTTCAAGCAAATCGGCTTATTACTTTTTAAATTATGTGATCCGAATGGCTGAACTGGAAAATTGCTGTTCCTAGCTGCCGCTACTTGTTAGTTACAATTTCCTTATAAAAACCAATGTAACCAATTATTCTTATTAATCGATTTTCAGCAATTGACCTGAACACATCTACGCAAATTGACACAATTGTTTTCAGAAAATCATGGATACTAAGCCAGAAGTTGCTGCTCAAGTTGTTGCTCTGTTGGAACAGAGCCTTACTCAAAGAGAAGTCGCTCGTCAATTGAACTTAAGTCAGTCTCACTGTCTCAAGGGTCTACAGAAGGTTTCAGGAGACTGGTGCCTTCACTCGGAGACCAAATACCCCCGCCGCCGGTGCACGTCTGAGAGGGATGAACCGTTTTATCGTCACGACGTCTCTCCGAAACCGCCACCTCACTGGTGTCGATGTCCAGCAGCAGCTGAGAGAAGTTCGAGGTCTGGCTGTCAGTCGGTGGACAGTCAGAAGACGCTTGAAGGAAGCCAACCTCACTTGCAGAAGACCTGCCTCTGGACCAAAATTAACCTCACGTCACAGTCAAGCTCGACTTCAATTTGCTCGAGAGCATCTCAATTGGAGTATCGACCAATGGCGGGCTGCCCTATTCACAGATGAGTGTAGAGTGTGCATTCATGGCAGTGACAGGAGAAGTCGGGTCTACAGGCGTCAGGTAGAGCGATTTTCTCAATGCTGTTTCTCTCAAACAGTGTCATATGGTGGTGGTTCCGGCATGATTTGGGGTGGCATTTCTCTGGAGGGAAAAACAGATATTGTTTTTGTGCCTGGTGGAGGCCGGAGAGGGGGTCTAACAGCTGACCGTTACATTGCTGACATTCTCCTGCATCATGTTGTTCCATATAAAGGATTTATTGGGGAAAATTTTTTACTGATGCATGATAATGCCCGGTGCCACGCTGCGATGGTCACTCGGCAATACATGACCGAAGTCGCTATCCACACCATGGAGTGGCCAGCGCTCAACCCAGACATGAATCCCATCGAACATATGTGGGACCACCTCAAACAAAGGGTTCGAGTCAGAAATTCGGTACCTTCGACCATTGATGAGCTTAAGACAGCCTTGTTAGATGAATGGGAAGGCATCCCTCAAGATTTTATAAAAAAACTCATCAGGTCGATGCAGGATCGCATGCGGGCTGTTATAAAAGCTAGGGGGGCAACACAAATTATTAAGAAAATAAATTTTCTTTGTTATGTTTAAAATGTCAATTTAATTTTAATTTTGAACATCCCTACTTTTCCTTTCCTTTACATCCTTTTTTCCTTTCATTGTCATTCAGATCACATAATTTAAAAAGTAATGAGCCGATTTGCTTGACATTGATATCAATGTAAAGCTAAATAAATAAGCTTTAAAGATATATTTGTTTTATGAATGTCGGCTTGGCCATTTAAAAGAAAAACAACTTTGTATGCGCGCTTAGAGGTTGAGTCGATTTAGCTGCTCCCGAGTGTAGTCAATTAATAATAAAATCAGTAAATATAATTTCAGACCATAAGCATCAAGAGAGTTAACCCTGAGTTTACACCCGCCAACCAAATAAATTCAAAAAAGAACAATCAAAACATCATTAAACCTATTAAAAACTTATCTATGCGAACAAGGATTTTCTGCTTTACTAATAATTAAAAACAAGTCTAGGAATCGATTGAAAGTAACTGGTGATATGCGTGTAGCTTTGAGCAAAAATATCACCCCAAGAATTCAAGAACTTGTACATAACATGCAACCTCAAAAATATCATTGATGCAAACTGAATTATTTACTAAAAATTATAAGTTTTCAATAACTATAACACTGTTAACCCAGATATGCCTGAAATTTTTCTAGAAGGAAATTAAATGATTTCTTTAGCAAAAGTAAGTCATTTAGATCTAATAAACTCATAAATATTATTAATTGGAAAAAAAATTCCGGAAGTGCAATTTAGATACCGGCCTATATTTAGGACGTTAGGAAAATACACTATCGTAATGTTTCGCCCTGATGGTGTTTATGAATTTGCCATGCATTATGTAGTGACATGTCAATTGCTTGACTTATCAATGGAAAATACCATTTCTTGCCCCTGATGGAAGTCCTGTAGAAACTGGCATTTTGATCACAGCGGTCTACACCTCACATATTGGCATTATATAAGCGAATCATGTGGGGCTGGTCAACATATATGTATTTTTTCTCTCGCCAAGAAAACCTTTTTACTTTTTGTACAGGTTGTACTCCAACAGCGTTGGAGCACATTGTCACAATGCTATTGTCATTCACATTGAGATTATACTCATCACCAGAATCTTCGTCGGTTACGTGCCCACACGAATTTTCCGGAGGAAATATAGCAATATCTGGTGAATTATAGGGAAAATCTTCATCTTCTAACATTGTAAGGGCTTCCGTTAAAATTAATCCTCTAAAATAATAGAAAAGCCACATATTACATATATATATATAGACTATAAGTAAATATAAGTAAGTGATTTACAAGTATTTTATAAAAAAAATATGTATATATAAATGTTAGTTATATTCCTAGCGTCCTACATATAGGACGTCAATAAAAAAACACAAATTTTAAAACATTGGTAAAGGTAACCTATAAAGTGACAGTTACTACTAATAATACAAGTCTTTGTAATACCAAAGCCATGATTAGTTTACGAATTTCATTGATAAATATATAAAAATACTCACCCTACAAATTTGATGTTACAGGGTTCCATTTTCGCAATTTTAACAATTTTTTTAGACAAATATAAACAAACTTTTCTAACAAATTGACGACGCAATATGATTAAACGGACTATCAAGAAGAGATAGCAATAGACGGCGTTAAAAATATTAAATTTATATAGTTGGGAGAGAATTTTAAATTGCCGTACTACATATAGGACTATAGGCATATCTGGGTTAATTAATGTTACTTTTGAATTTTATGATTATGTTAAACATTTCGATTAAAGATTATTTTTAGATTGTTAAGAGTTTATTTTTTAACCTTGTGGTCCCTGCTAATAATAACGAAATCAAAATGGTCCCTGGTCAAAAAAAGGTTGGGAACCGCTGCAAAACATCTAAACACAGTCAGCACAGGTATATGTGGAGAGGCGCCGACACCCATTTCGGGTATGCCACTCGAAGAAGAAGAATATAATTATTAAGAATTTTTGATTTAAAAAGACTTCATTATATAAAATTGTTTAATTTTTTTTTTATTAAATAAAAATTTTTAAGAAAAAAATAAAAACCGACTTCAAAAAATTAAGTTCAACAAATATAAAAATACACTAAAAGGTATAAAATAATTATTATCTTATTTAGTTACAACTAAACGACGAAATATTAACACGAAATTACTTTTTAAAGTCGGTGCCAAACAAACTATACCTATAAGCGAGCGTACCCGCCAAACGTACTAAGTAAGATCCGTCGAGTGCGATTCATAAAAGGTATATGTTTGGCACCAACTTCAAAAAGTGATTTCGTGTTAATATTTCGTCGTTTAGTTGTAACTAAATAAGATAATAATTATTTTATACCTTTTAGTGTATTTTTATATTTGTTGCACTTAATTTTTTGAAGTCGGTTTTTGTTTTTTTCTTGAAAATTTTTATTTTTCTCTTTTTAGTGATGTTATTAATAGTGATTATATCATCAGAACTTGACCAAATTAATATGACACCATCCCTAAGACACCCCCTTTCGGATAAAAAAAGAACCATCGAAATCGGTTCATAAACAAAGAGGTTAGGTCTAAACAAACCTAAACAAACCTAAACAAACCTAATAAAAAAGGTCTAATACCTATAAAAAAAAATCGAAAAAAAAATGGGACCAATCGGAAGCTAGACTGGACCCAATGCAAAAAAAATTTTCAAAATCGGTTGACAATTGGCGGAGATATGAGGTAACATAGGCACAAAAAAAAAAAAAAAAAAATTCAATCGAATAGAGAACCTCCTCCTTTTTTGAAGTCGGTTAAAAAGACTTCATTATATAAAATTGTTTAATTTTTTTTTTCTTAAAAATTAATTAAACCAAAATATGATCATCGTAAGGATGAAGATTTAAATTTAATTAATGAATGTCGGAGATGAAGAACAATATATATTATAAAATGAAGACCACTTGATTAATTTAGCTTATTTGGACTCGTAATTAATTTTGCCTCGAGATTACATCAAACACTTTTGTGTTTTAGTAGAGAAATAAATGTATGTTTAGGAGGTTTACTAGATAGAGGCTGATATATTCTATCATGATAAAATTTATTCGAGAAACATCAAATCATTCAAGTTTTCTTTTATATTTTATCTTAAAATTTCGCATGTTTTCGGTCAGCCGCGATTTCCAGACCTCTGATTTAGGGGGGGGGGGGGTCGCCGGTATATACTTTTGTTCTCGGAAGTGTGTCGCGATCGAATTGTCCAAGCGGGGGGGGGGGGGGGGAGACGCCGCCCCCCCCACATAGAACTTTTATTTTCTTCAATTTTAAATTAAAATTTAATGTTATAAAAAAATGTTGATCTCCAATGCTTGGGGGAGGGGTCGCCCCCATCGCCCCCTCCCCCTTGGATCCGCGCATGTTTTCGGTACGCTTCTAGGTGGGCCGAGGTATCGAATTTTCATTTTGTTATCGGGTTTAGTGATTTGGCTATTGTTTTGTCAGCTAACGGTTTGAGCTAAATAATTGAATCTAAGAAGAAAAGTGAAGTTTAATAATACAAAGTCAAATTTCAGCTAATAAACTATAACTACTCTTTTTTATAAACAGAACATTTTTCAATAGGGAACGCGGTGTGGGTTTATAATGAAACATTAAAATTTTATTAGGTTAGATTTGGTGGTGTTTCACAATAAGAAAATTTTTCCTTTACATTGTTACGACAACACTAAGTTTTTGGTTGCAACCCTTCTTGACCAGAGAGAGGTTGGCGATTTGTTGATTTATCTCGAAGAAGTTCCCCGGGAATGGTCGCGTTTAAGCCCTGATGCTGATTGATGATTTAATTGAAGTAGGAGAGATCGTTCAAAGAAAGAGCATTATTTAATTTTGATTATTTTTAATTAGTTAATTATAAATACACTTTTTTCCAAAGCTGATGGCTGGAGAGCTTCTTCTCTTAACTCCAAATTAACAACTGCCTCCAACTGGGCTTCAGATTAGCAGACTCTTCTCTCCACTGACTCAAAAACTGCTTGAAGAGTCGAAATTTTAAGATTCCTTCTCATAGGCCAAATTCTTAATTAGCGGGGCGTATCTTAAAATCATTCCTCCCATTTCTTGAAATTTAATCTTTAGATATTTCCCACGCTAAAATGACATTTACACTCAATGAATTTATAATACACATCTGGTGTTAAAAGCCATTTGGCTTATTATACTATCCAAATTATACAATCTCTCCTATAACTCTGGAATATTTCCTGAAGCCTGGAAACTAGCCAGAATCCAACCAATTAAGAAAAAAGGCGATTCTTCCAACATAAAAAACTATCGACCCATAGCAATCACTTCTGTCTTATCCAAAATAATGGAAAAGGCCATCAACGAGCAAGTTCTACGACACTTAGAGTCAAATAAATTTATCCACGATAGGCAATACGGCTTCAGGAAATTCCGGTCGACTGGTGACATCCTAGCATATGTAACTCATATCTGGAACAAAACCCTGGAGGCCGGGAATGAAACCCTCGCGGTAGCTTTAGACATTTCAAATGGCTTCGATATGGTCTGGCACAAAAATCTTCTTGCCAAATTGACCTCCGTCGGCCTTTCACCGAAACTCTGTAAGTTGCTCGAAAGTTTTCTTTCAGACCGTAGTATTAAGGTTGTCATCGATGGAATATCCTCTTCCCCCTTCCACACCAACGCTGGAGTTCCTCAGGGATCGGTTATCTCCCCTACGCTTTTTCTTATCTATATCAACGACCTTCTAAACTTGCCCTCCAATCCGGTACATTGTTACGCAGATGACAGCACCCTACATAACGCCCCTGCATCGCATAAAAACCGTGCAGACATTGCCTCTTCAATTAATTTAGACTTGTGCAAACTTAAAAACTGGGGATCCCAAAACTTAGTTAACTTCAATGCAGGGAAAACTCAGTGTTGCCTTATTTCTAGGCGCGTCGACAGAAACCTCCCAAACACATCATTCGACTCAAACTCACTAGAATTCAGGGATAAAATTTCAATGCTAGGCGTAACTCTAGGGTCTGACCTTTCATGGAATGACCATATCTCAACCACTGCTAAAGCTGCAGCGCGCAAGCTTGGTCTCCTATTTAGGTCTAGACGCTGTTATACTCCCAGTCAACTTCTTATGCTGTATAAGGCTCAAATTCGTCCCTGTCTCGAATATGGCTCTCATCTGTGGAGGGGTGCATCCAAGCATTCTCTTGCTACACTGGATGCAATTCAGAAGCGAGCAATTAAACTAATAGGAGACCCGGCTCTAACCAACTCACTCGACTCCCTGGCTCACCGAAGAACCGTTTCTGTCCTTTCCCTGTACTACAGATACTATCACGGTGTCTGTTCAGTCGAGCTGAAATCTCTTATCCCCCCTAATGCCCTCTTTACGAGAAACACGCGGTTTTCTAACGCTCAGCACCCCTTCGCTGTCAAATTGGATAAAAGTCGAACAAGCGCTTTCGCCAACTCTTTTATTCCTATGACCTCCAGAGACTGGAACTCGCTCCCTGCCACCATCTTTTCCGCGACTTATAACCTTAATCTATTTAAGACCCGTATCCACAGATACCTTCGACCTCCGCCCAACCCATAAAATTCTTTCTTCTTCTTTTCACGATGGAGGGGCCAACCGAGGCCTTTAGGGGTTGCACCTTTTTGGTGTAACTCCTTCTCTCATCATTATCATTAAAAAAAAAAAATTTATTAACCCAATTATATATATAATATTAACTCATTTCACATTTATTGAAGGTCCAGGAAGTCGAGTTGTAAAGTCCATTTTCCTATTGTCAAAAAGGGGCCTTCGAGCATCAAAAGGAAGCCGATCGCCAAAATATTGCCCTTAAGAATAATTATATATTTATTTAAGGAAATAAATTCTCGAGGCACAACAACATATCAAATTTATCACTTTATTATAGATAGCTTAATACAAAAAATTCAATTAACTCCCCCCAACAAAAACAACAACAATAATATTATAAAATTAAAAAAGTAGTTAGTGAAGGAGACAATAAAGAGGTGTTCTTCTGCTGGAATTATAAATTTTATTTATTTATAACGAGACTATAGTTTTCGAGGCTTTGCTCTCATCAGTCTATTACAATGTATTCACAGGAATTAATTTATGAATGAAAGTTTTACATTTTTCATGTGTTAAGGTTATAATATTTTTTTTTTTTTTTTTTTTATAACCTTAACACATGAAAAATGTAAAACTTTCATTCATAAATTAATTCCTGTGAATACATTGTAATAGACTGATGAAGAGGGCAAAGCCCTCGAAACTATAGTCTCGTTATAAATAAATAAAATTTATAATTCCAGCAGAAGACACACTCTTTTATTGTCTCCTTCAATATATAAAAATTCTGCTACTCTCGGCAAAAACTTTCAATTTAAAGTAGGTAGTATTAAAATAAAAAGAGATAAAATTTGACAAAGAGAATAGCAGGTTTTCAACGTAATTGAAGTTGAAAAGCAGTTCTAAAAATATAATACATTCCAAAATTGTTAAATCTCGGTGTGTGAAGAGCTTTAGAGAGAGAGAAGAAGTCAGGAAATGTGCTAATGCAAGAGGAAAGTGATTCGTTTATATATTTCTCTTCCTTTTCACGCGCCCTTCCTGCTACATCAATAGCTGGGTATTTTTAAAAAACCATCTATCCAAATTAATATGACTCTTAACGGTTATTTTAAATGACAAGCCAAATAATTAGACACGAGATATTCAAAAAATATGAAGCATTTTAAAAGATTTGTTATATTAAAAGATGTGTAGGTATGTAGAGGCAGGCGAAAAGGGAAATGTGAGTTTATATTTTTGTAATATTGCACCTCCGGAGAAACAACGACGAAAGTGTAATTTTTAAAAATGTTGAGAAAACATTAAGTCTTTAAGAAACTCTTAGATTTATAGATATCCAGCATTTTCCATGTCATGAAATGATCTATTTTTTCAAAAAATTCGAAGTTTTTCCTTCATAAAATGAAAACGACTCATATTAGAAACTTGATTTCTTACTCATTCTCTAGGAAATTTTATTGGCTTGAATGTTTACGTCTGGCACATTTTTGCTAAAACTCTTAGATTTATAGATATCCAGCATTTTCCATGACATGAAATGATCTATTTTTTCAAAAAATTCGAAGTTTTTCCTTCGTAAAATGAAAACGACTCATATTAGAAACTTGATTTCTTATTCATTCTCTAGGAAATTTTATTGGCTTGAATGTTTACGTCTAGCACATTTTTGCTAAAACTCTTAGATTTATAGATATCCAGCATTTTCCATGTCATGAAATGATCTATTTTTTCAAAAATTCGAAGTTTTTCCTTCGTAAAATGAAAACGACTCATATTAGAAACTTGATTTCTTATTCATTCTCTAGGAAATTTTATTGGCTTGAATGTTTACGTCTACCACATTTTTGCTAAAACTCTTAGATTTATAGATATCCAGCATTTTCCATGACATGAAATGATCTATTTTTTCAAAAAATCGCAATTTTTCCTTCATAAATTGAAAACCACTAATCCTAGAAACTTGATTCCTTACTCATTCTCTAGGAAATTTTATTGGCTTGAATGTTTACGTCTACCACATTTTTGCTAAAACTCTTAGATTTATAGATATCCAGCATTTTCCATGACATGAAATGATCTATTTTTTCAAAAAATCGCAATTTTTCCTTCATAAATTGAAAACCACTAATCCTAGAAACTTGATTCCTTACTCATTCTCTAGGAAATTTTATTGACTTGAACGTTTACTTGGAATACTTTTTTGATAAAACTCTTAGATTTATAGATATCCAGCATTTTTCATGACACTTGTGAGGATTCGGATCATATCCTGTCATGGAAAATGCTGTATATCTATAAATCTAAGAGTTTTATCAAAAAAGTAGTCCAAGTAAACGTTCAATTTAATAAAATTTTCTAGAGAACAAAAATCAAGTTTCTAGGATCAGTGGTTTTCATTTTATGAAGGAAAAATTGCGATTTGTAGTTTTTCAAAACTTCAACCTATTTGCGGCACGGATTACCATTTATCCAATTAAAATGAATCTTTGTTTGAATTGTAGCAAATTTAATCTAGTTTAAAAATATATAGAGTACTCTTTGTCGAAAATGTGCTCCTTTATGGTCAAAATGGGAAAAAATCGAAAAAAGTGCGATTTTTTGGGTGATGCTTGGATTTTGCGCTTGAGACCGAACGGTTTGTCGAAGAAAAAAAACCTAAATAACAAAATTTGTAGAAAATTTTATGACCTTTCATTTTGAATAGGAAGGTTATTTACGAAAAGTTAATAGTTTTCGAGTTATAAGCAAAAAGCCGCCAAAAATGGAAACTTTCATCTTTTTTTCCATTTCCTACAATGTTGCGTCACGAAATTTTGATGGGAGACCTCAGATTTGGATTCACCGCCCCCAAAAACATATATATGCAAAAAATCAGATCTACCCCAAAACTTTCACCACAAGGGCCCATTTGAGCACAATTTGACTGGACTAACAATGTTTTATTATAATGAGAATTAAGTGGATATTGATGAGGCAGTCCAAAAAAGAAGAAGATAATTTACACTATCTTTTTATTCATAAAACCGACGTTTCGGAGGCTATTCCTCTCCTTCAGTGGCAGTAACAATAATATATTGTATTTCATTCTCAGCAGAATTATAATGTAATGTACATTATAGTAATGTACATTATAATGTAATGTACTTTATAATGTAACGTACATTATAGTAATGTACATTATAATGTAATGTACATTATAATTCTGCTGATAATGAAATACAATATATTATTGTTACTGCCACTGAAATAGGAGACAGAGGGAATGCCGCATTGGATTTCCTTCACTGACTTTTCAAAACCCTGAAGAAGGAGGGAATAGCCTCCGAAACGTCGGTTTTATGAATAAAAAGATAGTGTAAATTATCTTCTTCTTTTTTGGACTGCCTCATCAATATCCACTTAATTCACTTATCAGTCCGTCTCCAAAAATTACTCCAATCTTATAATGAGAATAATTTTATTACGTAATATCACAAGACAAAATTGTTTCAGCTATCAATATATTCCTTATATATGTAGTTGACTGTCTATTAAAACATATGTTTAATCATTTTTTTTTCTTTTGTTCCAGGTAATTATCAATCTTCGAAAATACATTCTCATAAATCCTATACTAAAAATAATCAACCGGTATGTACCTACCTACCTCTTCTTCTTCCGAATTTACCAATTCTTTAAATATTTTCTTCTTCTATTGTGACAATATACAGAAAAAAAATCTTCAAATACAAATCCATAAAAAATAAATTAAAAATGATCTTTTGTTTCTCAATACCTGATCTAATTTAGTTTTTAATTTTATGGAGAAAACTCACATTTTTTTTGTACTTTTTGAAAGATTTCTCTGTATATTTTCAAATTTTAGAAAATTGTCCAGAAGCTGACCCCTCTGACGTCACGCTATTGATTTTGGTTTTTTCAACTATAAGTTATTTTAAAATATTCTTTAAAACAAAAAAACACAGGTATTGTTAATCAAACCATCAATTTTTATTGAAATTTTATGCATACTGATGTAACTTTAAATATTCAAATATTTTTCTAATTAATATATTAAAGAAAATTGTTTTTGATCGCGCTTTTAAACAATATATATATATCGCGAGACTACTGCTGGTTGAGGCTATTGGAGTATGCTGAGTCTTAAGTCTGGACCAAGAAAGAATGAAAAAGATGTGATCCATTTAGCTATCATCCAGCATCATTTCGCGATTAGCCCCCATTACACCAAACACTGATATGGATCACCAAATGGATTTGTAATCTGAGATGTTAAATATTCAATCCCCCAGTCCAGAGCACTCGATTTGTTAACACGTGTGTTAGGTATTTGCTATTCCGCGAGATGGCGTGGGCATACAGAAGTGTCAGTCCGTCTGTCTGTCCTATCTCTTTATATTACTTCTATGAATATCCTTTGTTCTGACATAATACATTCTTATATTGCAACGTGTACATTCTCTTTATTAACTATTTATATTAAACATTAAATTATAGTACATCTCCTAAACGTGTGTTATATTCATTTATACCAATTCCGCTGGCGTATACTCGCTATCAGGTTATGGGCCAATCATGTTTCCTATTTTTTGATTCAATCGCGAATCGAATGCACGTGATATCCGAATTTATATATTTCTGTGTTGAAATAATGAAAAAAGAATTCTCTTTAATATGTTAATTAGAAAAATTATTTAAATTCATTATTTGAACACAGAAATATATAAATTCGTATATTATTTTCACTTAATCTCTGAAAAAAATCAACTGCATTCGATTCGCGATTGAATCAAATAAATATTCAATATAATATTATAAATAAATTATAAAGTACATACCTATATAAGTTAGAATAAAAAACATGTTTGTTTATTTTCTATATCATCAATACTAATAAATACATTGTTGTTTGTTGCCATGGCAACCTAATTAGAATGAATTTATTGGTTAATATATTGTGTTTATTTATTTTCTATCTCATTAATAATAAATAAATACATTGTTGTTGCCATGGCAACCTTATTAGAATGAATAAATTAGTTAATATATCACATACAAACTATTGTATGAAGTTTAAAAAACCGGAACAAAATTTTATTTCCCACAAAATATAATAGCTTATCAGAATCCCATTCTGAAAATTCATTTTCTAATTGCATTTATCTTGACATTGAAATTGAAAGACAATAGCCTGTAAAGTAGACTAAAGGAAAATATTGTAATTGGATTGAAATATATGTATATATCATATAAACGACGACAAAGACTTGAAAGAGCAAAAGATGGATGGGATCCCAACCAAGGAGCTGAATTGGAATTCAAATGAAGTCGAAGAAGAGTTGGTATACTCGTATTATACTATACTATATTCAAATAATATATCATAAAAGGAATATGAAAGAAATGGACTCCAGAGGAATCCTTTAAGTCTATTGGGAACAAAGCAGTTAGAATAACCCTTGAAAGCTCTGAAAGGTAAAAAATTAAATGGAAATTGCAAACTCTAATGAAGCAACGAAAAAAAAGTCAAAATTTTAATTTATTTTCAACCTTCAACCGTTTTGTAATCGTGCATGAAAAAAGTGTTTGTTTTTTGCTTCGTTTTTTAGAAATATCTCAAAAACAGCTGAAGCTATTTTGATTAAAATAAACTGCAACGGATCGTTGCTAAACTTTATCCAAATTCATTTGAAATATTAATATGTTCTTGAGTAAAGTACATTAAAATATAATTTTACTAAAAACTTTATTTAACCTTTTTTATGGTCCCCAAGGTACTTAATTAGGATATTAAATTTCATCAAAATTGGTTAAGTTATTTTCAAGATATTTAGAAAAAACTAAAAAAGTACTGAAATAAAGTACTAATGTTTGTGGACCGATATGTACCAAAAACTAATCAGCGCTTCATTTTGTTAAACTAATGGTAGGTTTTCAATTTCATTTCAATCGGCGCAACGGTGTGGAAAAAATCGTGGACGAAAAAACGATAACACACACACACACACACATACATACATACATACATACATACACATACATACATACATACATCCGCACGCACTTCCAAAAAATGGCACTTTTTGGCCTCTCGACGAGATTCCAGGTAATTTTTGGCAAAACCGTCACGTGCTAAAATTCAATCTCATTGAATACTTCAATTTGTGACCTATAATTGAGTCTATGGGTTCCATGTAGTCTTTACCTGAGGACCCTTTGAAGTCGCGCTTGCCTCGAGAGCTGATTCCAATACTTTCTCCCATGCATCGCATTGGAGAAAGTAAAAATTAGCAAAACCATAGCATTTCCCTCTACAAAAAAGCCCTAATAGATTGGTGCTAGCAAATTGACCACTAAAAAACTCGTTTTCAAAATTCACCGCCGTGTCGATGGAGCTGTGTACCTCGATTTTTTGAGGCACTTTTTTCTATCTTCTCTCTATTTCCTTCCCTTTCTTCTAAGATTATCTAGGAATGGCCACCTAACTCTTGTGATAGCCCCCGAAAAGTGGAAAATTGTTAAATTTTACTGAAATCGCCGCTTATTTCTCTCCTGACCAGATGATTTTAGAATAAGGAAAATCCTCTTTAACCTCAATTTATCACATATGTTTTACCGTGAAGCAATAAAAAGCTCCTTTTATTTTGAACCCAACGCTATGGGCATCTAGTATGAATTTTGAGGACTGCTCAAAATTCATATTAATTCCATAGCCAGATAACGCGAAAGCATAAATTTATTTGTTTTTTCATCAATTGAGATTGAAATTGAGTTTTTCTATTTGTTTAGTTGATTTACAATCAACTAGAAAATAGATTAAATTGTGTTGAACGCTCCACGGTTATCTGGCTATATATATATTTAGCAATTTGTGCTAAAAACGCGATTGGCGTTAATTAATTAATTTTTAATAAAATTGAACGAGAAGCATACGTCCATTTTCTTCATCTAAAGTTTGATTAATTGATAGATATTCTTATGTTAATTTGTATATAATTGATTTATATACCGGGTATTGACTTGGCCGACGCAGCATAGCAATTACAATGTTAATTTTTGAATGTGCATTTATTTGCTCCCTAATTATTTTAGAGTTAAAGTTCTTATAGGTTTTTTGTAGAGAAAAAAATACTGAATCCAAACATATTTTTGTTTTCAAATTTTGGAATTTCAGAACCGTAATAATCAACATTATAAATAATTGTATTTTTACAAAAATCACTGAGGCCATGGAATTATTAAAACAAACAAGGCATTTTCATTTGTTGTTTCTAAGTTGACGTTTGTTATATTTGAACTTTTTAAAATCAGTTCTTATTAGAATTTATTGATTACCATAATGAGAAACTCGTTAAATTTGAATGGGCTGAGTTTTGTATTCGTCATTGATAAATAAAAATAGTAGATTCACGTAGATGAAGTTTAGAACGAGCTTTTAAATTTTCACAAGAATAATCAACGAAATTATAAGTAATATTTTTAAACGTAATTAAAACAATAAAATTAGTAAGGTAAACAGAATTTAATTCTAATTAAGTTTATTATTTAATTTATTAAGGATCTTCCGTTACTGCAGCCAAAACATTGAAGGTGTTCTCATTTTCCTCGTTTTCACGTAAATTCTGTGCGTCTTTATTACACTTACAATTATTTAGTACAGTGCCTGTAGTTTCAAATTTTTGAACTATTCTGTCAACCGTTGTACCAGCTGGAATTGGCCGATTCGGATATTTAACGCTAAACAAGGAACTCACTTGCCGAGCACTATTTCCAGCATAAAAATACTTAATTATTTCAACTTTTTCTTGTAATGAATACATTGTAATAAGAACTGACTTTAAAAAGTTAAGTTTTGTTTTATAATCATAGATTTGTTCACCAATATGAATCCATTTTGAGACTAGTATAAACAATAAAACTTAAACAATCGACAACAATAAAAGTTTTGAATTTAAATTTTTTAAATAAATATCTACATTTTTAAAATCGTTTTTTTGGACTTTTAAATTATGAATTAGACAAAATCTGATGTAATTATCTTTTAGAATTTTGATTCTGCTCAGTTTTTTGTATTCTAATTACGCTCTAAAACAATCCCTAAAGACATCAATCACTATTAAACGTCAAATAGAAACAACAAATGCAAATGCCTTGTTTGTTTTAATAATTCGATGGCCTCAGTGATTTTTGTAAAAATACAATTATTTATAATGTTGATTATTACGGTTTTGAAATTTCAAAATTTGAAAACAAAAATATGTTCGGATTCAGTATTTTTTTCTCTACAAAAAACCTATAAGAACATTAACTCTAAAATAATTGGGGGAGCAAATAAATGCACATTCAAAAATTAACATTGTAATCGCTAGGCTGCGTCGGCCAAGTCACCACCCTGTATAAACTTTACTTTATTTTGTGAACATTTGTATTTTTTCAAATAGCTGAATTTTAACATTCAATTTTCAAACTTTTTATCTGTATTTATATAGTTTTAAGTTACTCCTAACATCACTTACTTGTATTCAATTTTAAAATTCATATTTTTATAATCCAAAAATTTATATTAAATTCTAATTAAACCTACATACAGCCCATTTTTTTATCTATAATAAATTTTTTGTTTTATTAATATTTAAATTAATATTCCACGCTTCTATACGCAGCATCATAGATGAACATCGAAAATATTATTTTTCGAGATATTAACTGTTTTGTCAAAATGTCTGTTAGTACGTACGTTAGCAAATTTTTTATTATAGATGTAAAAATTAAGGAAAAACATCCTCGTTTTATAAACTTTAAGATACGTTCAAAATGTAGCCTGTATCTTTTCGTTATCGTATCACCAGAGCCTTTAATTGTGAATTTTTTTTTCTAATATTAAGGGCGTCAAATTAGAGCCAGATAATATTACATAATATCGATTTACAGTTAATTTTCAATTAATTTTAAATAATATTTTAAAGAAATATGATATATCAATGATAAAATAATATTATCTAATCTTAAAGAAATATTTATTAACCAGCTGAGAAACCCGCCTTAGGCAGGAATCTTGCTGAGCAGAGCGCGACTTTTTTTTTACTAAAAAATAAACTGATGTGGCCATTCACATGAGATTACCAAAAATGTTTTTTTTATTAATATTTATTAATATCTCAAAACGACTGACACTATTTTTGATTAAAAAAATTGAGCAAAACCATGGCGTTTTGCTCAACAAAAAGCCTAATAAGTGAACATCGAAAAAATTATATTTTTCGAGATAATAACTGTTTTGTCAAAATGTCTATTATTAGTACCTACGTTATCAAATTTTTTATTATAGATATTATCATGACATTTTTCACAACAAGATAAATATTTCTTCATCTTTTCTAGAATATTATTTGCAATAAACGTGATATTTTCAAACTTTAGCCGTATCTTTGGGGCCAATTTTAATTTTTCATAAATTGCTAAATTATTACTGAAAATTTCAGAGACCGTACCTAGTCTTGATAAAATATTTCATTTTTCTTTCATTTTACTTTCTTAAAAAAGAAAACGTTTTTTTTTAATAAAACTTTTTTTTTTGCTATTAGAAAACGATATAAAAAGGGTGAATTGAAATTTTGTTAACCAAGTATTATTATTACTTGAAGAAATCCTACTCCATTAATCCAATATTTGTTCTAAATAAAGCACTTCAAGTGTCAATATTGACAAAGTCAAAGATCTTTAGAAAGACGAGAGAGTGAGATTGGGCCTTTAGAAAAATAAATTCTAGATAAAACAGATCAATTCCAATGGAGAAAGAAAAAGAAAACTCTTCAAGCTTGATTTTCCTGTAAAATATTTATTTATTTTTTTTATTTTACCAGCTGAGGATATTATTTATATGGTATAATAAAAGGTTGCAAAATCTATAAGAAATTTCTATTTTAATGACAGGTATGAAAAAAATTGCAATCCCTTTAGGGGTCTTAACAGTAGATATACTAAATGAAATACCTAATTAAATAAAAAACTTTACGGGAAAAGGGTCTTAATAAACGCCATCAACCGCCATTGGACTTTCAACTACACTGAAGAGCAAAAAAATCGATCCACCAATAAAAACTTTATTAAATAGTAAATCATTTTTAATTTTTTTACAAGTAACCATACATTATTGAAATTATTGTTTATTGCAAGTGTACTTGCCACTTGTTGTTGACTTAGCCCTTGATTAATTAGGCACACAATTTGAACTGCTTGAACTTCAGAAATATCTGCATTTTGTATATTTTATTTTTCTATCAATGATTTATTAATTCAAAATTATTCTTTTTATTGATATTTCAAATGGAATTTGATCTTTTATTAAAACTTTATATAAATGTAAACTGATATTGAAAAAGAAGGACAATTTGTAATTGTATCTTTTAATTTAATTTCACTTATTACTTTACCATACAGGGTATGGTCAAGTATTGTATTCGTGCATGAAAAAAGTGGTTTTTTCCTTCTTTTTTTCAAAATATCTAAAAAACGGCGAAACTATTTTGATTAAAAAAATTGAGCGAAACCATGGAATTTCGCTCTACAAAATAGCCCCACTAAGTGAACATCGAAAAAATTATATTTTTTGAAATAATAATTGTTTTGTCAAAATGTCTGTTAGTCTGGTTATCTGTTAGTTAGTCTGTGCGTTACCAAATTTTTGTGGACGAGCTAACTCAAAAACTAGTGTGAATATCGAAACCAAATTTCACACGTAGTTTTGGTCCATTGAGATTAAGAACTGATTAGATTTTGGTGCATATCGACCCAAAATTAAGGGGGGTGGAGGGGGGGTTAAAAATAAAAAATCTAGGCCGTTTGAGCAAACTCAACCAAATTTTGTATACATAATCAATGGGTCTTAGTTTTTTCGTTATAACTCGAGTTCTAATTGAGCTAAATAAAAGTGGTAATTTGAAAATCAAAGAGGAGGGTGTTTTCTATTACGTCAACAAAATATTTTTATTTCAAATATTGCTGTTTAATATCTGATGGGACTCGAAAATTAGTTCAAAATGGCATTTTTCATCGATTTGACCGATAATATCTCAAAACTCTGACGTGTTTTAAAAAATCAGGAAAGTGCATAATAATCAGGGTAGGAAATTCTACTGGAATTCATTGTTAGATTGATCGCAACAAATTTTTGACGACCAGTGTTATCGAATTTTAATTTCAGCTAAAAATATACTCTTTCTTCCTATGAACAAATAAATAAACATTTTTTTTTATAAATTTTATTAAACCAATTAATTTACATTAATTAATGTATACATTGTATTTTTGTTTCGATTCCGGAGATTGCTTCTCCACCATCGAGTGTCCTTATTCATCTTTAGTCCTTGTTTTTAATAAGAGGAAAAATCTAATTAGATAAAAAAACCTCTTTTCCGATAATTATTTCAATTCCATTATTCCCCAATCAAGTCGATTGGTTTTAATTACCTCTCCACCCAATTCATCCAATTAATTCATTCTTTTTCATTCAATAAATAAACAAATATAACATTTAATATTAATAAAAACTATAAAAGGTGTGTAACGTTGAAATTATGTTAGTAATTTTTTTTATTTAAACAAATAAATTTTCATTTATCACATAACTTAAGGGAAATAAAAAATATTATTTAGAATAAAAATACAATAATTTTTAAAAATATCTGTAATAACTACTAGCTGCGAAGCATGTTGACGTATTTATTGGCCTTTAGCCGCATCTTTTTTGTCTAACAGTGTAATAATTAATAACTGTGTAGTCGCGAATTTCGTAACCTTATTTTATAGTATGAAATTAGCCATTAATATTGAAATTGTTTGAAGTTATGCAATGTCATTAGTAGTAATAGGGTGGGTGGATGTGGATGGATCGATGTTCCTTCTCTATCCCTTTGTTTTGTTCTTTAGTTCATTGCAAAAGAAAAGGGCGGCTAAGGGCTAAGGGATGGAAGGGCGGCTGACTCACCTTGGCCTTCACCCTACCTGTTCAGTTCACCTACCCCCTACCCATACCCTACCTACCAAATTATATTCTTTATACACCATTTCACCACCATGGATTACTCTTATAGGTTGAGTCATATGACTATTTCATAAAAAATTTAAACGAGTGAAGAGTCATGAACAAAATTATTAAATAATAAATGAAATTTTCATTTTTTTTACTTTACTATACATGGTATGGTCAAGTATTGTGATCGTTCCTTCTTTTATTTCGAAATATCTCAAAAACGGCTGAAACTATTTTGATTAAAAAAATTGAGCGAAATGATGAAATTTCAAAATTATTATTAATAAATTATTATTATTATTATTAAATTATTATTTCAAATTACAAAAAGCTCTAATAAGTGAATGTAGCGGCCCGCTGTTGCTTTAGTTACGAGCTTTTAGACACGGCCGCTAGATGACTCAGATCGTTGCGACACTTTGCATGACTGATAATATTTCAGTCATATATTAAGTAAGGCAATCCGATCTCGGCTAATCACCGAAGGAGGAGCCATTTACCAACAAGGAGCCAACTAGGCGGGTGGCGCCCAGCACGGCTCTTTACCAGGGACGAACATCGCCCTGTCCCAATCATTGTTAGGTCCTCGCCAACTAGGAGGGGAGCGCGGACACGCACCACGCAACCAACCCCCTAACAGTGGACATCGAAAAAATTATATTTTTCTAGATAATAATTGTTTTATCAAAATGTCTGTTAATCTGGTTGTCCGTCCGTTATCATATTGTTGTGGACGAGCTAGCTTAAAAACTAGTGTGCATATCGAAACCAAATTTCACAGGTAGTTTTGGGGGTTAAAAATTAAAAATCCAGGCAATTTGAGCAAACTCAATCAAATTTAGGATACATAATCAGTGGACCCCTAGAAATCTAAAAATGCAAAAACTAACCGCACAAAATGGGGAAAGGGTCAAAAAATGAAAATCTAGGCTCTTCTACCAAACTTAACCAAATTTTGTATACATAATAACATAACCAGGAGTCTAAAAATGCAAAAAGTAACCACCCCCTCCCCTACATGATTGTAAATAATTTTATTAAATATTGAATATAAGTGAAGGGCCAGGTTGTATGGTAAAGTCAAGTGGATGGCCACATCAGAACACGTCAGCTTAGTTTTTCTGATTTCTGTTCAGAAAGTGAAGAAAAATATTTTTTATATATTATATTACTTATAGTTTATAAGGAATTTGGTGTTGGTACTTGGTGAAATGCATTTTTAAAATTATTGGATAAAAAATACTTGGTAGGTTTCACATTAAGATATAAAAAAATAAAACGAATTTATTTTTAGAGAATCTTTAATCTCGATATATATATTTCAGGTGAACTAACCCATCTTCAGGAGATACAGAAAGTAACTGACCTGAATAAATCGAAATTGAATACAAGTCAATGGTAAAATTTTTACCCTTTTGTTATCTTAAAAAATAAATTTTACCATTGACACGTATTCAATTTGGCATTCAGGTCAGTTACTTTCTGTGTCTCTAATCACCCGAAAATATATATCGAGATTAAAGATTCTCTATAAATTTTTATATCTTAATGTGAAACCTCTTTTAAATCCAATATTTAATATATGATTATATGTCTGTCGGAGTGACAGTTTAGTGTTTCCCGAGGGGTGAACCGCCTTTGGAATTAGGTGTACACCGTCTTTGGAATTATTTGGAATTACTTGGAAATGAAAGTGGAAGTGGAAGTAGGTGTACACTATTTTAGGTCGCGGTTCACCCCTCGGTGTTTCCCAACCTTTTTTGGGGCATGTCCCACCTTAGATTTTCTAAAATTCTCATGCCCTCTAAATAAATGAATTATCATTTTATAAATACACTTGGAGCAACTTATCAAGTGACTTACATTATTAGTCGTGTACCTATAAATTTAAATTCGATTGAAATTAAGCAAGAAGGTGTAAATTAGGAGTGTCTCAAAATAAATGTTTTAATCGTTCATATTTCGTATAGGGTAAATCGTAGAGCTTTGAGATTTGAAACTTAAGCTATCTAGAGCCTACACTGATAAATTTATAATAAATATATTGATAGAGTTGAGCATTTTTAATGAGCTCTTATTTATTCCAAAGATATTTTATTAATAATCAAGATATATCGAAATCATTCCAAATTTTTAGGTATTTAATCCAAATATATTATATACTTGAGTGATCTATTTTATTCTATTAGATATCTATTAATATCTAAATGAATGTCTTATTTACTTCTAGTGAAACCTCTTATTATATCTAAACAAATGTTTTTTTATCATAAAACGACTTAGATTTTTTGCAAATAGTGATATCTTAATAATTAAGATATTAAAAAAAATTAACAAAAATTTTGTTTACATTATTAATTGTTTTTTTTTCAATTAAAACCCACTATAAGATTATAAGAAATATTGATATATATTAAAATTGGATTACCTCGTAACTTAAATCAAATACATATAATAATTCAAATTTTCATCTAAATAATTCAACCAAATAAATATTTATAAAATTTATTTAATTGAATATAGATTCTACAATACATCAAATGAATAAACTCATCTTCTAGTCAGAAATACATATAAATAAATAATATTCAAGTTTATATAATTTCTTGTCGTAATTACGTATTATTCCATTTAAATACTCAACTATTAAATTTAACTATTCCACTATTTTAGTCAAATAACAATATTTTCATAATTTACTTATTGGTGTTTGGTTCAAATAGCGGCATCTTAACTATTAATATATCTAGAGTTGCTCCAAAAATATAAGAATACTTAAAATACGTATATCATTTATTCATATTGAACAGAGATCGATTTCGCCATAATTAACTTCACCATTTATTCATTTCAAATATAATTTCTTAACTATAAATATATCGTTTTTTCAGTTTTGATTTGATTTAGATATTGGGATCGAATTTAATTTTGTATTTAAAATTTCGTAATCATTTATTTACATGCGTATTTGTCCGACTCAATGGCTTATCTGAGTATATGATCAGTTAAAATAAGCGAATAAACTGAAGTCGTGTCCTGTCAATAGATGTTTGTCATTTGTCATAATTCACAGTTGACTTGTTCCGTCCAATGTCGAATGGGGGAATCGTTTCGCTAAATTTACCCCCTCCTCAATTTCAAACCCCCAAGTTTTTTCCCCCCCACGGCTATGGCCAAGAGAATTAGCCACAATGGTTAAAGATGTGATAGATAAATTTACCCTCATCCATGAATACATTCGTTTTCATACAATATTGAAGGGTTAGAATAATGACTGGTCACGATTTTTTTTTTGCCTAACCAAGCGTAGAATTCAGAGATCGAGATTATATTCTGGGTGATTGATGAATAATTATTATCACGGTTTAAAAGCAAAATATATCTTTTGGATTTAAAATATATACTTTTTTTGTTAAGGGAAATGGTGTGGGTTCTTGGTGAAACATTTTAAAAATTTTGAAAAATTTAAGAAACTTTTGAAAATTTAAAATATAAAATACTAGGTAAGTTTTACAAAAATAAAAGGTAAGATGATTGTTTAGCACGACTCTATACACTGAAAAAAACGATATATTCGTTTTTTCTTTTTGTAACTCCTGATGATGGGCTCATAAACCGAAATATATATCGAGATTAAAAACTCAAAACATATATTTGTTTTATTTGTGAAACCCACCTAGAAAAATATATTTTTACTTATTATCTATTAAAATGTTTCACCTAGAACAGACACCTAATTCTTTAAAGATTAGATATATTTATAGTTAAAAAATTATATTTGATATGAATTATGGCGAAATCGATCTCTGTTCAATATGTATAGATGATATAGGTATTTTAAGTATTCTCATATTTTTGGAGCAACTCTAGATATATTAATAGTTAAGATGCCGCTATTTGAACCAAATACCAATAAGTAAATTATGAAAATATTGTTATTTGAGTGAAATGGTGGAATGGTTAAATGGAATAATTGGGTATTTAAGTAAATGGATTAATACGTAATTACGACAAGAAATTATATAGACTTGAATATTTTTTTATTTATAATAAATATATGTATGCATTTCTGACTAGAAGTATGAGTTTATTCATTTTATGTAGAATCTATATTCAATCAAATGAATTATATAAATAGTTATTTTAATTATTCATTTGGTTGAATTAATTAGACAAAAATTTGAATTTATATTTCATTATTCGTGTCCATGATTAATAATTAAGAGAATCGTAGGGAGTTGGACAAAGATTTTAAATTAAATTAAATACAAGTTTTGATTAAATATGCCATACGTTTTCGTTGCTATTTTGCAACTTCTTCAGTGGCTCATTTTATTAAACTTATTTGTCAGGATTTTTTACTACTAGAAAAAACATTTTCAACAAATAACTACTTCTGTCATCACAATTCATTCAACTCATCAACCAACATAAATAGACAAACTTTTAAACAAATTAATTGTTTTGTAAAACTAGAAAATCAAATTGAACAAAAAATTTTTTTTTTTTTTATTTTAAAGATAAATAATAAAAAAAAATTTCTTCGTTTAATTTGATTCTTTAGTTTTTTGACAAAAACAATTAATTTGTTTAAAAGTTTATATTTTATGTTGATTATTGAATGAATTTGTGATAGAAAAAGAATATTATTTTGAAATAGTAGTAAAAATCTGATAAATATAGTTTAATAAATGAGCCAATGAGAAGTGCAAAATAACAATGAAATACTGTATGTTTAATCAAAACATCAATTTAATTGAAAGTCTTATCAACTCCCTACATTTCCTTTATAATAATTTGAATTTGTTATTATCATTTTCGTCCATAATATGTATTAATTTTGAAAGTTTACTACTAGTGAAACTAAGGACAATTTTTGTGTGTGACTTTTCGTATCAACCAGCATTTCGATCATCTTGCCGGCATCTTTCGGGAAGCTACAATTATCAAGAACATTGTTGATATGAACCTTTAGAAAAATTGCAATTGCAATTAAAAGGCACAAACATGTTGTACTTTTCAAATGGATCATATCACACATTCGTCTTGACTATTTGGTAGGTAAACTATTAATACATGTTTGTTTTTGAATTGTAATTGTACTTTTGTGGATTCATATCAATAATGTTCTTATAATTGTAGAAGCCCTGAAGTAGTCGGCAAAGTCGACGAAACGTTGGTTGATAAATAAAAAGTCACACACGTATTTTCCTAATATAAACTTTAAAATTTATTATTATATATTTTTTTATGATAATGATGGGAGAAGGAGTTACACCAAAAAAGTGCAACCCCTAAAGGCCTGGGTTGGCCTCTCCTCTGAAAAGAATAAGAAAGAATTTTATGGGTTCGGCGGGGGTCGAAGGTATCTGTGGATACGGGTCTTAAATAGCTGAAGGTTATAAGTCGCGGGAAAGATGGTGGCAGGGAGCGAGTGATTTAAGGTACAAGTATACATGAATTAATGTAGGTATACATTGTATTTTAGCTTCGACTCCGGAGATTAGTTCTCTACAATCGAGTGTCCTTGATCATCTTTTTAGTCCTTGTTTTTAATAAGAGGAAAAAACTAATTAAAGAAAAAAACCTCTTTTTCGATAATTATTCCAATTCCATTATTCCTCCCAATTCACTCTCTTCAAGGTACAAGTTAATCCAATTTTAATATATAATGATATTTCTTCTAATCTTATAGTGGTTTTGTTAATTTTTTTTTAAAATTATCTTAATTATTAAGATATCACTATTTGCAAGGAATCTAAGTCGTTTTATGATAAAAAAACATTTGTTTATATATAATAGGAGGTTTTACTAGAAGTAAACAGGACATTTATTTAACATTAAGAGATATCTAATAGAATAGAATAGATCACTCAAGTATATAATAATATATTTGGATTAAATAAGTAAAAATTTGGTCATATTTGGAATGATTTCGATATATCTTGATTATTAATAGAATATGTTTGGAATAAATAAGAGCTCATTAAAAATGCTCAACTCTATCAATATATTTATTATAAAGAAATTGTTTTTTTAGTATATAGTACCTGGAGGCACTGAGCGATGCTCGGTAACTTCTTCCTTCAGTTAAAACCTTTATTTTAATATTATTTTTAATTTAAAATTCTGATAAAAAGGTCGATTTTTATTTGAGAGCCGTTTTCAAATAAAAAAAATACAAATATATATAGTATTCGCCCACTGTACCCCCCCCCCACCCCGCTTGACCCCACCCCCGAAACCTTGCCCTACCCCCGGATTCCCCACCACTGCACCCCACCTCCTGCACCTGTTTTGATTCAACCATATGATTCATTTTTATTCATCCAATTGTTAATAAATAAAACCTATCAAAATGTGTTGATTTTTCAGAAAATTGATTATTGCGAAATATATTTTAAAATAAATTCTTGATTATTTTTTATTCTATTAAATAAATAAAATTCTTTATAAAAACAATTATAAAACGTTTATTAATATTTCTAACGTTTATGGAGAACAAAATATGTTAAAATCCACAATCACAATACTTCTTCAAGGCCTTTGAGAATAAAGGATTTACCCGACCCATTGTCTGCCTGAGCACAAAAGGAAAAGGGAAACCTTTTTTTAAAACCCTAAGAATGGGATTTGTCTACCTGAGAATAATTAATTTGATTACGAAAAAACCCATCAAAAACAATTTTGTCGAAGATGAGACCGTGACAGATCGAATTGTCACCCCAAAAACCCCCTAACTCGTGAATTTCATCAAAATCGGTAGAGTCGTTTTCAAAATAGAACCAAGATACAAATATATAAACAAACAAATATATATACAAACAAATATATATACAAATAAATATACAATTTTTGCTCTTTTAATAAGAGTAGATTTATTTCGAGGTATAAGCCTTCAGGAGTTCTCAGAGGAATCTTAATATTAGAAGATTAATATTCCAAAAAAATAATGAAAAAACGTATTTTTTTCTCTTTTCTTATTTGATTTGATCTCATTTGGACTATTATTTTTATTATTTGGCGAAGATAGGATGAGATGGTCGAGAAAAGAAGGAACAATGAATAGAATAAATGGGTTGGCGAATGTGATCCTCGGACAGATGAAAATAGATGGCCGAACATAATAATAAGAAGAAGAAAGTTGGGCCGTGTAAGTATAAGACCTTTGATACTGCGTTCCTGCCCTGCTACCCGAAAATATCCCAGAGTTCCTACTCGAATATTTTAGAATTTCATTTTATCGTTTTCCAATAGGGCTGGGCCGGCTGGCTCTCTTTGAAACAAATGAACATGTATTCAGGATTTTATTTCAACGTGGAAAATATTTATAACCATTTGTAGAAGACAAATAAAATAGTCGATCTAGAATCAGATATAGTGAGGTTATGTTCCACCCCCTGAGTCTGTTTTATTATCTCCGAAGATAATCTAAATCTCCTATACCTATATATGTATTTACAGGGTGATTCACACACATTTTTACTTTATCCAATGCAAAGCATGGGTAAAGTATTGTAATCGCTCTCGGGGCAAGCGTGGTTTCAAAGGGTCCTCAGGTAAAGACTACGGAACCCATGGACTCAATTAAAGTCACAAATTGTAGTATTCAATTAGGTTGAATATTAGCACGTGGCGGTTTTGCCAAAAATTACATGGGGTCTCGTCGAGAGGCCAAAAAGTGCGATTTTTTCATTTAGTGCGTGCGTATGGATGTATGTATGGATGGATGTTATCGTTTTTTGGCCCACGATTTTTTCCACACCGTTGCACCGATTGAAATGAAATTGAAAACCTACCATTAGTTTAACAAAATGAAGCGCTGATTAGTTTTTGGTACATATCGGCCCACAAACATTAGTACTTTATTTCAGTACTTTTTTAGTTTTTTCTAAATATCTTGAAAATGACTTAACCAATTTTGATGAAATTTAATATCCTAATTAAGTACCTTGGGGACCACAAAAAAGGTTAAATAAAGTTTTTAGTAAAATTATATTTTAAAGTACTTTACTCTAGAGTAAGATGGTACTTTTTAAAATTTTTTAAATTCTTTAAAATTTATTCATTTGAAAGTTTTAATATAGCTCATTTAGCCTTGCTTAAGTAAGAATGGATAGGCTTCTCTCTGTGAAATGCTAAAAATTTGGGAGGAATTTTTATGAGTAACCATAGCAACTGCGTTGTTTTCTTATCCGTTACCTTTGCTGAAGACAGAGAAATCGATTTTAAACCAAAAATAGCGATTGATTCTCATCTAGTACTCGAGGAATAATCATTCTATATTGGATTTTTGACGTTTCGGTTTTTATTAGTAACCATTGCTGAAGACATAGAGAAATCGATTTTAAACCAAAAATAGCGATTGATTCTCATCTAATACTTGAGGAATAATCATTCTATATTGGATTTTTGACGTTTCGGTTTTTATTAGTAACATTTGCTGAAGACATAGAGAAATCGATTTTAAACCAAAAATAGCGATTGATTCTCATCTAATACTTGAGGAATAATCATTCTATATTGGATTTTTGACGTTTCGGTTTTTATTAGTAACAATTGCTGAAGACATAGAGAAATCGATTTTAAACCAAAAATAGCGATTGATTCTCATCTAGTACTTGAGGAATAATCATTCTATATTGGATTTTTGACGTTTCGGTTTTTATTAGTAACCATTGCTGAAGACATGGAGGAATCGACTTAAAATAAAAAATAGCGATTGATTCTCATCTAATACTTGAGAAATATCCATTCTATATTGGATTTTTGGCGTTTCGGTTTTTATTGGTAACCATTGCTGAAGACATAGAGAAATCGACTTTAAACCAAAAATAGCGATTGATTCTCATCTAATACTTGAGGAATAACCATTCTATATTGGATTTTTGACATTTCGGTTATTATTGTAACCATTGCTGAAGACATAGAGGAATCGACTTAAAATCAAAAATAGCCATCGATTCTCATCTAATACTTGAGGAATAACAATTCTATATTAGGTTTTTGACGTTTCGATTATTATTGGTAACCATTGCTGAAGGCATGGAGGAATCGACATAAAATCAAAAATAACGATCGATTCTTATCTAATACTAGAGGAATAACCTTATTGAATTCCATTTTTGATGTTTTGACTATTAATGGAAACCTCTACTGAAAATGTGGAAGAATCGACTTAAAATCAAAAAGACTAAATTCTTTTTTGGTAAACAACTCAAGCTTGATTGATTGTTATTTTTGATTTTAAGTCGATTCCTCCATGTCTTCAGCAATGGTTACCAATAATAATCGAAACGTCAAAAATCCAATGTGGAATGGTTATTCCTCGACTCTTAAATGAGAATTATTTTTGAATTAATGTCAATATGAACTACAAATTGCAAGTGATATCTGATTAATAATAAAGGAACAAACATATTAATATTTCAAATGAATTTGGATAAAGTTTAGCAACGATCCGTTGCAGTTTATTTTTTTTTTATGATAATGATGAGATAAGGAGTTACACCAAAAAGGTGCAACCCCCAAAGGCCTGGGTTGGCCCCTCCATCGTGAAAAGAAGAAGAAATAATTTTATGGGTTGGGCGGGGGTCGAAGGTATCTGTGGATACGGGTCTTAAATAGCTGAAGGTTATAAGTCGCGGGAAAGATGGTGACAGGGAGCGAGTTCCAGTCTCAGGAGGTCATAGGGATAAAAGAGTTGGTGAAAGCGCTTGTTCGACTTTTATCCAATTTAACAGCGAAGGGGTGCTGAGCGTTAGAAAACCGCGTGTTTATCGTAAAGAGGGCATTAGGGGGGATAAGTGATTTCAGCTCGACTGGACAGACACCGTGATAGTATCTGTAGTACAGGGAAAGGGCAGAAACGGTTCTTCGGTGAGACAGGGAGTCGAGTGAGTTGGTTAGAGCCGGGTCTTTTATTAGCTTAATTGGAAGATGGCAAAAAACTTAATTGCCGAACTCTTTCAGGGCAAGAAGTATAATAAAATATATAACAACCATAATTCAATGAAATAATGTAAAATTATTATTATTATTAACATTAAAAATGTTTATAGTAAGATTACTAGTAAAAAAACAAAAAAAAAAAACAGGTACCCTGTTAATTTACATACACTATTATATACAGGGTGGTGACTTGGCCGACGCAGCATAGCGATTACAATGTTAATTTTTGAATGTGAATTTATTTGCTCCCCTAATTATTTTAGAGTTAAAGTTCTTATAGGTTTTTTGTAGAGAAAAAAATACTGAATCCTAACATATTTTAGTTTTCAAATTTTGAAATTTCAGAACCGTAATAATCAACATTATAAATAATTGTATTTTTACAAAAATCACTGAGGCCATCGAATTATTAAAACAAACAAGGCATTTGCATTTGTTGTTTCTTATTTGACGTTTGTTATATTTGAACTTCTTTTTAAAATCAGTTCTTATTAGAATTTATTGATTACCATAATGAGAAACTCGTTAAATTTGAATGGGCTGAGTTTTGTATTCGTCATTGATAAATAAAAATAGTAGATTCACGTAGATCAAGTTTAGAACGAGCTTTTAAATTTTCACAAGAATAATCAACGAAATTATAAGTAATATTTTTAAACGTAATTAAAACAATAAAATTAGTAATCTAAACAGAATTTAATTTTTTAACATAATTACTAATACTTAATTATTTCAACTTTTTCTTGTAATGAATACATTGTAATAAGAACTGACTCTAAAAAGTTAAGTTTTGTTTTATAATCATAGATTTGTTGACCAATATGAATCCATTTTGAGACTAGTATAAACAATAAAACTTAAACAATCGACAACAATAAAAGTTTTGAATTTAAATTTTTTAAATAAATATCTACATTTTTAAAATCGTTTTTTTTGACTTTTAAATTATGAATTAGACAAAATCTGATGTAATTATCTTTTAGAATTTTCATTCTGCTCAGTTTTTTGTATTCTAATTACGCTCTAAAACAATCCCTAAAGACATCAATCACTATTAAACGTCAAATAGAAACAACAAATGCAAATGCCTTGTTTGTTTTAATAATTCGATGGCCTCAGTGATTTTTGTAAAAATACAATTATTTATAATGTTGATTATTACGGTTTTGAAATTTCAAAATTTGAAAACAAAAATATGTTCGGATTCAGTATTTTTTTCTTTACAAAAAACCTATAAGAACTTTAACTCTAAAATAATTAGGGGAGCAAATAAATGCACATTCAATAGAAATAATTTTTAAGAAAAAAATAAAAACCGACTTCAAAAAATTAAATGCAACAAATAAAATACAATAAAAGGTATAAAATAATTATTATCTTATTTAGTTACAATTAAACGACGAAATATTAACATGAAATTACTTTTGAAGTCGGTACCAAACAAACTATACCTATAAGCGAGCATATCCTCCAAACGTACTAAGTAAGATCCGTCGAGTGCGATTCATAAAAGGTATATGTTTGGCACCGACTTCAAAAAGTAATTTCATGTTAATATTTCGTCGTTTAATTGTAACTAAATAAGATAATAATTATTTTATACCTTTTAGTGTATTTTATTTGTTGCATTTAATTTTTTGAAGTCGGTTTTTATTTTTTCTTAAAAATTATTTTTATTTTTCTCTTTTTTAGTGATGTTATTAATAGTGATCATATCATCAGAACTTTACCAAATTAATATGACACCATCCCTACCCCTTTTGGATAAAAAAGAACCATCGAAATCGTTTCATAAACAAAGAGTTTAGGTCTAAACAAACCTAATAAAAAAGGTCTAATACCTATGAAAAAAAATGGGACCAATCGGAAGCTAGACTGGACCCAATGCAAAAAAAATTTCAAAATTGGTTGACAATTGGCTGAGATATGAGGTAAAATAGGCACAAAAAAAAAAAAAAAAAAAAAAAAATCAGTCGGATAGAGAACCTCCTCCTTTTTTGAAGTCTGTTAAAAATTAACATTGTAATCGCTATGCTGCGTCGGCCAAGTCACCACCCTGTATGTACCAGTTGGGAAGCCCGCTGGACTCCGTAGTGGGTTTTAAATTACTAATTGAAATTTCCTAATTTTAATTAATTTCTAAAATTTCAAGATTGGAAACGTCAAAATTATGAGGCGGAAGGTCAAAAATGAAGATTCTAGATCTTTGAACCAAACTCAACCAACATCAGTAAATTCTAGTTGCCACAAAGGTATTTAGTGAAACGCATTTTAACTAGTATAAACCCGTTCTTACTAAAAAACGGGCTTTTACTGCAACATATATATAAGAGAGGTGTAGGGGTAAGTAAAGTTACGTGGATGGCCACATCAGTTTATTTTATAAAATAATAAAATCCCGGTTATGAAAATATTTCATTTCTCGTGCGTTTTAAATTGATTAAAAGAATAATACGGCCATTTATAAGGAGTGAACTTAAGTAAAATCTGTGTGTCAGCGAGCGCTTTATTATTAAGAAGCATTTATTATGAAAGCTTTGCCACGGGATTAACTTGCTTGCTACCAGCTATTTATTTTTTTCCTTCCCCCCCCCCTATTAAGAACAAAAAATTGTTTTTGTTGACATATGAACAACGTCATCATTATAAATCATTGCATTCATATATCTATCTACATATATAATAAAATTTAAAAATAAATTGAGGTGAATAGGCTCATAATTAAAACGATATATTATTAATTGTTAATTGACTCAAAATTAAGAGAGGTGGTTATTTCGTATTATTTTAAATATTAAAGTACTCTGGAGGCACCGAGCGATGCTCGGTAACCACTGATCCCCACACCACCCTCCCGAAAACATACACCTCGCCCCCAACACTACACCCCAACTCCCCACTCCCACCCCCAGACCCCCCACAACTGCACCCTACCACCTGCACCCCCCACATCCATCCCCACCCCGACCCAGTTTTTGCATTTCTATCTTTCTAATGGTCCACATATTATGTGTATATTTGTTTACTCGTACACCAATTTGCCCACATTCGTTCATATTGATAAACATTATAAAAAATACATAAGAAAATAATAATAAAAAAAATAATCGTATAGGATCTGAAATAAAAACATAAAATTAAAAAAATGTGTGCGTCTCGGGACGTGCGACAGAAGTGATAACTTTCACCAACCAAGTATTTTTTTAGGAAGACAATTGCAAGGATAATTGCCCGGAGAAAAGAGAATTGAATATTTAATTTTAATTAGAAGAGTGGGGGGGAGGGGGGGCAAAGGAATAATTATTAATATATTTAATGTTTCTGGATTTAAAATTAATTGTTGTCTTTCTTTCAGCTTAATTCAATTATACATATTTCAAATTTGCCGCGCCGCAATATATCAAATAAATTATATTTATTAAATACATAGCTATATATAATATATTCAATTATTTCCACACTTATAATAAAGTCTAATTCAAAAATATTCATTTTAGTAAAAGTAAAAAGCAAGGATTTTTAAAATAGTTCATTGGTCCAATGGTAGAGTGTCGGCCTCAGATGCAAGAGGTTCTAGGTTCTAATACGACTTCCGCCGAATCAATTTTTTTTATTGAGATTTTCATCTATCAATAATTACTTTAATTAAGAAAAAATCAATTAAGATGAATTTTGATGAGGTCCAGACCTAGCCAGATCGTTTTTTCATCCTCAAAACTTGTTAATAGATTTTGTTTCATCAAAATCGGTAGGGCCGTTTTCAAAATAGAACCAAGATACAAATATATAAATAAATAAATATATATATAAATAAATATACAATTTTTGCTCGTTTAATAAGAGTAGATATAAGAGAGGGTCCAGATATATGGTAAAGTCATGTGGAAGCTCACATCTGTTTATTTTTAGTAAAAAAGCCCCCTTTTTAATTTACATTTATTACATTATTTAAGTTTCCTTCTGATTAGCAAGATGCCCGCCGAAGGCGGGTTTCACAGCTGGTTAATAAATATTTCTTTAAGATTAGATAATATTTTATCATTAATAGATCATATTTCTTATAAGTATTATTTAAAATTAATTGAAAATTAACTGTAAATGGATATTATGTAATATTATCTGGCTCTAATTTGACCCCCTTAATATTAGTGAAAATTCCCCGATTAATGGCTCTGGCGATACGATAATGAAAAGAAACACACGCTACATTTTGAACGTATTTTAAAGTTTATAAAACGAGAATGTTTTTCTGTAAATTTTACATCAAGGGTATTGGACTTTTTTTTAGTAATCATATTGAATAAAAATTACATTTTCAAAACAAATTTCATTACTATTGTAAGAGTTCGTGGCAGTGATGAAACTGTATTAGATGAAGGAGGAGGTATCAGCCAAAGATGGAATCACTGGGTTCAATAAAACACCTTTAATGAGACGTTTCGGCCTGAATTTTATTTGGCCATCTTCAGTCAATTAGGAGTTGTACACAAAATGCGGTACACATATGTGATCGAACCAAGCCTTGTCAAAAATAAAAATTTCTTTTAGCTTCATGCGAATTTATTTCATTACTTGTTAGTTTTGACCTTCTATTTCTAAGTTTATGTAAGTTGGGGGCATGAATTTTTTTTTAAAATAATCTCTTATTCACCAGCTTTAAGAAAAGTGTCTGTTTAACACTCAGAGTGCAGTACTTTTTTTTACAATTAGCAGTTATTGGTAGAAAGTGCTAAATTAGAAGTATATATTATATAATATATATGTATAATATAAATAATCAATTAAAATAGATAATTAAATTGTTTATATTGTTTCGAAAAATTTAATGATTATTTCGAAATAATCATTAATTATTTAAATAAAACATTTAATAATTAAAACAAAACCATTCTTTAAATGAAAACAATTTTTTCTATGTATATTGATCAGTTTATTTTTAATTAACGTAAAAACTCATAAATAGGGGACATTAATGAAATAGGCCACTCAACATTTCGCCATTTTGGCACCCCCTTCGTCACACAGCGTCACATTTTCTTGCACCCCCTAACAAATAATATATAGTCACAAAAGCTAGACCCACCTTCACCTATAAACGATTTATTGCTGACAAATAAAGAAAACTATTAAAATAAAATTGATTAAGTGCAAACGTCAGGTATCCCCCCCGTATTTTATGAATGGCCCCCCTAAGTAACATTCAAAGAGAGTGATTTTCCCATATTTCAAAGAGATATATACAGTGTGTGTTATATTTGCTTTTTGAATTATTAAAGGTTTTAAATAAAAACATCCATTTCTTTTTGGTCCATCTGTATAGAAATATGGAATTAACCAAATGTGGATGTATCCTGGCAACACAAGACCAAAAGAAACATATAAATGAGCTTTTTTATATTTAAAAAGAAAAAAAACAGGTGGATTATCTTTCGGGCATTCAAATTGCATCGTTTCATAAATATACACTTTTTTTTTTAGAAATTAGACTTTTCCGTAGATATAGATAATTTTTAATAATGCCTATACCTACTTGTTTTTGTAATTATATTTCTATATATGATAAGAAAATCTAGAATTTTTATTATTTTTCCCTTTTTAGGTTAATAGGAATCGCAATAATATTATTTCCAGTTTAATTAACTACAAAAAAATACAATAGTTATCGTTTTATTGCTAATAATTTCAATAAATATAAATCTTTTACAAAACAACGTATAATCAAACGCAAGTGTTTCGCGAGGAGAGGTTGCATTAAATTAATAATGAATCAAATTAAATTGTTGTTGGGGGAGGGGGAGAGATTGGAGGAACCAATCGACTTGATTGGGGAATAATGGAATTGAAATAATTATCGGAAAAGAGGTTTTTTTATCTAATTAGATTTTTCCTCTTATTAAAAACAAGGACTAAAGATGAATAAGGACACTCGATGGTGGAGAAGTTATCTCCGGAATCGAAGCAAAAAATACAATGTATACATTAATTAATGTAAAATAATTGGTTTAATAAAATTTATAAAAAAAAAAAAAAAAAAAAAATTAAATTGTTAAGAACAGTCGATGGTGGGGATGTAATCTCCGAAGTCGAAGCTCAAATAAAATGTATACGCTAATGATAATTGGTTTAATAAAATTTATTATTATTATATTTAATTAAAAAAAAATAAAATAAATTGTTTTCAGTATATTTTAGAGAACTGTCATTGTTTGTCAGCAAACGGTTTGAGCTATTAAGTCCCATACAAATTATTATTATAAAAACTTTTGTGCGAAATTTCAGCTAATTATCTAGATCCATGCAAAAGCTCATCTTAATTTCGACATTTTGGTTTTATTCTGATTCCTTGCATTTTTGAACTGAAAGCTAAATCTTTTTCAACAGATTATTTTATACCTATTTATAAGCGATTAATAACATATCAAAATTGCAGCTTTCACTTTACCGGAACCGGGGTAAATTACCCCAAATGGGGTAAAAATGAAACTATCGGGGGTAAAAAGGACATTAAAAAAAAAAATTATTTTATAAACTATTATAGTATTGTTAGTTTGATAGCTTTTCCGGGAATTCAAAAATCTACAAAATTAATAAAAGTTAAAAAAAATATATAAAAATATTTAGTTTATAAAATAAAAAAATTTACAAAATGTCCTTTTTACCCTCGATAGTTTCATTTTTACCCATTTGGGGTAATTTACCCCGGTTCCCCGACCCCTGTTCTAAAGTCATAAAGGAAAATGGGATTGAAAAATCTACTTAACCGATTTCCCTTTCGGGTTAATTTTCTATCATTTCTGGTGATTATTCCTTTATCAAATGGAAAGAAAGAACTAAAATGAAATTTTTTTCTACATATAAGGACACCATTTGTTAAAACAAAAATAATAGAGGCTATTTAATTCAAATGTAATTGAAATTCGAGCCCAACGAGTGTGAGTGGGGGCGAATAAGCCTCCAGGTTATTTTCGCAAGGGTAGTAGTACCTACTGTTCTTGAGGCAGCAGCGAGAAACCTCAAAGCTCATGGGCCCAAGCTGGCTAGCACCAAGGGCAGGAATTCGGAAATGCTATTCAAAGGAAATGAATGTTGCGGCCGGCAACACGACGGATGGACTAGGCAAAAAGAGGAGGACCGCATGGATACGTTTTAATTAAATCAACAGCAATTCCTATTAATGCTAATTTAAGATATTCATTGAATTAGAAAATAAATATACATATATTCATTATACTTGGATTAGAGAAAGAATTGTTTTATCATATTACCATCTTTTCTTTACCATACAGGGTATGGTCAAGTATTGTAATCCTGCATGAAAAAGAGATTTTTGAAGCTTTGCTTCTTTAAGCGCGCTAGGCAGGGTCTAAGTGGGATAAAGCGACCCCGTAAGATTCCCATTCCGCTACCATTCTGGACTGCTGGTAGGGGAAGTGAGAGAGGGCGAGTGAAGGGTGAGGCCAGAGGTTTAGCTGCAGTAGCTATTGATGGCACAACCGTTCACACAGCTCTTAGGGCCGGTTGTATGTAGAAAAGTAAATGCTTTTTACAACTAACAAACGGTAGATGGTAAATGAAGCCACTGGGATGACCAATCAGATGACAGGCACTTTCAGTTACTTACACTTACAGGTGGCAATTGTCGCAAATCTCCTATCAAAATAATATCTGCAGAGTGGTTTCCAGTAATTTGTTTTAATCCCAAATCAATTTTTGATAAAAGTTCCGCACTAATCATACTTATTTCATCAATGATGAGTACTTTGACATATCTAAAAAGCGATCTGTACAAATGCAATGTTTCGGACGATAAAGGCAACAAGTGGGAAGTAGATATTCTAATGGCCGGTTGTATATCGCAAAGTAAATGCTTTTTACCACTAACAAACGATAGATGGTAAATGGAGCCACTGGGATGACCAATCAGATGACAGGAACTGAAAGTGATTTGCATTGATGTCAGTGACAGTCCCACGACTGTCTGTATTTTTTTTTGCTTCTTTTTTTGGAAATATCTCAAAAACGGCTGAAACTATTTTAATTAAAAAAATTAGGCGAAGCCATGATATTTTGCTCTACAAAAAAGCCCTAATGGGTGAACATCGAAAAAATTACATTTTTCGAGATAATAATTGTTTTGTCAAAATGTCTGTTAATCGGTGCGTTACCAAATTTTGTTTTGTTTTGATAGCTCAAAAACTAGTGAGAATATCAGAACTAAATTTCACGTAGTTTCGGTCCAGTGAGTTTAAAAGCTGATTAGATTTTGGTGCATATCGACCCAAAATTAAGGGGGGAAGGCCGGGGGGTTAAAAATTAAAATTATAATATTTTCAAACTAAAAAACAAGAAAAATGAAATATTCTATAAAATCAATAAAATTAGGGGGGTCAAAAAATGAAAATCTAGGCCCTTGTACTAAACTCAACCAGAAGTGTATGGTATTCCCACATCAGAACGTGTCAATTTATTTTGCTTGATTCTATGACGTCATTCGTTATTTTCAATGAATTTTTTATCCATATATTGATTTTTATTAACATGTTATTCGAATTTGGGAAATATCAAAATTTTTGTGGACTTAAAAATAAAATAAATTGACACGTTCTGATGTGGCCATCCACTTGACTTTACCATACACTCCTGTGGTTGAGTTTGGTACAAGGGCCTAGATTTTCATTTTTTGCCCCCCCCCCCCGCCCCCTCCCATTTTGGGAGGTTTGTCTTTGAATTTTTAGTGTTCTGGTAGCCCACTGATTATGTATACAAAATTTGGTTGAGTTTGGTCATAATGGCCTAGATTTTTATTTTTTGACCCCCCCTTCGGCGCCAGAAAAAAATAATTTTTTTTCTTATACTTTCATTTTTCTTGTTTTTTTTCAGTTTGAAAATATTATAATTTTAAATTTTAACCCTCTCCCCCCCCTTCATTTTGGGTCGATATGCTCCAAAATCTAATCAACTCTTAATCTCAATACACCAAAACTACGTGTGAAATTTGGTTTTGATTTCCACACTAGTTTTTGAGCTAGCTCGTCCACAAAAATTTGTTATGGCACAGACTAACAGCCATTTTGACAAAACAATTATTATCTCGAAAAATATAATTTTTTCCATGTTCGCTTATTAGTGCTTTTTTGTAGACCGAAATGCCATAGTTTAGCCCAATTTTTTTTAATCAAAATAATTTAAGCCGTTTTTGAGATATTTCGAAAAAAAGAAGCAAAATAAAAAACACTTTTTTCATGCACGATTACAATACTTGACCATACCCAGTATGGTAAAGTAAAAAAAAAATTTCGTTTTCCGCATGTAGCACACAAGTTTGTATCAATAAACTATACACCTCTCTGCTAGGATTTCATCTTTTTAGCTCAAAATGTTACTTAGAAAAATCATTAAAATTTGAAAAAAGCATATTGACATTTTTTTCTTATATTATTTTATGAAAATTAATCATATACCATATATTATATTTCTATATTTTCTGAGATATAAATTTCTTTCTTTTAAAAATTACCTATATTTTGTCAACATAAGTAAAATTCGTGAAACTATAGTTACTATTTTCATGATAAAGGCTATTCAGAGACTATTTATCTACTCTTATTAAACGAGCAAAAATTGTATATTCATTTGTTTGTTTATATATTTGTTTGTTTATATATATATGTATCTTAGTTCTATTTTGAAAACGGCTTTACCGATTTTGAAGAAATTCATGGGTTAGTGAGTTTTTGGGGTGACAATTCGATCTGTCACGGTCTCATCTTCGACAAAATTGTTTTTGATAGGTTTTTTTCGTAATCAAATTAATTATTCTCAGGTAGACAAATCCCATTCTTTGGGTTTTAAAAAAGGTTTCCCTTTTCCTTTTATACCCAGGCAGACAATGGGTTGTTTGTTTCATTGTTCTAAAAGGCCTTGAAGAAGTATTGTGATTGTGGATTTTAACATATTTTGTTCTCCCTAAACGTTAGAAATATTAATAAACGTTTTATAACCGTTTTTATAAAGAACTTTATTTATTTAATAGAATAAAAAATAATCAAGAATTTATTTAAAAATATATTTCGCATAAGCAGGTCTCAATTTTCTGAAAAAAACAACACATTTTGATAGGTTTTATTTATTAACAATTGGATGAATAAAAATAAATCATATGGTTGAATCAAAACAGGTGCAGAAGGTGGGGCGCAGTGGTGGGGAATCCGGGGTAGGGAGAGGTTTCGGGGTGAGGTTGAGCGGGGTGGAGGGGGGGGCTACATTGGGCGACTATTATATATTTTTGTATTTTTTTAATTTGAAAGCGGCTCTCAAATAAAAAATCGACCTTTTTATCAGAATTTTAAATTAAAAATAATATTAAAATAAAGCTTTTAACTGAAGGAAGAAGTTACCGAGCATCGCTCGGTGCCTCCAGGTATAAAAAATAATACGACCATTTTTAGAGCCTTTTTTTTGCAAAAATCGTGCCTTTTTTCGAAAAAATGAGCTTTTTTGCGCTTCCTACTTATTACTTACTCTTTGTGGGTGTTCTTAAAAATAAATAAATAAATAGTCTTTTCAATCATCGCAATGCATTTTTACTTAACGGATTATTGTCTAAAAAACAAGAAGAATAGAAGCCTTTGTAATTGATTCTGGTTCCCATTCATGGTTATCAGCCAGCCAGTCAGTCAGCCAGCAGCCCAGATGTATATTATAAGCATTAGTTATTTATTTTATGACCAAACCTTTTAATCGAGTAGTTGGATTATGACTAAGAATAAATTATCAGTTCATAAATAGGAATCATTAATTTTTTTCCTAGCCAATCGTTTGAATGAATTCATTGTGAACAATTTAAAACCAAAGCCAGAGTTAAATGCAAAGAAATATCAACAGTCTTAATCATAAATGAATGCCTGGGAAACGACAGACATCAGAGGGGGATTTCTATTGGCGATTTGTTGCACTGTAGCCCAGTAAATAGAGAATCCAAAAAGGGGTGCAGCTTACATGAATTGCGGAAAAAGATTTTTTCTAGGATCGTTTGGTATGGTGTGGGTATACCAAATCTAATTTGTGTGGGGGACAACTTTTGGTGGCCGAAAAACCTCGAAATTTTCGGACTTTTTCCAGTTTTTTGCTTATAACTCGAAAACGCTCCATATTTTGTAAATAACCAACCTATATTAAATTAAAGAGGACAAGATCCCACGTCGATTAAAAAAAAGAAATGCAAAATTGGTCAAGTAGTTCGATTTTTAATGGGGATCCAAAAACAGCCCCCCCCCCCCACCCCGGATCACTTGAATACCTATCCCAAAAACTTTTTTTCAATTTTTTCCCATTTTGACCATGAAGGAGCACGTTTACGACAAAGACCATTCTATATATTTTTAAACTAGATTAAATTTTTTACAATTCAAACAATGATTCATCTTAATTGGATAATGGTATCCCGTGCCGCAATGAGGTTGAAATTTTGAAAAACTGTAATTTTATGCTAAAAATCGCATTTTTTTCTTCATAAAATGAAAATTACTCATCCTAGAAACTTGATTCTGAGCAAATTGTCTAGGAAATTTTGTTGACTTGAACGTTTACTTGGACCACTTTTTTATTAAAACTCTTAGATTTATAGATATCTAGCATTTTCCATGACAAGAAATGATCCATTGTTTCAAAAAATCGCAATTTTTCCTTCATAAAATGAAAACCACTCATCTTAGAAACTTGATTCCTATCTCATTCTGTAGTAAATTTTATTTACTTAAACGTTTACTTGGACCACTTTTTGATAAAATTCTTAGATTTATAAATATCCAGCATTTTCCATGACGCTTTTGAGGATTCGAATCATATCCTGACCGGAAAATGTAGGATATCTATATATCTAAGAGTTTTATAAAAAACGTGGTCCAGTAAACGTTTAAGTAAATAAAATTTCCTAGAAAATGAGATAAAAATCAAGATGATTCTTTTTTTCACTTGAAAAATTGTTTTGATAAAGGGAGAAATTCTTCTGAAACGTCTGGAGAAAAAATGAATTGTGCACCCTACGGAAGCCATACTCAAAGTGTGTTCCGCGGAACCCTAGGGTTCCGTGATACCTCTGTAGAGGTTCCGCAAGAATTTAGCTAAAAATTCAAAACACCTCTCTGGTCGACCGTTTTGACGCGGCGTATCACGATTCACGAGGCGCAGCCGAACTTAGTCGCCACCCACCACAGTACACTTTGTTCATTCAGAGAGAAGTGCGATGGCTGTCTCGGGGTAAAACTTTAACAATGTTACTTGAACTTAGAGCCGAGTTACAAATGTTTCTTTCAGATACTTCTTTTAATTTGAAAGACCGTTTGTATGATAAAACTTGGTTGTTCCGACTGTCTTTTCCCAGGTAACCACAATATCCTAAGAATATTCTAAGGATATTCTAAGGACATTTAAATCTTCTTAGAATATTCTGAGGATATTGTGTGTTACCTGGGTTATGGCAGATATCTTTCAAAAACTGAACGAATTAAATTTATCATTGCAAGGTAAACAGACAACAGTGTTCCAGGCCTGTAACAAAATAACTGCCTTCAAAAGAAAATTAGATTTTTGGATTATTTGCGTTGGTAAGAGAGAAATAGAAAGCTTTACGTCACTCAGTGAGTTTGTTAGCGATAACGACTCAGAAATGTTTCAAGATGATGTATTTGAAGATTTGGTACAATATCTCACTTCGATGCGCGCATCATTTAAGAATTATTTTCCCGAAGAACAGAATACATAAAAAATTTTAAGAAAAAAATAAAAACCGACTTCAAAAATTAAGTGCAACAAATATAAAAATACACTAAAAGGTATAAAATGATTATTATCTTATTTAGTTGCAACTAAACGACGAAATATTAACACGAAATTACTTTTTAAAGTCGGTGCCAAACAAACTATACCTATAAGCGAGCGTACCCGCCAAACGTACTAAGTAAGATCCGTCGAGTGCGATTCATAAAAGGTATATGTTTGGCACCAACTTCAAAAAGTAATTTCGTGTTAATATTTCGTCGTTTAGTTGTAACTAAATAAGATAATAATTATTTTATACCTTTTAGTGTATTTTTATATTTGTTGCACTTAATTTTTTGAAGTCGGTTTTTATTTTTTTCTTAAAATTTTTATTTTTCTCTTTTTAGTGATGTTATTAATAGTGATTATATCATCAGAACTTGACCAAATTAATATGACACCATCCCTAAGACACCCCCTTTCGATAAAAAAAGAACCATCGAAATCGGTTCATAAACAAAGAGGTTAGGTCTAAACAAACCTAAACAAACCTAATAAAAAAGGTCTAATACCTATGAAAAAAAATCGAAAAAAAAATGGGACCAATCGGAAGCTAGACTGGACCCAATGCAAAAAAAATTTTCAAAATCGGTTGACAATTGGCGGAGATATGAGGTAACATAGGCACAAAAAAAAAAAAAAAAAAAAAAATTCAATCGAATAGAGAACCTCCCCCTTTTTTGAAGTCGGTTAAAAAATGAAACTGAATTCATGGATTCATAATCCTTTTTTACCTAACTTGCAAAAGCCAGAAAGTATGTCACAGGACATATATGAATCTCTTTTAGAAATGTCATCAGACACAAGTATGGAGACACTGTTTAAAACGACGCCTCTCAACGATTTTTGGTGCAGAATCCGTGATGAATATCCAATGCTTGCCAAAATGGCTCTGAATATTCTTCTCCCGTTCCCAACAACATATTTGTGCGAAACAGGATTCTCAACCTATGCAGCCACGAAAACAAAATACCGCAATAGCCGCACCTGATATGAGACTTCAACTGTCTTGTATCAAACCTGATATTAACCAATTGATGAAAAATAAAAAAACAGTTTCATATCTCCCATTAGTTAGATTTTTTTCTTTTTCAATATCTTCTATTATTATACATGTTGTGTAAGTAATAAGTAACTGTTACATTATACTTTTATTATGCTTATTAATAAAGAATACACTTTTAATAATTATTGTTTTATTGTAGGGTTCCGTCAAGTATTTCGCTTTCCAAAAGGGTTTTCACTAAAAATCTAACTACTGGGCCAATTTCGCATTTCTTTTTTTTTACTCTACACGAAATTTTGTCCTCTTTAATTAACTATACATAGTACGTTGAAGGAGACAATAAAAGAGTGTGTCTTCTGCTGGAATTATAAATTTTATTTATTTATAACGAGACTATAGTTTCGAGGGCTTTGCACTCTTCATCAGTCTATTACAATGTATTCACAGGAATTAATTTATGAATGAAAGGTTAACATCTTTCACACCACATGAAAGATGTTAACCTTTCATTCATAAATTAATTCCTGTGAATACATTGTAATAGACTGATGAAGAGGGCAAAGCCCTCGAAACTATAGTCTCGTTATAAATAAATAAAATTTATAATTCCAGCAGAAGACACACTCTTTTATTGTCTCCTTCAATATATAAAAATTCTGCTACTCTCGGCAAAAACTTTCAATTTAACTATAGTACGGTTATGTAGAAGGCGGGTTTCGCCCCCTTCGCTCATAGGGGTGAAATAATACACTTATTTATTCTTTGATATATATTTATTAACAAAAAGGGGGGGTAATACATTTTCGTGTCTAGGGGTCATCGTCAAACGCCATAATACACATCGTTAATTAATACATCGTTTTGGTTACAACCATCTTTAAGCAAAGCCCGTATTCAACTGTCTTCTAGCCGTTGACAATTCACCCTTGGCAACCACACATATACATAAACATTTACATACACATACGAGCGGGGTGGGGTGCCATGTCAGCCGACCAGCCCTTGGGCAGAATGCTCGCTAAAAGAAAGAATACGACCTTCACAGGGTACAAAGCCCAAACGGACATGTGGCAAACATATGTATGATCTTAAACAGAAATCAATATAACTCACTAAATTAAATAATTAATTAAACAATTAATTTCCTACAGTTATTTACAAAAACTGCTATTTTCTGCAAAATTTCAACCTCATTGTGGCACGGCTTACCATTTTCCAATTAAGATAAAAATTCGTTTCATTTGTAGCAAATTTAATCTAGTTTAAAAATCTATAAAATGATCTTTGCCGAAAACGTGCTCCTTCATTGTCAACATGGGAAATAATCGAAAAAAGTGCGAGTTTTTGGGATAGGTATTATTCAAAAGTGATCCGGGGGGCTGTATTTTGATTCCCCATTAAAAATCTACCAATTTTGCATTTATTTCTTTTAATCGACGTGAAATTTTGTCCTCTTTAATTTACTATGGGACGGTTTTTTACAAAATATGGACTGTTTTCGAGTTATAAGCGATAAACTGGAAAAGGTCCAAAAATTTGGAGGTTTTTCGGCAACCAAAAGTTGTCGCCCATACTTTCGAGGTCGCAAACTTAGATTTAGCACACCCACACCATACCAAACGATCCTAGAAAAAAAATAGTCCCCCTCAATTAATGCAAGCTGAAACCCCTTTTTAACCGACTTCAAAAAAGGAGGAGGTTCTCTATTCGACTGATTTTTTTTTTTTTTTTTTTTTTTTTGTGCCTATGTTACCTCATATCTCCGCCAATTGTGAACCGATTTTGAAAATTTTTTTTGCATTGGGTTCAGCCTACCTTCCGATTGATCCCATTTTTTTTCATAGGTATTAAACCTTTTTTGTTAGGTTTGTTCAGGACTAACTTCTTTGTTTATGAACCGATTTCGATGTTTCTTTTTTTATCCGATAGGGGGTGTCTTAGGGATGGTGTCATATTAATTTGGTCAAGTTCTGATGATATCATCACTATTAATAACATCACTAAAAAGAGAACAATAAAAATAATTTTTAAGAAAAAATAAAAACCGACTTCAAAAAAAATTAAATGCAACAAATAAAATACACTAAAAGGTATAAAATAATTATTATCTTATTTAGTTACAACTAAACGACCAAATATTAACATGAAATTACTTTTTGAAGTCGGTGCCAAACATACTATACCTATAAGCGAGCATACCCTCCAAACGTACTAAGTAAGATCCGTCGAATGCGATTCATAAAAGGTATATGTTTGGCACCGACTTCAAAAAGTAATTTCATGTTAATATTTCGTCGTTTAGTTGTAACTAAATAAGATAATAATTATTTTATACCTTTTAGTGTATTTTATTTGTTGCATTTAATTTTTTGAAGTCGGTTTTTATTTTTTTCTTAAAAAATTATTTTTATTTACTGGGCTACTGTTGCTGTGCATTTCAAAATCTACTTAATTTTTCTTATTTTTATTTTTCCTAAAAATTATTTTAATTTTAAAACCCACTAATAATTCATGACAAATAAAATTTAGCAGCCTGGCTGGCCAGCAAACTATATCCGTCGCATTTGGATATTAATAAATTGTTTAATATTTTGTCATTTTTTTCTCCAAACACTTTATTTGATAGTATAAAATATAAATAAATTAAATTAAAAACCAAAATAATTCCATCAACGTACCGTACCTACTTCCCTTGAGAAATTCCAACTCTCATTACTTTATAGAGTATTAATATGCAAATGCCTATGAATATATATTTTTGTAACTTTATTCTATGTATATTTAAATGCTAATTAAATTTATAAGTACATACCATATAGTAGTGAAGTGGGGGGGGGGAGGGGGGGTATGATTATGAAATTCTCTGGTAGGGAATTTAGAGGGTGTTCAACCATAGGCCATCGTCACTTGAAACCCTCCCACCCCTCCTACCCCTATAACTCTTGCCTTGTGCAAATACTAGCACTTGAAGCCTGTTCATTTTGAAAATTCAACCATCCACTTACAAATAATAAAAATATACATTTTCAATTAAATACGATTTTTTTTTTTATTTTCAATTACCTGAAAAATAAACTGCAACGGATCGTTGCTAAACTTTATCCAAATTCATTTGAAATATTAATATGTTTATTCCTTTATTATTAATCAGATATCACTTGCTATTTGCAGTTCATGTTGACTTTAATTCAAAAATAATGATCGATTCTCATTTACTATTAATAGTCAAGGAAATAACCATTCTACATAACGGATAAGAAAACAACGCGGTTGCTATGGTTACTTATAAAATTTCCTCCCAAATTTTTACCATTTCACAGCGAGAAGCCTAACCATTCTTACATAAGTTAGGTTAAATGAGCTATCTTAAAACGATCAAATGAATAAATTTTAAAGAATTTAAAATAAAAAATCAAAAAAAGTACTATTTTACTCTAGAGTAAAGTTCTTTAAAATATAATTTTACTAAAAACTTTATTTAACATTTTTTGTGGTCCCCAAGGTACTTAATTAGGTTATTAAATTTCATCAAAATTGGTTAAGTCATTTTCAGGATATTTAGAAAAAACTAAAAAAGTACTGAAATAAAGTACTAATGTTTGTGGACCGATATGTACCAAAAACTAATCAGCGCTTCATTTTGTTAAACTAATAGTAGGTTTTCAATTTCAATTCAATCAGTGCAACGGTGTGGAAAAAATCGTTTACGAAAAAAACGATAACATTCATCCATCCATCCATCCGCACGCACTTCCAAAAAAATAGCACTTTTTGGCCTCTCGACGAGATTCCATGTAATTTTTGGAAAAACCGTCACGTGCTAAAATTCAATCTCATTGAATACTTCAATTTGTGACCTTAATTGAGTCCATGGGTTCCGTAGTCTTTACCTGAGGACCCTTTGAAGTCGCGCTTGCCGCGAGAGCGATTCCAATACTTTCTCCCATGCTTCGCATTGGATAAAGTAAAAAGGGCATTTTATATGAATTATCTACCGGTAAATACTTTATTGCCTGAGTACTTTTATTGTTGCCCCAACATTAGTACCCTAAGTTTTTCCCCCAAATCTGAATTCTGAAATTGCGCTGCGTGCCTCAAAATGAGCATATTTCTTTTTTCTTGAATAACTCTAAAACGGCTTATCAAATCAAAAATATACCCATTAGATAATTTAAAGCCCTTTAAATTCCGCTTAAAATAATAACAATTTCATCTATTTTGGTTCAATAGAACTTTATTTAGAGCATTTTAAAAATTTTCGCCATTTTCTCAAAATTGACAAACATTTTACATATATTTTAAAACTTTTAATCATGTATTATAAAACTTCTTTACTCATCATCATCATTGAGTATACAGTCCTAAGACTGGTTTGATGCAACAATCCTTCTCCACTCGAGTCTGGCATCCCATATCCCCAATTATTTGGTTGAAATATTCTAATCTGGGTCTTCCCCTTCCCCTTTTCTTTCTCACCTCCCCCTCCAAGATATCCCTAAGCAGTCCCCCATGTCTCAGTGTGTGCCCCATCATCTGACCTCTTCTCTTCTTCAGACTCTTCCACAAGGTTCTTCTTTCTCCGATTCTTCCAAGAACTTCTTCATTTGTAATTTTATCTGTAATATATAATAATAATCTATTTTATATGTAATTCTTTACTCTCTGATTAATATTTCCTAATTCTAAATTCAATGACTCACCCAGTTCATTTGCTAATATTTTATCGTAATATAATATTGCAGGGTGGTCACCCAACCCGGAAATTGGGAAGATGTTTTCCTATTACGTTTTGATTTTAAATATTACAGTTTAATATTTAATGGGACTCGAAAATAAGGTCAAAATGGGCTTTTTCTTTATTTGGACTGATAATATCTTAAAACTCTGACCTGTTGTAAAAAATTTGGAAATTGCATGATAATAATCTATATATATATAATGCTTTGCCCGATACACTCACTCACTCACTCATCATCAAAACAGCCAGAACCACTGGACATAGAAACATGAAATTTGGAGAGGATATTACATCTATGACATAGGGGCTCACTAAGAAAGGATTTTTTGAAATTCGACCCCTAAGGGGGTCAAAGGGGGAAAAGTGTGTTTTCACTGATTATGCGATATCTCTTAAGGACGATAAAATATCTATTTGCTTTTTACTTATAAAAATACTAAATTAAAATATCTAAAAACTAATTTCAGGATTTTTTGAAATTCGTTCTCTAAAGGGGTCAAAAGGGGCAAAATATCTTTGCAATGTGTTTACACTAATTATGCATTTTCAATTAAGAACGATAAGATATCTACTTGATTTTTACTTAATAAAATTCTAAATAAAAATATCTAAAAAGTAATTTCGGGACTTTTTGAAATTCGACTCCCAACTATCCAAAATGTGAGTGGGGGCAAAAATTAAAACTCTCTCCGATCTTGAGGGCGAAAGAGGGGGCAAAATATTACAAATATATATTACAGACCTAATAATCACATGACGAGGAGCTGCCCGCCAGGGCCACCTGTCTGGAGGGCTAAGCTATAGAGGGCGTGCCGAAGGCACGCCTGGAGCAGCTCGTCAGTGTATAAAACTCTACTGGAATTGCGGGGAGAAATTTTTACCGACCAGTGTTATTAATAGGCTACTGGTGACCGGGAAAATCGACGTTTTTTAACCGTGAAAACCGCGAAATAATACGGAATTGGAAAATTGTGTTTCGAGTGACCAGTGACCATTCTGTATTGAAATTGTGCTTTTAATTTGTAAAGGTAAAAATGTTGATTTTTAAAAAGCTAAGTGAAATTCATGCATTGCACTTGCACAATATACACTACCATGCAAAAAAATCGACCCACTAATAAAGGCTTTATTAAATATTAAATCATTTCTAAAATTTTTACAAATATTCATATAATTTGTTCTATTAACTCTTAAACTAATATATTCAATAAATATTGTTGATAATTTTTGAATTTTATAAAACAAAAATAAATAAAATTAAATTAAAAGATACAATTACAAATTATCCTACTTTTTCAATATCAGTTTACATTGAAATAAAGTTTTAATAAAAGATCAAATTCCATTTGAAATATCAATCAAATGAATAATTTTGAATTAAGCATCATTGATAGAAAAATAAAATATTTCTGAAGTTCAAGCAGTTCAAATTGTGTGCCTAATATTAATCAAGGGCTACGTCAACGACAAGTGTCAAGTACACTTGGAATAAGCAATAATTTCATTAATGTATGGTTCCTTGTAAAAAAATTAAAAATGATTTACTATTTAATAATGTTTTTATTGGTGGCTCGATTTTTTTGCACTGCAGTGTATATATTTTATTTTCCTCTTCTTTTTTTTTTATATCTTAAATAACAGAGGAAAAGTTTTTTTTTTGGACATCATCATTAATTTTTCATTTATTACAGAGGAAAAGTTATTTAATAAAGCAATCAAATTTTTTATAATTCTATCATCAATTCGTAGCCACCCGAAATATATATATCGAAATTAAATTCTCTCCAAAAATAAATTTGTTTTATTACTTTACCATACAGGGTATGGCCAAGTATTGTAATCGTGCATGAAAAAAATGTTTTTTTTCCTTCTTATTTTCAAAATATCTAAAAAACGGCTGAAACTATTCCGATTAAAAAAATTGAGCGAAACCATGGCATTTAGGTATACAAAAAAGCTTTAATAAGTGAACATCGAAAAAATTATATTTTTCGAGATAATAATTGTTATGTCAAAATGGCTGTTAGTTAGTTAGTTAGTCTGTGCGTTACCAAATTTGTGTACGAGCTAGCTCAAAAACTAGTGTGAATATCGAAACCAAATTTCACACGTAGTTTTGGTCCATTGAGATTAAGAGCTGATTAGATTTTGGTGCATATCGACCCAAAATTAAGGGGGGTCGAGGGGGGATTAAAAATTAAAAATCTAGGTCGTTTTGATTTGAGCAAATTCAACCAAATTTTGTATACATAATCAGTGGACCCCCAGAAGTCGAAAAATGCAAAAACTAACCCCCCGAAATGGGGGGGGGGTCGAAAAATGAAAATCTTTGCCATTTACCAAACTCAACCAAATTTTGTATACATAATCAGTGGGTCCCAGGAGTCTAAAAATGCAAAGACTAACCCCCTCCCCTATATGATTATAAATAATTTTATTAAATATTAAATATAAGTGAGGGGCCAGGTTGTATGGTAAAGTCAAGTGGATGGCCACATCAGAACACATCAGCTTATTTTTATATCTTAATGTGAAACCTACCAAGTATTTTTTATCCAATCATTTAAAAAAATGTTTCACCAAGTACCAACACCAAATTCCCTAAAAACTATTAAATGATCCAGCCCATAATTTTTTAGTGTCGGTAATAAAGAAATTAACTGTTCACTTTTTAAAATATTCGCATTAGAGCGTACATTTATGGAAAATTCGTTATTTTAAGGCCACCGAGGTGATGATTTAATTGTTGATACAAGAAGAATGTTTATGATACAGCCTAATCTTGGTCGGTGGATGAGTCAGAATATTTAAGAATGTAAATAAAAAATTATCTTCATTAATTCTATGAAAGACACATCTTTAATGTAAAGAAGAATAAACTGCTGGATGACTTCATTAAAAAAATTATTGTTATCATAAAATATATTTATGATTTAGGGCTTATATTATTAAATGAGCAATTATTGTATATACCTACCAATATACCGAACATTTTTTACTTTACCATACAGGGTATGGTCAAGTATTGTAATCGTGGATGAAAAAAAGTGGGTTTTTTTCCTTCTATTTTTCGAAATATCTCAAAAACGGCTGAAACTATTTTGATTAAAAAAATTGAACGAAACCATGGCATTTTGGTCTATAAAAAAGCTCTAATAAGTGAACATCGAAAAAATTATATTTTTCGAGATAATAATTGTTTTGTCAAAATGTCTGTTAATTAGTCTGTTTATCTGTTAGTCTGTACGTTACCAAATTTTTGTGGACGAGCTAGTATAAAAACTGACGTGAATATCAAAACCAAATTTCACACGTAGTTTTGGTCCATTGAGATTAAGAGCTGATTAGTTTTTGGTGCATTAAGGGGGGTGGAGGGGATGTTAAAAATTTAAAATCTAGGCCATTTGAGCAAACTCGACCAAATTTTGTATACATAATCAGTGGGCCCACAGTAATCTAAAAATGCAAAAACTAACCCCCCCCCTACATGATTATAAATATTGAATATAAGTGAAGGGCCAGGTTGTATGGTAAAGTCAAGTGGATGGTCACATCAGAACATGCCAGCTTATTTTTTAATAAAAATGTCTCATAGTTTTCGAGTTATAGACATTTTTACTTTATCCAATGCGAAGCATGGGAGAAAGTATTGGAATCGCTCTCGCGGCAAGCGCGACTTCAAAGGGTCCTCAGGTAAAGACTACGGAACCCATAGACTCAATTAAGGTCACAAATTGAAGTATTCAATGGTATTGAATTTTAGCACGTGACGGTTTTGCCAAAAATTACCTGGGATCTCGCCGAGAGGCCAAAAAGTGCCATTTTTTTGGAAGTGCGTGCGGATGGATCGATGGATGGATGTATGTATGTGTGTTATCGTTTTTTTCGTCCATGAATTTTTCCACACCGTTGCACCGAATGAATTGAAATTGAAAACCTACCAGTATTTTAACATAATGAAGCGCTGATTAGTTTTTGGTACATATCGGTCCACAAACATTAGTACTTTATTTCAGTACTTTTTTAGTTTTTTCTAAATATCTTGAAAATGACTTAACCAATTTTGATGAAATTTAATATCCTAATTAAGTACGTTTGGACCCACAAAAAAGGTTAAATAAAGTTTTTAGTAAAATTATATTTTAAAGTACTTTACTCTAGAACATATTAATATTTCAAATGAATTTGGATAAAGTTTAGCAACGATCCGTTGCAGTTTATTTTGGAAATGGTGAAAATTGCTACCCTGCCCTAATTAATCAGATGCTGTGGCTACAAACTTACATATTTTATTATTCTAATTTTATTACGCAATCCTGAATAATCCTGCTATTGACTAGAATTCAAAATAAAACAATAAGAACTATACTTTTGAAGAAAAAAATATTTTTCCCAGACTTAAGTTTTAAAAAAATTTCATCAGCTAACTTTGATTAATTTTTAATGGAAATAAAAGTCTAGTAAACTACCATGGCAAGTTATTAAAAAAAAATGGCCCATTTTGTCAAGATTTCAAAATGGTACAACACATTGTACTTTCTTCTTTAGAAAAAAAAATATTTGTATTTTTTTGGCAAAATTTAAAATCATTTTGATAGTGTATTTTTATTTAATATGTTAATCAATTATGTCCCATCTTAATTGAACTAATCATTGGCTATTATAGACATTAATAATGCCTTAGACCATGAAATATATAGACACGCCCTCTGCTACTCTCCAGACAGAGTGAAGTGAGGCCAACATCGCCTACAGATGACGTCACGTTCTCGCATAAATATTTTGGTAATATTAATATAATATTAATTTGGGATTATTGGAATCCAAAATAAATAATCTAAACTACGATAAATTTATCTCAATGTATAATAATTCCTATAGTGGCCATGCTATTTCTGGGTGTTCCTACCTACAGATGACGTCACATTCTTTAGTTGATGTTGGCCTCACCAAATCGACACCAGGGCGTGTCTATATATTTCATGGTCTAAGAATAATGCCATTAATAGCCAAAGATTATTTCAATTAAGATGCGACATAATTGATTAACATATAAAATAAAAATACACTATCAAAATATGATTTTAAATTAGCTAATTTTGCCAAAAAAATACAAATATTTTTTTTTCTAATCAAGAAAGTACAAAGTACTGTACCATTTTGAAATATTGAATAAATGGGCCAATTTTTTTAAATAACTTGCCATGCTTGTTTACTAGACTTTTTTTACATTAAAGATGATTCAAAGTTAGCTGATTAAAATTTTTTAAAATATAAGTCCAGCAAAAATATTTTTTTCTCCAAAAGTATAGTACTTATTGTTTTATTTTGAATTCTAGTCAATGGCAGGATTATTCAGGATTGCGAAACAAAAATTATATGTTTATTTGTAGCCACAGCATCTCAATATTTATTGCTGCGTAGATATTTCCAGCATTTTCCAAAAATGACAACTCGAAAACTATGAGACTTATAAAAAAAAAATCGTTCCGGACAGTCATAAACTGGCGTATCCCCTGTTCACGGTTTATCGTTGCGATACGGTAGGCCCTGTATATATAGAATCGGTTTTTCGAAAACGGCTCTAATCATTTCGATGAAATTCACGGTTTAGGGAGTTAGTGGGTCTCATCTTCGGGTAACTTTAATTTGATCGGTTCTTTTGATAATTCAAATAATTATTCACAGATGGTTGTATCAATAAAAATTTATAATTACTTTGAGTGGATTTAGATCTAAACTGCGGTGCAAAAAATTGAGCCGCCAATAAAAACTTTATTAGAAAGGAAATTATTTTTACAAATAACCATATAATTTGTTGAATTAACTCTTAAACTAACAAATTAAATAAAAATTTGTTGATAATTTTTACATTTTATGAAAAAAAAATAAGTAAAATTCAATTAAAAGATACAATTACAAATTACTATACTTTCTCAATATCAGTTTACATTGAAATAAAGTTTTAATAAAAGATCAAATTCCATTTGAAATATCAATAAAATAAATAATTTTGAATTAAACATCTTTGAAAGAAATAGAAATTATACAAAATGGATATTTCTTAAGTTCAAGCAGTTCAAATTGTGTACCTAATTAATCAAGGGCTAAGTCAACGACAAGTGCCCCAAGTACACTTGCAATAAGCAATCATTACCATAATGTACGGTTAAATGTAAAATAAATTAAAAATGACTTACTATTTAATAAAAGTTTTATTGGTGGGTCGATTTCTTTTCACCGCAGTGTAGAATAAGGGAAATCGGAAGAGTGTGTTTATTTATTCAGCTAATTCTGCGTATCTACTGTTAACTTAAATATAATGCCTTTTGCCCACCCTTATAAAAGCGGATCTAATAAGAAGAGCCTTGTCAGCGAGAACATTCAACTTCGAAACTTTGTTTAAAAAATAATAAAAATTAATATCTCCTAAATTAATGCCGTAAATAATTAGTTTGTATAAGCAGTAAAATATAATTTTAAGTATTTTTTTAGCTACCTACTATAAATCAAAAGAAATCATTATTTATATACAGTAATGATTACATTAAGTACTCGGATATTAACGAGTTTTAGGTTGTTAACTTCCGTCCTAAAACAATAACAGAAGAGGTTAAGTTTTCAATAATACAGACACAAAAATGCTTTAATATATTCCTTGTTCGCCCCCGCTATTCCGTCATTAAATCATTGTTTTTTGTTTGGTTTATTTTTTTTTCAGATTTTGAAAACATCTATTATAGTCCAGGCAAATTACGATTTTAACAGGAAATAATTCCCGGTAAAGATTTTATTGCTAGAATACCTTTATTGGTACTCCAATATTACTACCCTAAGTTTTTCCCCAAATCTCTGTTGTGGAAATTTTCTACGCGCCGCAAAATGAGAAAATTTAGCAGTTTTTTCAGATTGTCTTGAATAACTCTAAAACGGTGTATCAAATCAAAAATATATCTATTAGATAAATTAAAGCTCTTTAAATTACGCTTAAAATAATAAAAAAAATTCATATATTTAGGTTCTGTAGAACCGGTACTATCGCCTGTCAAATACCAGCCCCGGGATCACTTTTGAATATCCCTAAACTTCATACATTTTCCCCATTTTGAACATGAAAGACCACGTTTTTGACAAAGACCACTCTATACATTTTTAAACTAGATTAAATTTGTTACAATTTAAATAAAGTTTCATTCTAATTGGATAATGGTAACATGAGGTTGAAGTTTTGACAAAAAAATGCATTTTTTTTGCAAAAAATCTCAGTTTTTCCTTTATAAAATGAAAACCACTCATCCTAGAAACTTTATTCTTATCTCATTGTCTAGCAAATCTTATTTACTTGAACGTTTACTTGAACCACTTTTTTGGCTAAAACTCTTAGATTTATAGATATTCTACATTTTCCTGACAGAATATGATCTGAATACTCAAAAGCGTCATGGAAAATGCTGGATATGTATATATCTAAGAGTTTATCAAAAAAGTGGTCCTAGTAAACGTTCAAGTCAAAAAAATTTCCTAGACAATGAGATAGGAATCAAGTTTCTAGGATGAGTGGTTTTCATTTTATGAAGGAAAAAACTGCAAACTTCAAACTTATTGCGACATGGCTTTCCAATTAGAATGAAACTTTGTTTGAATTGTGGCAAATCTAATATAGTTTAAAAATATATAGAGTGGTCTTTGTCGAAAATGTGCTCCTTCATGGTCACAATAGGGAAAAATAAAAAGTATAAGTTTTAGGGATATTCAAAAGTGATCCCGGGGGCTGTTTTTTGACAGGCGCTACTACTGATTCTACTCAACCTAAATAGATTAAATTGTTATCGTTTTATGCGTAATTTAAAGAGCTTTAATTTATCTAATGGATACCTTTTTGATATGATAAGCCCTTTTAGAGTTATTCAAGAAAATCTGAAAAAACTCCGAAATTTTCTCATTTTGAGGCACGTAGGAAACTTTCCTCAAACAGATTTGGGGTAAAACTTAGGGTAGTAATATTGGAGTACCAATAAAGGTATTCCAGAAATAAAATCTTTACCGGGAATTATTTCCTGTTTATGCCATTTTTCACGTAATTTGTCTGGATTATTATATGATTCTCTGCTTAATAAATAGAATAATGGTATTGAAGGAGACAATAAAGAGTGTGTCTTCTGCTGGAATTATAAATTTTATTTATTTATAACGAGACTATAGTTTCGAGGGCTTTGCCCTCTTCATCAGTCTATTACAATGTATTCACAGGAATTAATTTATGAATGAAAGTTTTACATTTTTCATGTGTTAAGGTTATAAATTTATAACCTTAACACATGAAAAATGTAAAACTTTCATTCATAAATTAATTCCTGTGAATACATTGTAATAGACTGATGAAGAGGGCAAAGCCCTCGAAACTATAGTCTCGTTATAAATAAATAAAATTTATAATTCCAGCAGAAGACACACTCTTTTATTGTCTCCTTCAATATATAAAAATTCTGCTACTCTCGGCAAAAACTTTCAATTTAGAATAATGGTAGCTAGAAATACGATATAAAGGGGGTTTCAAAGATACCTTATAAATTCTCTCCGGTTTATTCCAGTAGGAAATGAACAGGACATAGGCTTGGATCGATTCCAAACAACCACAAATTCTTAATGATTAGCATATTCGGATGTTTGCCCTCTTGTATTATTATAGCATGTACAATGCATAATCATAATATCATTAATAACCTATAACAATTCCCTACGATATATAGCAAATGTACAATTATACAAATGTTTTGTTTTTTTTAATATTTTTAATTGAAGACGCCACGAACAAAACGAGTTAAGTCACATTTCGTAAATTTTCAAATCTATGAATCGAATACTTTAAATTTATTAGAAAAAAAAAGGTTCTTCTGATATATAAATATATTTCAATTAATTGATTGATTGATACTAATTATGTCCCATTTTTTGGTTTTTTGCTTATATCTCAAAAACGGTGGGTCGTAGGGAAAAGGCTACTCCTAATAAAATATAAGCTTATAAAATTTACTACAAGATTGCTTCTATTTAGTTTTTCTCAATTCCTTATGGTTTTTGAGATATTCGCCCGCGAATATCGTTTATGTATAAAAAAATAAATATAATAATTTTTCGTCAAACTGTTGTCTTTATCACCTCAGTCTTTCGTTTTACAGTAAAAGTCCTCAGAAAAGAAGTCGTAGAGCATTCAATTTCCTTTAAAATGGTATATACATATACAAATTTATCTTCAAATCGTCTGGAGTTATATCAATTTAAAAATTTCAGTTCGATTTATACATTTTGTTAGAAAACCACGCAATAGCCCAGTATATAGGGGGTTTCAGCTTACATTTTATTATGGTACCGCGACATTTCAGCCCCCGACAAAATAGTCCCAACAAAACATCCCCCGACATAATATCTTCTGACAAAATATTCCCCAGTATAACGTAGAATACAAAAGAGATTAAGTAGGAAGCTTATAATCATAGTTTTGAATAATATAAACAGACTTTCATATTCTGGCGGCTAATTATCCGTTAGAAAGTGCTGCTGTCTGTCGTTAGATTTTCTATCTAACAATTTATTATTTTTACTATCTATAATATAGTATTTATCATCTATATTTACTTATTTATCTTCTATATTTACATTACACAATTATTGATTGTTTGTTAGAAAGTGTTATTAATCATTATCGTTATTAATTATTATTATAATATTGGGCAAAAATATAGCGCCCCAAACACACCCCGCCCGACGATTGGCTGGTTCGGTTTTCAATGTGTGTTTGATTAGTAAAAAATGGGAGCCCGAAACACACCCCGCCGGCGATTGGCTGTTCGGTTTTCAATGTGTGTTTGATTAGGAAAAAATGGGAGCCCGAAACACACCCCGCTCGGACTAAACTTTCGGAGGTTCGGTTAATATATAGTATATTAACCGAGCCGGAGTCGATTTGCATTACTCATAAGATTCGCGAGGGGAAGGGTTATTTTGTCATGAGATATTTTGTCTGAAGGATATTTTGCCTGGACTATTTTGTCGGGGGCTGAAATGTCGCGGAATCAGCCCACTATATAAGGGGGTTTCAGCTTACATTTTATTATAATGTTATTCCAAAGGTTAAGAATATTATTTTCATTTAAATTATTAGTTTATCTAAATCGAAAACTTTTAGTGCTTCAGTTTGAAAAGCAAATGAATGAATGGCTTGGGGGTTAAATCGTTGAGGATTATTATATCAGAGTAAATTGAATTAGAAAGATCTTGTTGTATTTTGTAAAGATTGGTTAAATCTCGAATCCAATTTCTCTGTTGAAAAGTATATACGAGTATAAGAGCGCAGTTTCTTTTTCAGTTTAGCCACCCCCCCTCCCCCTCACATCTTAGACAATCTCTTATAAGGGTGGAGGGTTGATATCCCCTGTTCTGTTCGAAACAATTCAACAAGGCTTGATGTACGAGAGACGGGGAAAGAAAATTGAAATGTCTCTTACATTCTTGAAGAGAGAATTCATTCTTCCTGCGATTGTGAATTGAACTCCTCAGGAGGCAAAGAGGAGGGGGGGGGTTGTCGTCGGTTCATTTGTCAAATCGATTCCAGATTTCTAATTATTCTAAAAGCGGATTTTCTGAAAAAATTTGATTTCTTATTAATGGGAATGTTTGATTTTTTTGTTTTTTTAGATCATTTCCATTTTTAATATTAAAATGTCTTTTGTTTGAAGATTTTCAATCTTTAAGCGGCCCCTACACGGTTATTCTGACTGTCAGTCAGATTGAAGTTTTTTTGGCTCATTCTACAGTAATAAACGTTTTAAAATCAAGTCCTTAGCACTTAATTGGTCGCCGGTATTAACAAATTAATACATCTATGATATCTTCATGAATCTTCATAAATGTTCTTCCATGGTTGATTCTTCTTCTTCGAGTTCCATACCCGAAACGGGTGTCGGCGCCTCTCCACATATACCTGTGCTGAGTGTGTTTAGTTGTTTTACACAGATATACGGGACATACTTTTTAACGCCGGTTCCGAACGGCTAATTTGGAGAGGTCCCTTGGCAATTATACTCTTGGTAGGTTGCCATTACTTTCCAAGAGGAGGCGACTGCAAATATCTATCTGCCGAGACTCGGTCTCGAACCAGCGATCTCCGAGTCAGCGACCCAACACTCTAGCCACTGACCCACAGTCGCCTCCCATGGTTGATTAGTAAAATGATAATATAAACACTAATAAGGTCCTCTTCACACTTTAATGTATTCAAGTAATTCAAATAACTGGGATAACTCCCGTATATCGAATAAAATAAAATAAATAATTAATTTTAAATTATTATTGATTTTTTGATGAAATTTGATTCCATTTTCAAATAATAAAATGAAAATCTAACTAATAATAATCATATTACCTACAGGATTATCAAATTCATAACTATTTGAATTCTTATTGTAAAACGAGCTTTTCGTGCGTGCCTTCGGCCTCCGGGCTGGTGCCCTGGCGGGCAGCGTCTCGGTCCAAAAATTCTATTCCTCTTAAAAAACCACGTTTAAAATAAAATGAGAAAAATGTACTTGCTTTTGTATAATGGTGTATTTAATTATTTGACCACGGCACTGTAGTTATAACTCTTGATTATTAATGATATATTCAAAGCAGAATCAATGAAGAAAATCGTGTATAGAGTAAATATATGATAAGGATCCCCAAATCCAGATGGTAAAAATCAGAGTCGCCAAGACTTGATTTTTTTTTGCTTAGGTTTTTTTCTGTGTCATTTAATATAAAAAATTAAATAATAGTGCAAATTATTAAAAATAAACAAATAATATATAAAATATAAATCAAATAAGATGTGAATAATTTCTTCTGTGCGCAAAGAAAAGCGAATTGAATATTAAATTTTTGAGTGGCGGGGCGGGGGGGAGGGGGGGGTGAGGAATAATTATCGATATATTTAATGTTTCTTAATTTAAAGTCTTTTAGAGTCTTTCATTTCAAAATTTGAGTGCAAATTAAAATTATATTTCAAATTTGCCCTGTTAATTAATATATATTTAATGTTTTTTAATTTAAAATCAATTGGTGTTTTTTCATTTTTATTCGAGTTCAAATGAATACAATATTATCTCGACACAAAGTCTAAATCAAAAATTTATAGTTTTAGTAACTGAAATCATGGTATAAATATAAATGTCAGATTGGTCTAGTGGATAAAGCATAGGACCTTAGTTCAAGAGTTCGTAGGTTCGATTCTAGTCAAGAGGGAAATTTTTTTAGAGATATTTCTCTTAGCGTTGTTACAAATTAATCTAGATCAATATATATAGTATTGCATATGTTCTCGACTGATGAATAGAATGACGGTACAATTACCATTACACGATTCATTCAGAGTGTCAATCTCCCCTCCTTTTTACATGATTGAAGCTCTGATTGATGGAAATTCGTCAATCTCGCTCATCAGTCCATCAGTCCTACCCCCTATACGCTCAATCGGAATGTCAATCCTAGAGAAGACTCACAGTCACAATGATTGTGTAGGGGCCGCTTAAGGTTCATATTTTAAATACACAAGAAAAGTGAAGACTCGGCACTCTCTATGGAAATTTTAGAGTTTTAAAAATTTTTCTAAAAGACAAGGGTCTTTATTGCTTCAAAATTTCTTAGTCGAAAATATATAATAAAAGAAATAAACTGATGTACACATTAGACTGGTCCTTATTTTGGGTATTTTAAAATTTTTACTCTGAGAGAGGTTTATATGGTTCGAAATAATAATAAAAAAAATTATCCCCCAAGTTTCAAGCCCCTATCTTAATTTTAACCTGTGCCGAACAGCGATGTAAGTTTTCCATCTAAATAACATGGAGTTTTTGGAATTGAAAGATGTTAGGGCTCTCTTGAGGTGAGTGATGTGTGGCGCTTTGTGCCGCGCCCCCCATCAAGTCGATGGGGTCCTAACAATCTTGCGTGTGCAGGTTGTAGGTTGCGTGCTCATATAGGGTGTGTGCAGGGGAGGGGCTGCTGGATCAGGGGCTGCTAACTCCTTTGTTCTTTTTTGGAACGATGATATAGTTATAATTCCTGGTCAACAGTAGCGCTAGTCTCGTTAATTTTTTTTTTGCTTCTCGCGCGTACCACCAGATGTCCTAGTTTGACATTTGTTATTTTCATTTCGATTTATAACCTATATGACCATAGATAAAAGATATATGATACATATTTATACATTTTATTATATCTATAAAAATAATTAATACATATATTGGATTAAATTTTATTTAACAACAGATAAGTGTTATTTTATTTTAACTAGCAAATTATTTATACCCAGCTTTGCAATTTTAATTGCATAAATTTTAAATATAAAATTGAAAATATCATTTCATATCTATAAATCCTTACCGAATAGAAAAATTAATTTTTATTTATTCTAGGTGTACCCCGATTGGTTACGACTATTTAGCATTTTTTAACAACAACTTTAAAGAAATAATTTAATTATGAGTACTCGATATTGTGTTGTCCCAAATTGTGTTTCAAAAGGAAAGCACACCAGTACGTCGAATAAATAGCCCAGGTATAAAAGTAGTGAAATATATAGTAGTATTTACCTGTTTAAACTAATTTGTATAAATATTCTTTACAGCCTTACAACTTAATAATAAAAAGCACACCACAGAAATATTAAAAACACTTAATATAAAGCGCGTTAGCGACCTATCAACGACGGGGCAGCAGCTTTATAAAATGACAAAAAACTTAATAGCATCCCGAAGGAAAATGAAGAATAACTTGAAAAAAATATTATTTTGGATGTGTAGAATAGTTTTCATTTTGTTTTGCAAAATTATAATGTTTAAGATTGTTTGTTATTTTAAATATAAATAAATACAAATCTTTTATAAAAAAGCAATCTTAAAACTATTATTTTAACTTTAAGCATTTCGGGAAATTTTTCCCTTTGTCAATGTAATTTAATTTGATTTTAAAAAATTAAAGTTGTTTTATCTGAGGGATATGTAAAACTACTTTTTTTAATCAAATTAAATTCCATTTGCAAAGAGAGAAATACCCGAGAAAATGTTTGAATTGTTTTTTATAAAAGATTTGAGTTTATTTTGTTTATATGTTTATTTGAAAGTGTATAATATTGTAACATATGTCCTTTGTTGAGTTTCTTGTCGGATTCTTCTCCTCAGAGGTATTCCGAACCGATGGTAAATTCATAAAATTTAACAATAAAAATTTTTTAAAAACTAATTTTTTTTTATTTATTTTTACCTAATTTTATTCCTATTTTAAAATTAAGAAAAATATTTTAACCGTGCAGTAAAAAGTAGTGCTTTTGTTTATATTTTTTTTTCTCAAAAAAGTTTGAAGCTATTTTGATAAATAAAAAAAAAGACAACACCACTTTTTTCTTGCCGGTTATTTAGATTTTAATTATCTTTCAAATTCTAATATGTAGTAATATATATATAAATTTCCCGCTCGCCATTTTAGTTGAGTGATCTGGTCACGGTGGCGCTGTAAACAGTGTGCCAAAATATAGGGGGAGTTGCCCATCTATATATATCTTTTATCTATGTGCTGGATGACGGTGGCCCCTCCAGATCCGAATGTTCGAATCGGTTCGCTTTAATTATAGCATGGCTGATAATATTTCACTCATGCAAAAGCGACGCAACGATCCGACTGAGTCATCTAGCGGCCGTGTCTCAAGGCTCGTCGCCATGAGCGAGAGCGGGCCGCTACAAAAGATAATTTTTTTATTCCGGCCAAAGTAATTCTTCAAAAAATTTGAAACTCTGTAGATTTTATCCTTATAATACTGGCTATCCTTCAAAATTTTTAAATATTTTTAGATATTATAATTTTGGAGTTACAGCTAGATAAAATACTGTTATATCTTACTGTTAGTAAGTTATAGACTCCAAAATTATACTAGCTAAAAATCTATAAAAATTCTAAAGGTTAGATACTAATATAAGGATAAAGTCTAAAGAGTTTCAAATTTTTTGAACCATTGCTTTGGAAGGAATAAAAATTGGCGTTTTAAAGCCAAAAAGGCCATGTTATTTAGATGGGAAACTTGCATTGCTGTTCGGCACAGGTTAAAATTGAGATAGGAGTTTAAAACCGGGTAGATATTTTTTTTATTGATTTATTTTGAACCATATGAGCCCCTGTCAGTAAAAAAATTCTAAAATACCTAGATCCTATCAATTGATTACTACTATAAGCGCCTGTTTTTCCGCAACCTGGAACACCGAGCTTACTTTAGACTCCGCTAGTTTCGCTACTGTCGACATGCAATGTTTTTCAACTTTATTATTTTTATTTAGTTATCTAAAATCAATATTGGCTTACGGGCTTAGGCAGATTTTTTTTAGGACCAGGATTTAATCCCTAGTTCAAGTCCTTTTTTCTTCTAATGATTTATATTGGGTTTTTTTTCAAAAATATGCTGCTCTAGCCATCCACACGACTTCACCATACACCTGCTCCCTCTCTTACATTTAATAAAATAATTTTATAAATTTTATACACACAAATTAAACAAATTAGAGTAATTTCAGTTAATTAACACGATTTATTTAATAGATTTACTAGACAGTTTCGGTCGACACTTGTGGACCATCTTTAGTAGTACTTACTGGAAATACGAAACATTTTTAAGATTTTTACTTTATCCAATGCGTAGCATGGGTAAAGTATTGTAATCGCTCTCGCGCCAAGCGGGACTTCAAAGAGTCCTCAGGTAAAGACTACGGAACCCATGGACTCAATTAAGGTCACAAATTGTAGTATTCAATTAGGTTGAATTTTAGCACGTGACGATTTTGCCAAAAATTACATGGGGTCTCGTCGAGAGGCCAAAAAGTGCCATTTTTTTGGAAGTGCGTGGGGATGGATGGATGGATGGATGGATGTATGTTTGTTATCGTTTTTTTCGTCCACGATTTTTTCCACACCTTTGCGCCGATTGAAATGAAATTGAAAACCTACCATTAGTTTAACAAAATGAAGCGCTGATTAGTTTTTGGTACATATCGGCCCACAAACATTAGTACTTTATTTCGGTACTTTTTTAGTTTTTTCTAAATATCTTGAAAATGCCCCTCACTCCCTTAATTTTAGGTCCCGTTTCAACCGAAATCTAATGAGCTCTTAATCTTACTATAACAAATCTACCGGTGTTATTTCGTTTTGATATTCACACTAGTTTTTGAGCTAGAGTTTACACAAAATTTGATAACGTACTAACAGACATTTTGACTAAAAAAAAGAATATCTCGTAAAATATAATTTTTTCGATGTTCACTCATTAGGAATTTTTTGTACAGCAAAACGCCCAATTTTTTTTATCAAAATAGCTTCAGCCATTTTTTAGATATTTTGAAAAAACGAAGCAAAAAACAACACTTTTTTCATGCACTATTACAATACTTGACCATACTCTGTATGGAAACGTAAAGATCGAAATCTTATATTCCATCTTTTGAACGAGCTAAAATTTGACAAGAATGTATTAATAAACTACATCCTTGTGCTAATTTTCTGCTCAAATCGTTTGCTGACGAAATATTATCAAAATCCCTTAAAATTCTGGAAAGGTATTGAGTTTTGAAAATATATTTTTTTTTTTCAATTTAATAATAAAACAATATTTATTTAATGAAGCTGTTGAAGGTTTTATTTTTGTGATTAAATTGATTAAAATTTGAATTTTTATTTAAATCACACATAATCAATGATAATTATTTATTGAACACAAACAAATAATAAAATAAAACTACAACGTTTCGATCGACTTATTCTGCGATCGTTCTCAAGTATGAGCAACCGCACTCGGATTTTAGGTTAACTCATACTTGCGAACGATCGCAGAATAAGTCGATCGAAACGTTGTAGTTTTATTTTATTATTTGTTTGTGTTCAATAAATAATTATTAATTTGAAAGTTTATATTAGAAAAATAAGGACAAGTTTTTATGTGTGACTTTTTTATTTATCAACCAACGTTTCGTCGACTTTGCCGACTTCTTCAGGGCTTCAAATAGTTCAACAGTTTATTTGAATTGAGATAAGGATCAAAAGGAGAAAAATATTATATTCTGCGTTCAAAAACAGGGTTGCCTCATTCTATATATATATATGTATTCCTGTTTTATATCTAATGAATTTGTTAATATAAAAAGAAAACAATAAAAGAGTGTGTCTTCTGCTGGAATTATAAATTTTATTTATTTATAACGAGACTGTAGTTTCGAGGGCTTTGCCCTCTTCATCATTCATAAATTAATTCCTGTGAATCCATTGTAATAGACTGATGAAGAGGGCAAAGCCCTCGAAACTATAGTCTCGTTATAAATAAATAAAATTTATAATTCCAGCAGAAGACACACTCTTTTATTGTCTCCTTCAAAATATAAAAAAGAGCTTTTCGTGCGTGCCTTAGGCACGCTCTCGAAGCTCGGCCCTCCGGGCTGGTGCCCTGGCGGGCAGCGTCTCGGTCCAAAAATTTTATTCCTCTTAAAAAACCACACTCCAAATGTATACCCGTAAACAACCGAAAATACATCGTCTCTTAAAAGTTTCGCATCTTTAATTTTTGAGTGGCGAGGGGGGGGGGGAGAACAATTATCAATATATTTAATGTTTCTTAATTTAAAAAGAATTGGAGTCTTTCATTTCAAAATTCGAATATATATATTTCAAATATGCCTGGTTAATGAAAATCGATTGGAGCCATTAGTTTAAAATCCGAGCTGAGAATTATATTTCAAATTTGCCTCGTTAATTAATATATATTTAATGTTTCTTAATTTAAAATCTATTGGTGTTTTTTTATTTTCATTCGAGTTCAAATGAATACAATATTATCTAGACACAAAGTCTAAATCAAAAATATATAGTTTTAGTAAAAGAAACCAAGATATAAATATTAATGTGACATTGGTCTAGTGGTTAGAGCTGATGACCATAGTTCAAGTGTTCGTCGGTTCGATTCTAGGCAAGAGGGCAATTTTTTTAGAGAAATTTCTCTAAGCGTTGTTACAAATTAATCTCGACGAATATATATAGTATTCTGCTGCCCTCTGCACAAAAACTTTCAATTTAATAAAAAGAAAAGAAAGAAAAATTGTTTTTGTGAATGTGCCAAATACTTTTTGAAATTTGTGTTCTGATGGTCTTCAATGGTAACGAAGATAACAAGAAAATTTAGACGAATGTGTGACATGACTATTTGAAGCCCTGAAGAAGTCGGCAAAGTCGACGGAACGTTTGTTGGTAAATAAAAAAACACACATAAAAACTTGTCCTTATTTTCCTAATATAAACTTTCAAATTAATACAAAGTACCTGGCCACCGAGCGATGCTCGGTAAATTTTTGCTTCAGTTAATAGCTATATATTAATCCCCGAAACCCCCCCCCCCCCCCACCTCGCACCCGGACCCGACCACTCCACCCCACCTCCTGCACCCTCCCTCCACTCCGTCCCCAAAACCCTGTACCTCCACCACTGCACCCCACCTCCTGTACCCCCACCCCTCACGCATCCAGTTTTTGCATTTATAGCCTTCAGTGGGCCACAGATTATGTGTATATAGGTATATAAATAAATACGGTAAATTTTTTTTTTTTAATTAAATAACAATTTTTGAGTTGATCAATTAAATTGTCAAATTAATATTTGTGGGATTTAAAACTCGATTTTTAATCAATTAAATTGCCCAATTTTTAATATATAATATATTAATAATTGAAATAATCTTATTGTGGGATATAAAATTGAAAAAACTATTATTTATAAAAAGAAAATTGAATAAAAATGTAAATATACATTTTAATCTTGACAACCACCTGTGAATAATTATTTCAATTAACAGAAAACCCATCAAAAACAACTTAGCCAAAGATGAGACCGTGACAGATCGAATGTCCAACACAAAACCCTCCTAACCCGTGAATTTCATCCAAATCGTTACAGCCGTTTTCGAGAACCCGACCGGATATATATATATACAATTTTTGCTACTTTAATATAATAAGATTATGGACGGAAATAATAATAATAATAAATAATTATAATTAATTATTATGTGTGATTTAAATAAAAATCCAAATTTTAAATATTTATTTAAGTTGTAATGGCCTTATTTAAGATAGATGAAGCAAAATATGGCAATATAATGAACAAATTGGGAGAAATTGATGCTTTATATGATGAGTATAGGAATTGAATAAAGAAGGTGTAGTCAAGGCTTGCCTGTACCTAATTGTTAATTTGGGTGTTATTTTGAGGTCAGCCTTTTCCCAATGCAGAAAGGCAGGCAGCCTAGAGAGTTAGCTATAGTATGCATTTAATATCTACGGAATGATAGTGGAAGAGTCCTTGAGTGAGGACGTAGGCGATAATTGGGCAATCGGAGACGTCCGGACTCAGCCAGCAAATACACACCAGCTGCCAATTTATACCATCCCACTCGAGATTGGATAGACAGTGGTTGGAACAAGTTACCTACTACCGACACGTCACTCAATCTGCACTTCAATCAACAAAAAGCAAAACAATACAAAATAATCATCATGCTTGGCAAAAAAATAACTCTTTTTTTTCAATTACTTACTTCTATTCTAAAATTCTTCTAAAACTTAAGGGATTTTATAAATTAAAGATTTTTTTTAGTCAGATAAAATAAATAAATACAGTAATTTTAATCAATTATTATTATTTATTTGATTTATTTAAGGTAGTTGTTTCACCATATGGGTTTTTTTTAGGATTTTTCGAAATTTAGACAGATTATAATTTAAAGTACCTGGAGCCACCGAGCGATGCACGGTAATCCCTGACCCCCCACCCCCCTCCCAAAACCCAACACCTCGCCCCCACCACTGCACCTCCCACATTCACCCCATCCGCACCCAGCTTTTGCTTATAGTCCAGACAAATCACGATTTTAACAGGACATAATTCCCGGTGAAGATTTTATTGCAGTAATACCACCTTTATTGGTACTCGAATATTACTACCCTAAGTTTTCCTCCAAATCTGTGTTGTGGAAATTTTTCTACTCAGCCTCAAAATGAGAAAATTTCGGAGTATTTTCAATTTTTCTTGAATAACTCAAAAACAGCTTATCAAATCAAAAAAATATCCATTATATAAATGAAAGCTCTTTAAATTACGCGTAAAATGTTAACAATTTTATCTATTTACGTTCAGTAGAACCGGTACTAGCGCTTGTCAAAAAACAGCACACGGGATCACTTTTTGAATAACTTGTACTTTTTTCGAATTTTTCCCATTTTGACCATGAAGGAGCATGTTTTCGACAAAGATAACTCTGTACATTTTTAAACTAGATTAAATTTGCTACAATTTAAATAAGGTTTCATTCTAATTGGATAGTGGTAATATGAGGTTGAAGTTATAAAAAAATACAAGTTTTTGCAAAAAATCGCATTTTTTCCTTTATAAAATGAAAACCACTCATCCTAGAAACTTGATTCATATCTCATTCTCTAGTAAATTTTGTTGACTTGAACGTTTACTTGGACCACTTTTTTGATAAAACTCTTAGATTTATAGATATTCCAGCATTTTCACGACAGGATAAGTTCCAAATCCTCAAAAGCGTCATCGAAAATGCTGGATATCTATAAATCCAAGAGTTTTATCAAAAAAGTGGTCCAAGTAAACGTTCAAGTAAACAAAATTTACTAGAGAATAAGATAAGAATCAAGTTTCTAGGATGAGTGGTTTTCATTTTATAAAGGAAAAACTGCGATTTTTTGAAACAATGGATCATTTGCTGTCATGGAAAATGATGGATATCAATAAATCTAAGAGTTTTATCAAAAAAGTAGCCCAAGTAAACTTTTTTAGTCAACAAAATTTCCTAGACAATGAGATAAGAATAAAGTTTTTAGAATGAGCGCTTTTCAGTTTATGAAGGAAAAACTGCGATTTTTTGCAAAAAATTGCATTTTTTCAAAATTTTAACCTCATGTTACCATTATCCAATTATAATGAAACCTTATTTTAATTGTAGCAAATTTAATCTAGTTTAAAAATGTATGGATTTCTTTTTGTCGAAAACGTGCTCCTTCATTTTCAAAATGGAGAAAAATCGAAAAAATTACGAGTTTTAGGAATATTTAAAAGTGATCCCGGCGGGCTGTTTTTTGACAGGCGCTAGTACTGGTTCTACTCAATCTAAATAGATGAAATTTTTATCCTTTTACGCGCAATTTAAAGACCTTTAATTTATCTAATGGATATCTTTTTGATTTAATAAGACGTTTTAGAGTTATTCAAGAAAAACTGAAAAAATTCCGATATTTTTCTCATTTCGAAGCGCGTAGAAAAATTTTCACACACAGATTTGGGGGATTTAGGGTAGTAATATTGGAGTACCAATAAAGGTATTCCAGCAATTTGCCGTGAATTATTTCCTGTTTATGCCATTTTTTCACATGATTTGCCTGGACTACTAGGGGGCGTATTCTATTGGCCGGAAAGATCCCCTCCTCAATAAATTTTAATTTTCTCATTAATATATCAAAGAATAATTGATTCGTCAACAAGAATTATTTTGACCGCGCTGAATTGAAAAAAAGGTATTTTTATCTCGCGAGACTACTGCGGATTACGCTATTGGAGTCTGCGGAGTATTAAGTCTGGACCAAGAGAGAAAAAGATGTAATCCACTTAGCTACAGTCCAACGTCATTTCGCGTATAGCCCGCTAGACATTCGGATGGATCACCGAGTGAATTTGAAATCTCAGATGTTATATACTCGATCTCCCAGTCCAGAGCGCTAGATCTATTACTCCGCAGACTCCAATAGCGTAAAAATATCTCTTTTTTTCAAATCACCTCGGTCAAAATAATTCTTGTTGACGTATCAATTATTCTTTGATATATTAATGAAAAAATTAAAATTTATTTAATATCATTATTTCAAGTTAGAAATATATAAGTTCAAATATTATTTTCACTCAATATTTGACAAAAATTCCCTACATTAGAGTCGCGATCGAATAAAATGTAGAAAACCTTCAGTTAATTAATGGCAGGCATCTAACATACATGCTAATAGATCTAGCGCTCTGGACTGGGAGATCGAATATATAACATCTGAGATTTCAAATTCACTTGGTGATCCATCCGAATGTCTAGCGGGCTATACGCGAAATGACGTTGGATTGTAGCTAAGTGGATCACATCTTTTTCTCTCTTGGTCCAGACTTAATACTCCGCAGACTCCAATAGCGTAATCCGCAGTAGTCTCGCGAGATAAAAATATCTCTTTTTTCAAATCAGCGCGGTCAAAATAATTCTTGTTGACGTATCAATTATTCTTTGATATATTAATGAGAAAATTAAAATTTATTTAATATCATTATTTCAAGCTAGAAATATATAAGTTCAAATATTATTTTCACTCAATATTTGACAAAAATTCCCTACATTAGAGTCGCGATCGAATAAAATGTAGAAAACCTTCAGTTAATTAATGGCAGGCATCTAACATACATGCAAATAGATCTAGCCCGCTGGACTGGGAGATCGAATATATAACATCTGAGATTTCAAATTCACTTGGTGATCCATCCGAATGTCTAGCGGGCTATAAGCGAAATGACGTTGGATTGTAGCTAAGTGGATCACATCTTTTTCTCTCTTGGTCCAGACTTAATACTCCGCAGACTCCAATAGCGCAATCCGCAGCAGTCTCGCGAGATAAAAATATCTCTTTTTTCAAATCAGCGCGGTCAAAATAATTCTTGTTGACGTATCAATTATTCTTTGATATATTAATGAGAAAATCAAAATCTATTTAATATCATTATTTCAAGCTAGAAATATACAAGTTCAAATATTATTTTCACTCAATATTTGACAAAAATTCCCTACATTAGAGTCGCGATCGAATAAAATGTAGAAAACCTTCAGTTAATTAATGGCAGGCATCTAACATACATGCTAATAGATCTAGCCCGCTGGACTGGGAGATCGAATATATAACATCTGAGATTTCAAATTCACTTGGTGATCCATCCGAATGTCTAGCGGGCTATAAGCGAAATGACGTTGGATTGTAGCTAAGTGGATCACATCTTTTTCTCTCTTGGTCCAGACTTAATACTCCGCAGACTCCAATAGCGTAATCCGCAGTAGTCTCGCGAGATAAAAATATCTCTTTTTTCAAATCAGCGCGGTCAAAATAATTCTTGTTGACGTATCAATTATTCTTTGATATATTAATGAGAAAATTAAAATTTATTTAATATCATTATTTCAAGCTAGAAATATATAAGTTCAAATATTATTTTCACTCAATATTTGACAAAAATTCCCTACATTAGAGTCGCGATCGAATAAAATGTAGAAAACCTTCAGTTAATTAATGGCAGGCATCTAACATACATGCTAATAGATCTAGCCCGCTGGACTGGGAGATCGAATATATAACATCTGAGATTTCAAATTCACTTGGTGATCCATCCGAATGTCTAGCGGGCTATAAGCGAAATGACGTTGGATTGTAGCTAAGTGGATCACATCTTTTTCTCTCTTGGTCCAGACTTAATACTCCGCAGACTCCAATAGCGTAATCCGCAGTAGTCTCGCGAGATAAAAATATCTCTTTTTTTCAAATCAGCGCGGTCAAAATAATTCTTGTTGACGTATCAATTATTCTTTGATATATTAATGAGAAAATTAAAATTTATTTAATATCATTATTTCAAGCTAGAAATATATAAGTTCAAATATTATTTTCACTCAATATTTGACAAAAATTCCCTACATTAGAGTCGCGATCGAATAAAATGTAGAAAACCTTCAGTTAATTAATGGCAGGCATCTAACATACATGCAAATAGATCTAGCCCGCTGGACTGGGAGATCGAATATATAACATCTGAGATTTCCAATTCACTCGGTGATCCATCCGAATGTCTAGCGGGCTATAAGCGAAATGACGTTAGATTGTTGCTAAGTGGATTACATCTTTTTCTCTCTTGGTCCAGACTTAATACTCCGCAGACTCCAATAGCGTAATCCGCAGTAGTCTCGCGAGATAAAAATATCTTTTTTTCAAATCAGCGCGGTCAAAATAATTCTTGTTGACGTATCAATTATTCTTTGATATATTAATGAGAAAATTAAAATTTATTTAATATCATTATTTCAAGCTAGAAATATATAAGTTCAAATATTATTTTCACTCAATATTTGACAAAAATTCCCTACATTAGAGTCGCGATCGAATAAAATGTAGAAAACCTTCAGTTAATTAATGGCAGGCATCTAACATACATGCTAATAGATCTAGCCCGCTGGACTGGGAGATCGAATATATAACATCTGAGATTTCAAATTCACTTGGTGATCCATCCGAATGTCTAGCGGGCTATAAGCGAAATGACGTTGGATTGTAGCTAAGTGGATCACATCTTTTTCTCTCTTGGTCCAGACTTAATACTCCGCAGACTCCAATAGCGTAATCCGCAGTAGTCTCGCGAGATAAAAATATCTCTTTTTTCAAATCAGCGCGGTCAAAATAATTCTTGTTGACGTATCAATTATTCTTTGATATATTAATGAGAAAATTAAAATTTATTTAATATCATTATTTCAAGCTAGAAATATATAAGTTCAAATATTATTTTCACTCAATATTTGACAAAAATTCCCTACATTAGAGTCGCGATCGAATAAAATGTAGAAAACCTTCAGTTAATTAATGGCAGGCATCTAACATACATGCTAATAGATCTAGCCCGCTGGACTGGGAGATCGAATATATAACATCTGAGATTTCAAATTCACTTGGTGATCCATCCGAATGTCTAGCGGGCTATAAGCGAAATGACGTTGGATTGTAGCTAAGTGGATCACATCTTTTTCTCTCTTGGTCCAGACTTAATACTCCGCAGACTCCAATAGCGTAATCCGCAGTAGTCTCGCGAGATAAAAATATCTCTTTTTTCAAATCAGCGCGGTCAAAATAATTCTTGTTGACGTATCAATTATTCTTTGATATATTAATGAGAAAATTAAAATTTATTTAATATCATTATTTCAAGCTAGAAATATATAAGTTCAAATATTATTTTCACTCAATATTTGACAAAAATTCCCTACATTAGAGTCGCGATCGAATAAAATGTAGAAAACCTTCAGTTAATTAATGGCAGGCATCTAACATACATGCTAATAGATCTAGCCCGCTGGACTGGGAGATCGAATATATAACATCTGAGATTTCAAATTCACTTGGTGATCCATCCGAATGTCTAGCGGGCTATAAGCGAAATGACGTTGGATTGTAGCTAAGTGGATCACATCTTTTTCTCTCTTGGTCCAGACTTAATACTCCGCAGACTCCAATAGCGTAATCCGCAGTAGTCTCGCGAGATAAAAATATCTCTTTTTTTCAAATCAGCGCGGTCAAAATAATTCTTGTTGACGTATCAATTATTCTTTGATATATTAATGAGAAAATTAAAATTTATTTAATATCATTATTTCAAGCTAGAAATATATAAGTTCAAATATTATTTTCACTCAATATTTGACAAAAATTCCCTACATTAGAGTCGCGATCGAATAAAATGTAGAAAACCTTCAGTTTATCCCCTCCTCAGGCGGGCTTCGCAGCTGGTAAATAAATAATGTCCCTAAGTATTCTTGTTTGATTATAACTGATTGATTTATAAAACCAAAATCAACAAGAACATTCATTTCTCAGAACAAACCATTTTCCTGTACATATGAGAAGCTAATTTCACTTGGGTGTAAAGCCAACTAACTATTTTGAATGGTCATTGTCGAAAGTCTGATTATTAGCTGCTAAACTCAACGATTGTTAACAGTTTAGTTACACCCTTATTATATAAAATAAGCAATAAATTAAACTAGAACGGACATTATTGATTATACATAGTAGGTGATTCAAGGATTTGTGCTGCCTGTTTAGTAGTTGAACAAACAAAGGTTTCTTTCATCACGATTTGCAGAAAAGTGACGTCATATAATAAGGATTTAAATTAAGACTTGAAAATATTATTCCTTATTTATTAAGGATCGATTACTTTAATGGGTTAATTTACATAATAGCACTCATTCAAATTCTAATACTAGAAAAACAAACAGCGAGAGCCCTCTTGCTAGACCCCCCCCTAATTAATTTTTATATATAAGAAGATTAGTGGCTTTCATTCTCCTTGGGCTGCCTTTCCATCAATTGAGCATTAAATTCTACCACTCCATCTTCAATACCTCAAATTAATTATTTTCATTTTATCAGATTAACAATTTATTGAACCAATCTAATTAATTATATATAAATTTTATTAAACCAATTATTTTACATGAATTTATGCATACATTGTTTTTGAGCTTCGATTCCAGAGATTACTTCTCCACCATCGAGTGTCCTTGATCATCTTTTAGTCCTTGTTTTTAATAAGAAGAAAAAACTAATTAAATAAAAAAACCTCTTTTCCGATAATTATTTCAATTCCATCATTTCTCCATTCCCCATCCAATCAATCTCTAATTAATTAAATTCCCTAATTTTACTATATAATAATAATTGTAATTTACTAATAGTGGGATTTAAAATTAAAAAAACCAATTAATTATTAAAAGAAAATTAAGAAAAATGTAATTAGGAATTGGATAAAATTAAAAACATAAAGATCTTTATTTAAATCAGTTATCTAATTAATTGAATTCCTAATTTAACTATATAATAATAATTGTAATTAACTAATGGTGGGATTTAAAATTAAAAAAACCAATTAATTTAAAAAAAAATTAAGAAAAATGTAATTAGGAATTGGATAAAATTATAAACATTGAGCTTTTTTTAAATGGGCCAGACGTTTTGTCAATTTATTTTGAATTCTTCAGTGACTAGAATGATAAAATCATGAAAATTAGAAAAAACTTATAAATAAATTAATTGTATTATAGCCACTGAGGAAGTCAAAATGGCCCATTTAAAAAAGATATGTTTTTAATTTTATCCAATTACTGATATAAATATAAAGGGTTTTTCAATAGGGACGACCCATTTTGTTTTTGACATTTCTCGAATAGGAGTGAAGTTGGCTTCACAATTCTTTCACATTTTGAAACTTCAGTCTATGCCATTTAATCATGGAGAGATACACGCTTCAACGACGTTAGCAAATAATTCAATTTTTTTATCAAAGTTCACGTCCTATCGCGACTACGTTGCGTGTGCTTACTCCAATTTTCGGTCCACCCAACAAGACGGACTATTGAACGTTTGGTCCAAAAATTCGAATACTATGGATTCGAATGAAGTAATATTGTAATTATAAACTTTTTCCAAGCGCCTATATTTTGATTTTTTGAATCACTTTGATGATACTGTCAGAAACCTTGACGCAAATGCCAACAATTGTACAAAGTTTTAACTCAATCGGATGAACGATGCGTGAACCCAGGGATGCCAACAACAAAATGTTTTCTCCCTGAGGACCGGTTGTATGTTGAGTGATGCCAAAGACTCCTAAAAAAGCCAAAATTTAAGAAAAAAACCCTAAACTAATATTTTTAAAACAAGGCTATTTCCAGTGTTGCCAAAACTTGAATTTTTTCCTCTACGAATGATGTCAAATGTCAAAACACCCTAAAAAGGCAGATATTAAACAAAAAAATCCCTAAACTGAATATTTGTAAAATGTAGTTTTTTTTGTTGAAAATATTGATTATCAAATAAAAATGATACAGAAAGTAGCAGACATACGAAAACTTGTTTATTGTAAATAAACAAATTAAATATTTATAGAGTAAAAATTTGGAAAAATACATTAAAAGACTTTTTTAATCCCTATAAAACACCTGAAAATTAAACAAAAAAACACTTAAACATTTTTCTCTTTAAAAAAACCCTGTGCAACTTTTTTCACCCTAGCTTTGGGGGGAAATCCCCCAAGTTGGTGGCCATGCGTGAACACATAAAAGACGAACACACACACATACACATTAATTTTTATATATAAGATTAATTAATAATATAAGCTAGAGTATTTAAAAAATAGAAACAGATCGTTTAAGAAATTCCAAATGGATTTTATTAATATAAAGGTGAATTTTGGTGAACGTTGTGGGAGAGTAATAAAAAACGGCCAATTCAATTTGATTGCTGTGAATATTAACTGACCAGTCAGTCAGTCATTAAATTGATTCTATTATTTTTGAAGGGCAAGTGAGCAGCAGCAGCTTTCCGAAGGGGGATCCTCTCTCAATTAAGTCATGCCGTCGTGCAGATTATTAAATTATTATTATTCTCTAAACTCTGCAATTCTTAATTTCCTTTATATTCTATCTAATTATAGCGAAAAAAAAACGTTTAAAAAGGATGACGAAAATAATTATTTTCCCTCATGATCCCATCAACATAACATTTTTTGATAAATAAATGAAGAAATTGAATTTCAAATCTCACAAAAATAAAAACTCTGTTATCTGAATCTGAAATTAATAATGCTTTTTAATAGGGTAAAGAGCTTTTAATAGGGTTTATTAGATGTTTGAGATATTTTGAAGGTAAGAAATACTTACTTGTTTATTTATTTTAATCTGCTTCGCGGTGGTGTAATTCAGTGGAAATCTCTTTGTCTTAAATTTGCTATAATTATTTTACTGGTTTTAACTTTGATACTTTACTTTACTTTAAGATTATATATATATATATTAGGGTGGGTCAAAAAAATCCATTATTTTTTTTTTACAAGTGCCACGGAAAAATGGGTTGCTAGACACCTTAAAAAAATTCTTTCTAAATATGAGCTCTTAATTTTAATAGGAAGATCCTCCTGCATCGCAGTTTTTTATTTTTTTCTCAGTCCAATAGAAAAAAATTCATACCTCATCATTAATTGATTGTACAGAAAAATGTTTTTGAAGAATTTCGTAGGAAATTTAATGTTCTACAAAAAAGCTATCTTATATTTTTTCCATAAACCTCACCATTTGAAAGATATTGAAGATTTAAGTTTGATTATTTTAAGATAAATTTCATTTTTGTTTATGAATTTTATAACTCAACAATAAATGGCTATTATAAAATTCGCAATACAAATTTTTATAGGGAATTAACTGCTCTATAAAAAGGGTGTCTTATGTTATATATTAAGCGTTCAAAAGATATTCATCATCAAACTTTCACGTGTAAAGTTAATAATTTGTGTGAGGCCACACGCCAGAGAAGATTTCAGCGTCGGAGCCTGCGGGGGAATTATGGCTAGAAAATTTTAGCCAATTTTTGTTGTGGACGTTAAAGTCGCCTAGGAAAGATATTTCAGAAGATGGAAATTCTTTCAGGATATTGCAATGGCACTCAAGGAGGTAGTTAAAAAATTGTTTGTATCTGGGGTCTTTGGGGGCAAATATATTATGCAGAAGAATTTAATTGATTGGCCTAACGTGATTTTGATCCATATGACATCCCCCCTCGAATTCGGTCTCCAAATAGCAGATGCATACAAAATTATAGATTTAGTTAGAGTTGAATATAGGTATTTAATAACATCAGGACTTTTGAATGACTTAGTGCTACGAGATATAAAACCCCAACTCTGATTAGCTCTACCCACCACATATGTGATGCATGCGCGGATCCAGGGGGAGGGCGATGGGGCCGACCGCCCCCGCCCCCCAAAGCATTGGAGATCAACATTTTTTATGTTTATTTAATTTTTTTTTTATAACATTAAATTTTAACAGTGAAAACAAAGATTTAAGTATCTTTTTGGGTGTCTTTTTTTTTTGGCTACTGGCCCGGCAAGCTTAGTTAGCGCTTGGGTTCGATTCCTAAGGGGACGAACCTCTCTGATATGCAATGTAAAAATATTTCAACTAATATCTATGATGTCATTTAAAGTTAAATTCATTTAATAATATTATATACTGGGTTGATTTTTTGAAATAATTTCCATCTTTTTTCAAAAAAGACACCCAAAAAGATACTTAAATCTTTGTTTTCACTGTAAAATCCATGGGTCCGTCACTGAAAACTTTTTTCAGTTTAGCAGGAATTTTCACTATTCCCTTTGAGTTGAAGGGAGTGAAAAATCTTTAGCTTTGTTTCTTATATATGTTGCATGTCAGAGAGAGATTTGTCTTAAGGGTTTGGCTAGTGGCCCGGCAAGCTTAGTTAGCGCTTGGGTTCGATTCCTAAGGGGACGAACCTCTCTGATATGCAATGTAAAAATATTTCTCTAATATCTATGATGTCCTTTAAAGTTAAATTCATTTAATTAAATTTTAAAATTGAAAATAATGTTCTATATGTGGAGGCGTCTTGACCCCCCCTCCCCCGCTTGGACAATTCGATCGCGACACACTTTCAAGATAAAAAGTAGATCTTATATACATCGGCCACCCCTGAACTATATAGTTCAATTGAACTAGTTCCATATAATGAACGAACTATAAAAGAACGATTTTTCCCATCTCTATTAAACATGTTGACAAAGGAAATGAATTTAAAAATATAATGCTCTTTTTATTTAAATTTTTATAATTTTTCTAATGATATAACAATGAAGAATTGACCTATCAATGAGAAGTGTTTTGACCGCGCTTTATTGGTGGTCCATCCGAATGTCTAGCGGGCTATACGCAAAATGACGTTGGATTGTAGCTAAGTGGATCACATCTTTTTTTCTCTCTTGGTCCAGATTTAAGACTCCACAGACTTTAATAGCATAATCCGCAATAGTCTCGTGATAAAATATCTTTTTCAAATAAAGCGCGGTCAAAACACTTTTTTTTTTTTTTTTTTTTTAAATGATAATGATGAGAGAAGGAGTTACACCAAAAGGTGCAACCCCTAAAGGCCTCGGTTGGCCCCTCCATCGTGAAAAGAAGAAGAAAGAATTTTATGGGTTGGGCGGAGGTCGAAGGTATCTGTGGATACGGGTCTTAAATAGCTTAAGGTTATAAGTCGCGGGAAAGATGGTGGCAGGGAGCGAGTTCCAGTCTCTGGAGGTCATAGGAATAAAAGAGTTGGCGAAAGCGCTTGTTCGACTTTTATCCAATTTGACAGCGAAGGGGTGCTGAGCGTTAGAAAACCGCGTGTTTCTCGTAAAGAGGGCATTAGGGGGGATAAGAGATTTCAGCTCGACTGAACAGACACCGTGATAGTATCTGTAGTACAGGGAAAGGGCAGAAACGGTTCTTCGGTGAGCCAGGGAGTCGAGTGAGTTGGTTAGAGCCGGGTCTCCTATTAGTTTAATTGCTCGCTTCTGAATTGCATCCTCTTGCACTTCTCATTGATAGGTCAATTATACTTTGTTATATCAGTTAGAAAAATTATAAAAATTTATTTAAGATCATTAATTCAAGTTAGAAATATATAAGTTGAAATATTATTTTCACTCAATATTTGACAAAATTCCCTACAGTTGATTCGTGATTGAATCAAATGTAGAAAACATTCGGTTTCTTTTTATTTAGTTTGAGATAGGATCCATTTTTCATTAAGGGGGGGGGGGGGGAGATCAGTGGCTGCCGACCGTCCCCCCCCAATCAGAGGTCTGGATCCGCGCCTGATGTGATGTGCTCTTTAAATATGAGTTTGGAATCGAAAATAGCTCCAAGGTATTTAATAGAGTTAACTCTAATACAGGTAGTGCCATTTTCGAGTGTATAATTGAATTTAAAGTGGTTAGGTTGTTTAGAAAAACTAATAGTAAAACATTTATCAAAGTTTAGGATAAGCAGGTTCGCATTAGATCAAATTATTATTTTATTCAAGTCAGATTATTCAAAAGTTTATTTTTCTAAAATGTTGATTTTTAAATTAATGAGTAAAAGTTAAGTGAAAATCACCTGACTGACTCACTGACTTGTTTTAAAAGCATAATCTCCAATCAATTGGTCATTTCTTGAATACCCACCTATGTTTTTATTTAATCTGGAATTATTTATTATTTTTCTTTTTCTGATATCTAATCAAGTAAGTAACGGGATTCTTTTCCATTTATTCTCTGTTTTTTTTTTTTAACATTTATTTCATTCCAAGTCGAGAAATCAACCGGGTAAATACTTAATAAGAATTGTCTTTTCTTTGTGTTGTGTTTTGTGCATTTTTGTTGACTTCTGGGGTGCATTGGGGAAAATTTTTCAAATCTTCACATACAGAGAGACAAGGTAAATATTTAAATACATTTAAAAAAAAATATTTTGTATATTTTAGTGATTTAAAAATTAAACAAACTAGCCATCTACAAGACACGACTTACCCTACACCTGTCACTTTTCTTATATTGAAAGTTTTTTGCCGATAGTAGCAGAATTTTTATAAATCGAAGGAGACAATAAAAGAGTGTCTCTTCTGTTGGAATTATAAATTTTTCAATTTATTTATAAGGAGACTATAGTTTCGAGAGCTTACCATTCATACATTAATTCCTGTGATTCAATTATAATACAGGAGTTTATTAAAGGGTTATAGTGGTGTTTCATAAATAAAAATAAAAAAAAATTATGTTGATTAATGTCCATTATAATTAGTAGATTAAAAAAAAAATTATTTTATTTTTTGAGTTTTATTTAATACGAGCTACTCCAGGCGTGCCTTTGGCATGCTCTCTACAGCTCGGCCTTCCGGGCAGCGTCTCGGCATTTGATTATTAGGTCTATAATATATATTTGTAATATTTTGCCCCCTCTTCCGCCCCCACCCACTCATTTTGGCTATTGATTTTTACAGCATACATTTTATATAGTCTTAAAAACTAACTAAAAATAATATTGCCAATGTACTATTGAAAACTGAGGGTGAGTGGACTGATCTTTATATATATTTGTTTCTTGATTGTATTTGCAATTGTAAAGTTTATGTTTTTGTACATTTTAGACTGATGATGGCTTGAGAGTGTCGGCCGAAACTGTCTCCCAGTTTTAAAATAAAAATATTGATAAGGACATAAAAGATTTTGTTTTCTTAAAAGTCTTTTTCTCCTTACGAGAACATCTAACTGTTCTCACGGTTTTAATTGCCTCATTTAAGATCAAATAATAAATAATAAAAACATCATAGTACTCTATCTAATTAAAAACTAACATTACAAAATTTGATCTATATCGGAGAGAGTATTAATTTTTTGCCCCCACTCACATTTTGGGAGGTTGAAATTATTTTTTAGATATTTGCAAATAAATAACTCTCAGTTTTCTAAAGAGTAAATGTACAAAAAAGCTAAAAATTTCTATATTTTGCCCCCCCCTTCCCCCCATACAGTCAATTTTGATAGTTTATTTTTACAGGAATAGTTTCTTAAAGTAATAAAGAATAACTCTACAAAATTTGATCAAGATAGGAGAGAGTTTTAATTTTTGCCCCCATTCACATTTTGGATAGTTGGGAGTCGAATTTCAAAAAATCATGTAATTACTTTTTAGATATTTGTATTTAGAATTTTATTAAGTAAAAATCAAGTAGATATCTTATCGTTCTTAATTGAAAAATGCATAATTAGTGTAAACACATTGCAAAGATATTTTGCCCCTTTTGACCTCTTTAGGGGTCGAATTTCAAAAAATCCTGATATCACTTTTTAGATATTTTAATTTAGTATTTTTATAAGTAAAAAGTAAGTAGATATTTTATCGTCCTTAAGAGATAACGCATAATCAGTGAAAACACACTTTGGCCCCTTTTGACCCCCTTAGGGGTCGAATTTCAAAAAATTCTTTCTTAGTGAGCCCCTATGTCATAGATGTAATATCCTCTCAAAATTTCATGTCTCTATGTCCAGTGGTTCTGGCTGTTTTGATGATGAGTGAGTGAGTGAGTGAGTGAGTGAGTGTATCGGGCAAAGAATTCTATACATATTTCGTGTTTTTAGCCGATCATCAGGAGTTTGTGTTTACAAAAGACAAAAGGCAAAGGCGGGCTTCACAGTTGGTAAATTAATTTAAAAATAATAATTAGAAGAAAATACTTTTATATTTTTTAATATTTTTTCTTAATTAAGTCAAACATGACATTAAAATATTTAATCTAATTGTTGGACACATGATTTCCGGAGGAAAAAGCACTTTTGTTATCATGGTATTTTATCATAATTTGTCATTTATACCACTTAGTCTAAACCACATCTTCAATTGATGATCTAATTGTTTCTCTTATAACAAAAAGCAGATTTGTTAAACTAAGAAAGTACATAATATTTTCAAAACAAATGTGTAAACTAAAGCACCAAAAAAAAAAAAAAATTCAAATGACGTAACTCTTTGATTTGAAGAAAACTTTATTTTCTTCTTTTTAGTGTATTTTGAAATAATATGTTTTTTTTCCTCAAGTTTTTTTAATATAATTTTATAGTATACGAGCTTGTTACGGGCCTTAGCTAACACCCTCTAAAATCCAGCATAAGTATATAATTTTAGATTTACCATATAAAATTTCCCACATTCTCTTTAGGGATTTGAAAATGTAAAAATAATTTTTAAGAATAAAGTAAAAACCGACTTCAAAAAAATTAAATGCAACAAATAAAATACACTAAAAGGTATAAAATAATTATTATCTTATTTAGTTACAGCTAAACGACGAAATATTAACATGAAATTTCTTTTTGAAGTCGGTACCAAACAAACTATACCTATAAGCGAGCGTACCCGCCAAACGTACCAAGTAAGATCCGTCGAGTGCGATTCATAAAAGGTATATGTTTGGCACCGACTTCAAAAAGTCATTTCATGTTAATATTTCGTCGTTTAGTTGTAACTAAATAAGATAATAATTATTTTATACCTTTTAGTGTATTTTATTTGTTGCATTTAATTATTTGAAGTCGGTTTTTATTTTTTTCTTAAAAATTATTTTTATTTTTCTCTTTTTAGTGATGTTATTAATAGTGATCATATCATCAGAACTTGACCAAATTAATATGACACCATCCCTAAGACACCCCCTTTCGGATAAAAAAAGAACCATCGAAATCGGTTCATAAACAAAGAGGTTAGGTCTAAACAAACCTAATAAAAAAGGTCTAATACCTATGAAAAAAAAGAAAAAAATGGGACCAATCGGAAGCTAGACTGGACCCAATGCAAATTCTTTTTTTCAAAATCGGTTGACAATTGGCGTAGATATGAGGTAACATAGGCACAAAAAAAAAATCAGTCGAATAGAGAACCTCCTCCTTTTTTGAAGTCGGTTAAAAATGCTTTGGTCTAGACCCGAGTTGGCCACAACTTGGCTCGCGAGCCGCATGTGGCTCTTCAGTCAATCTCGTGAGGCTCTTGAGTCCCCATGAATAATACTGATTTTAAAAAGTACAGGCTGTGGCATAAAGATCTAAAGAAGTATAAAAAAATGAAAAAATTTAACTAGAAAGAAACTGAATGTATTTTTGAAAAGACATTAAAATATATTTTTTTTAATATATTTTAAACATTATCAGACAAAGGGGGGGGGTCAAAAATAAAAATTCTAGCCCTTTCGACCAAACAATGTATACAAAATGTGGTTAGTTTTTGCATTTCAAGCCTTCTGGGGATCTACAGAATATGCATACAAAATTTGGTTGAGTTTGGTCACAAGGGCTAGAATTTTATTTTGACCCCCTCCCCCCCTTTTTTTTGTCTGATAATATTTAAAATACATTTAAAAAAAATTTCATTTATTTTCTTTTCAAAAATATATTAATTTTTTTCTAGTTAAATTTTTTTATTTTTTTATATCTCTTCAAAATGTGCTAGATCTTTACGCCCCACTCTGTATAATAATTAAATTAAAACAATAATAATACAAAAATTAAATTAATTTGTAATGTTATAAGTAGAGAAAAAATATATTTATGTTACTTCATTTATTTTTTATAAAATAAAAAAATGTGTTTTTTATTTCAATAAACCAATAATTAATCTTCAAATAATGTGGCTCGCTTTGAAACAGTTTTATAAATTTGCGGCTCCCAAAGTTAAGGTTAGTGGTCACCCCTGGTCTAGACCGAACAAAAGTATTAGAATTTCAATATTTTGCCCCCTCACTGGCCCCCACTTTGGGTAGTTGATTGTTGCAGCAATTTTACATTGTTCTCAAGAGTAGGTCAACTAAATTTGGTCCAGATACTATAAAAAGTATTAGAATTTCAATATTTTGCCCCCTCACTGGCCCCCACTTTGGGTAGTTGATTGTTGCAGCAATTTTACATTGTTCTCAAGAGTAGGTCAACTAAATTTGGTCCAGATCCAATAAAAAGTATTAGAATTTCAATATTTTGCCCCCTCACTTGCCCTCACTTTGGGTAGTTGATTGTTGCAGCAATTTTACATTGTTCTCAAGAGTAGGTCAACTAAATTTGGTCCAGATCCAATAAAAAGTATTAGAATTTCAATATTTTGCCCCCTCACTGGCCCCCACTTTGGGTAGTTGATTGTTGCAGCAATTTTACATTGTTCTCAAGAGTAGGTCAACTAAATTTGGTCCAGATCCAATAAAAAGTATTAGAATTTCAATATTTTGCCCCCTCACTTGCCCTCACTTTGGGTAGTTGATTGTTGCAGCAATTTTACATTGTTCTCAAGAGTAGGTCAACTAAATTTGCTCCAGATACTATAAAAAGTATTAGAATTTCAATATTTTGCCCCCTCACTGGCCCCCACTTTGGGTAGTTGATTGTTGCAGCAATTTTACATTGTTCTCAAGAGTAGGTCAACTAAATTTGGTCCAGATACTAATAAAAAGTATTAGAATTTCAATATTTTGCCCCCTCACTGGCCCCCACTTTGGGTAGTTGATTGTTGCAGCAATTTTACATTGTTCTCAAGAGTAGGTCAACTAAATTTGGTCCAGATCCAATAAAAAGTATTAGAATTTCAATATTTTGCCCCCTCACTGGCCCCCACTTTGGGTAGTTGATTGTTGCAGCAATTTTACATTGTTCTCAAGAGTAGGTCAACTAAATTTGGTCCAGATCCAATAAAAAGTATTAGAATTTCAATATTTTGCCCCCTCACTTGCCCTCACTTTGGGTAGTTGATTGTTGCAGCAATTTTACATTGTTCTCAAGAGTAGGTCAACTAAATTTGGTCCAGATACTATAAAAAGTATTAGAATTTCAATATTTTGCCCCCTCACTGGCCCCCACTTTGGGTAGTTGATTGTTGCAGCAATTTTACATTGTTCTCAAGAGTAGGTCAACTAAATTTGGTCCAGATCCAATAAAAAGTATTAGAATTTCAATATTTTGCCCCCTCACTTGCCCTCACTTTGGGTAGTTGATTGTTGCAGCAATTTTACATTGTTCTCAAGAGTAGGTCAACTAAATTTGGTCCAGATCCAATAAAAAGTATTAGAATTTCAATATTTTGCCCCCTCACTGGCCCCCACTTTGGGTAGTTGATTGTTGCAGCAATTTTACATTGTTCTCAAGAGTAGGTCAACTAAATTTGGTCCAGATCCAATAAAAAGTATTAGAATTTCAATATTTTGCCCCCTCACTTGCCCTCACTTTGGGTAGTTGATTGTTGCAGCAATTTTACATTGTTCTCAAGAGTAGGTCAACTAAATTTGGTCCAGATCCAATAAAAAGTATTAGAATTTCAATATTTTGCCCCCTCACTGGCCCCCACTTTGGGTAGTTGATTGTTGCAGCAATTTTACATTGTTCTCAAGAGTAGGTCAACTAAATTTGGTCCAGATCCAATAAAAAGTATTAGAATTTCAATATTTTGCCCCCTCACTTGCCCTCACTTTGGGTAGTTGATTGTTGCAGCAATTTTACATTGTTCTCAAGAGTAGGTCAACTAAATTTGGTCCAGATCCAATAAAAAGTATTAGAATTTCAATATTTTGCCCCCTCACTGGCCCCCACTTTGGGTAGTTGATTGTTGCAGCAATTTTACATTGTTCTCAAGAGTAGGTCAACTAAATTTGGTCCAGATCCAATAAAAAGTATTAGAATTTCAATATTTTGCCCCCTCACTTGCCCTCACTTTGGGTAGTTGATTGTTGCAGCAATTTTACATTGTTCTCAAGAGTAGGTCAACTAAATTTGGTCCAGATCCAATAAAAAGTATTAGAATTTCAATATTTTGCCCCCTCACTGGCCCCCACTTTGGGTAGTTGATTGTTGCAGCAATTTTACATTGTTCTCAAGAGTAGGTCAACTAAATTTGGTCCAGATCCAATAAAAAGTATTAGAATTTCAATATTTTGCCCCCTCACTTGCCCTCACTTTGGGTAGTTGATTGTTGCAGCAATTTTACATTGTTCTCAAGAGTAGGTCAACTAAATTTGGTCCAGATCCAATAAAAAGTATTAGAATTTCAATATTTTGCCCCCTCACTGGCCCCCACTTTGGGTAGTTGATTGTTGCAGCAATTTTACATTGTTCTCAAGAGTAGGTCAACTAAATTTGGTCCAGATCCAATAAAAAGTATTAGAATTTCAATATTTTGCCCCCTCACTTGCCCTCACTTTGGGTAGTTGATTGTTGCAGCAATTTTACATTGTTCTCAAGAGTAGGTCAACTAAATTTGGTCCAGATCCAATAAAAAGTATTAGAATTTCAATATTTTGCCCCCTCACTGGCCCCCACTTTGGGTAGTTGATTGTTGCAGCAATTTTACATTGTTCTCAAGAGTAGGTCAACTAAATTTGGTCCAGATCCAATAAAAAGTATTAGAATTTCAATATTTTGCCCCCTCACTTGCCCTCACTTTGGGTAGTTGATTGTTGAAGCAATTTTACATTGTTCTCAAGAGTAGGTCAACTAAATTTGGTCCAGATACTATAAAAAGTATTAGAATTTCAATATTTTGACCCGTCTTATTTCGCATTTTCGCCTTTATTTGTGATAGTTGATTTTTGCATAAATTTTATATATATATATATATATATATATATATATTATTCTAAAATGTAAATCTACTAAATTTACTCCTGATCGAAGAAAGCGTTAATTTTAATAAATATTTTGTTCCCTCTTAAAATGTAATAAAAATGTTCAATTAACGGATGAACATTATGAATTTCAAAAATCTATTCAAAAAATGATCATATATGACGACTATTATTAAATCAATTATTTTACATTAATGTATACATTGAATTTGAGCTTCGACTCCGGAGATTACTTCTCCACCATCGAATGTCCTTGATCATCTTTTTAGTTCTTGTTTTTAATAAGAGGAAAAAACTAATTAAATAAAAAACCTTTTTTCCGATAATTATTCCAATTCCATATTAATTCCTCTCCAATCGATTCCCAATCCTATCCCCATGTATGACGACATATATTATAAGAGATGAGCGATTAAAATTTTGAAAAAAAAATTCTCTATTTCATCAATATTAAAACTGTAAATAAAACTCTCAAAAGGGAAAAAAATGAAATAAATAAATAAACGTTTTTAATTAGACCAAAAAGCAAACAATCCATTCTACGTTTTTCATTTTATTTAATTTTTTTTTTTTTTTTTTAATTTACAAGCAACAAAAATATTAATTCTTATATAAACCCAGATCGTTAACTCGAAAATAATATTTTATTTTTTTCATTTTATATATAATGGAATGAATTTATGGTCCTGTGTTCGTTAATGACATAGATCATTAATTAGTCCATTATGTCAGTAAATGCTTATCACATGTAATTATTTTACTTTACCATACAGGGTATGGTCAAGTATTGTAATCATGCATGAAAAAAGTGTTTTTTTTTCCTTTATTTTTTTCGAAATATCCCAAAAACGGCTGAAACTATTTTGATTAAAAAAATTGAGCAAAACCAGTGCATTTCAGTCTACAAAAAAGTTCTAATAAGTGAACATCGAAAAAATTATATTTTTCGAGATAATAATTGTTTTGTCAAAATGTCTGTTACCAAATTTTTGTGGACGAGCTAGCTCAAAAACTAGTGAGAATATCGAAACTAAATTTCCCATGTAGTTTTGGTCCATTGAGACTAAGAGCTGATTAGATTTTGGTGCATATCGAGCCACAATTAAGGGGGTGGAGGGGGGGGGGTTAAAAATTAAAAATCTAAGCCATTTGACCAAACTCAACCAAATTTTGTATACATAATCAGTGGGACCCCAGAAGACTAAAAATTCAAAAACTAACCTCCCAAAAAAGGGGGGGGGGGGTTAAGGGTCAAAAATTAAAATCTTGGCCATTTACCAAACTCAACCAAATTTTGTATACATATCACTGGGCTCCCCAGGAGTCTAAAAATGCAAAAACTAACCCCCCCTGCATGATTATAAATAATTAAATTGAAAGTTTTTGCCGAGAGTAGCAGAATTTTTATATATTGAAGGAGACAATTAAAAGAGTGTGTCTTCTGCTGGAATTATAAATTTTATTTATTTATAACGAGACTATAGTTTGAGGGCTTTGCCCTCTTCATCAGTCTATTACAATGGATTCTTAGGAATTAATTTATGAATGAAAGGTTAAAATCTTTCATGTGCTTAGGTTAAGAAAATATACAGTGTGGGCAAGCTAGGAATTGAAATTTATACTTGTTTTATTATTTTGGCTGTAGGTGGCGTTCGTGAAGTTTATATTTTAGCGGCTATTTTTAAAATAAAGCTTTCGGGAATTTCTATTTTCCGATTTAAGAATTTTTTTGGTGAATTATTGTATGATTTTAAAATTTCTAACGATTCGAAAATACTAATTTTTAAGGGATCTAATTCTGATCTAATTAATTCAATATTTGATTCATCTGGAAAACAATGTTTCTCGGAGATTAAATGTTCTGTAAATGCACTATGCTCCGAACCCCCCTTTAAACACTCTCTTGTGTTCCGAAATGCGTGTGTTTAAATTTCGCTCTGTTTTTCCTATATAGGTCGAATCACATTCTCCACATGCTATGGAATAGACACCCTTTTTGTCCATTTTTTGAATTTTGTCTCTCTTATTATTGCTAATATCAGATCCCAATGTTCTAGAGGATTTGAAAATAGTTTGATATCCTAAAGTTTTGAATTTTAATTTTAAAGTTTCCGAAATTTTTCCATAGTATGGGATTATTAATTTGGGTTTTGATTCTGGCTCGGACATTTGGGAATAAATCAGATTCAGAGTTGACTTTTCAATTTTCTTTTTTAATAGTTTGTCAATAAGAGTTTCCTCGTAACCGTTTTTAGTGGCTATTTGTTTTATTATTTCTAAATCTTTATTGAAATTTGTTTTATCTTTCCCACCCTGTATATTTTCTTAGCCTAACCACATGAAAGATTTTAACCTTTCATTCATAAATTTATTCCCTGTGAATCAATTGTAATAGACTGATGAAGAAGGCAAAGCTCTCGAAACTATAGTCTCGTTATAAATAAATAAAATTAACAATTCCATCAGAAGACACACTCTTTTATTGTCTCCTCCAATTATAAATAATTTTAGGGGCCAGCTTGTATGGTAAAGTTAAGTGGATGGCCACATCAGAACACGTCAGCTTATTTTTTAAAGGTATGTTTAGGTACTATAAATAGGTAAGACAGAATCCTTGACAAATTTCAAGTAGGTACTTTTGTCCACCTCGTCACTCTTGAATAAACTACTGAATAGGAATTAAGATAACACTTTAAAAATACTATTTTTCACTTCCTTGCTCTTTTGAGTACTAAGTATTATTCTTCGCGAGATTACAGATGATGATGACCCGAATTTTTAACCCAGATCTTTTGATTTAATTAGAGATGAAGGAAAAGGAAGTGCTCGTTTTTCTTCTAAGTACTCCTACTAATACTAATAATACCAAACAGTTTATATTTGACTTTTAATGAAAGATATACAATCTTTTCTTTCACTTAAAAACAATTACTATTCAACAAGGGTTTTTATTAATCCAGAAATAAATCAGTTTTCTATTTTTAAAATATGTTGCATGTAGTTAGATTTTTTTTACTACGTACCTAATTAAAGAAAAAGTTTTATTCTTATAAGCTCTAACACAAAAACTTTTATTCTGTATAATTGTAAAATGTTAATTAAAAACATTTTAGAAGATTGTTCTCTGATTAGAACACCAGTATGGAGTATATATATTAGGGTCGGTCAAAAAAATCAATTATTTTTTTTTACAAGTGCCACGGAAAAATGGGTTGCTAGACATCTTAAAAAATTCTTTCTAAATATGAGCTCTTAATTTTAATAAGAAGATCCTCCGTATCGCAGTTTCTTATTTTTTTCTCAGTCCAATAGAAAAAAAATCATACCTCATCATTAATTGATTGTACAGAAAAATGTTTTTGAAGAATTTCGTAGGAAATTTAATGCTCTACAAAAAAGATATCTTATATTTTTTCCGTAAACCTCACCATTTGAAAGATATTGAAGATTTAAGTTTGTTTATTTTAAGACAAATTTCATTTTTGTTTATGAATTTTATAACTCGACAATAAATGGCTATTATAAAATTCGCAATACAAATTTTTATAGGGAATCAACTGTTCTATAAAAAAGGTGTCTTATGTTTTGGCGACTAAATTAAGCGTTCAAAAGATATTCATCATCAAACTTTCATGTGTAAAGATTTTAAGAGTTTTTGATTAGATATTCGAAAAATTTCAATTTAATTTATGAATTTCATATAATATTTGAAAATAAAACTCAAATAATACTTATATTAATGACAAAATATGAAATTTGTATGAAATTCATAAATTAAATTGAAATTTTTCGAATATCTAATCAAAAACTCTTAAAACCTTTACACATGAAAGTTTGATGATGAATATCTTTTGAACGCTTAATTTAATCGCCAAAACATAAGACACCTTTTTTATAGAGCAGTTAATTTCTTACAAAAATTTGTATTGCGAATTTTATAATAGCCATTTATTGTCGAGTTATAAAATTCATAAACAAAAATGAAATTTGTCTTAAAATATTCAAACTTAAATCTTCAATATCTTTCAAATGGTGAGGTTTACGGAAAAAATATAAGATACCTTTTTTGTAGAGTATTAGATTTCCTTCATTTTTTGATATTTTTTAGTACCCATCAAAAAACACTTCGCGGTAAATTTTGAAATTTTTTTGATCACCGGCGTAAAAGATTTCGAACTTCTGGTTTTCGCTCATAACTTCTTTAAAAATTGTCCAAATTAAAAATTTCTTTTTTTGAATTTTTTTTGGGTAGTGGGCCATTTATAATTACTATTTTTTTTCGATTTTTGATTTTTGCTTTTGATTTTCTTTCAACAAACTAAAATACTAATTATTTATTTTAAACACCTATTAACGATAAAAATCAATTCAAAATAACTAAAATAAATTGACACGTTCTGATGTGGCCATCCACTTGACTTTACCATACACTTCTGGTTGAGTTTGTGGCAAGGGCCTAGATTTTAATTTTTTGACCCTACAACCCCGCCCCCCCATTTTGGGCGGTTTGTTTTCTATTATTGGTGTTCTGGGGGCCTACTGATTATGTTTACAAAATATGCCGAAGAAGAAAACTTGGATTTTGTTCTTGACCCCGAACGGTTGGTCGGAGAATAAAAGCTAAAAGATGAAATTTATAGAAAATTTTATTACCTTTCATTTTAAATAGGATGATTATTTACGAAAAGTTGATAGTTTACGAGTTATAAGCGAAAAACGGCCAAAAAATGGAAATTTTCACCTTTTTTCCAATTTTTCTACTATGTTACGTCACGAAGTTTTTTTGGGAGACCTCATATTTGGATTCAGTGCCCCCAAAAAACATATATATGCAAAATTAAAAAAAAATTGAATTTGGACTATTTTTGAAAAAGTTATGTGCGAAAAACGGAAATTCGATATCCTTTAAACCGGTGATCAACAAAATTTCAAAATTTATCAGGAAGAGTTTTTTGATGGGTACTAAATAATGTCAAAAAATGAAGGATATCAAAAATTAAAATATTTAAAACCGTCCGATTTGGCGTGTAATGCCCCATAGGGTATACCTACCTAATTAAATATAATGTAGGTATGTATACATTATACACTGGAGATATGGACCAAAACAGTAGGGACATAATCTGATTTTTTTATGAGTAGGGGTCCCCGATTATTACTTTATCCAATGCGAAGCATGGGGAAAGTATTGTAATCGCTCTCGCGGCAAGCGCGACTTCAAAGAGTCCTCAGGTAAAGACTACGGAACCCATAGACTCAATTAAGGTCACAAATTGAAGTATTTAATTAGATTGAATTTTAGCACGTGACGGTTTTGCCAAAAATTACCTAGGATCTCGTCGAGAGGGCAAAAAGTGCCATTTTTTTGGAAGTGCTTGGGGATGGATGGATGTGTGTTATCGTTTTTTTCGTCCACGAATTTTTCCACACCGTTTCACCGATTGAATTGAAATTGAAAACCTACCATTAGTTTAACAAAATGAAGCGCTGCTTAGTTTTTGGTACATATCGGTCCACAAACATTAGTACTTTATTTCAGTACTTTTTTAGTTTTTTCTAATTATCTTTAAAATGACTTAACTAATTTTAATTAAATTTAATATCCTAATTAAGTACCTTGGGGACCACAAAAAAGGTTAAATAAAGTTTATAGTAAAATTATATTTTAAAGTACTTAACTCTAGAACATATTAATATTTCAAATGAATTTGGATAAAGTTTAGCAACGATCCGTTGCAGTTTATTATTATTATTATTATTATTTTTTTTTAAATAAAACTTATTCCAATATCTTTGATAACTCAAAAATCGTAGAAAGTTCATTCTGGTGTCAAAATGTTGTATTTCTAAAGGCGGGCTTCGCAGCTGGTTATTTAGATATATAAAATAGAGAAAAAATATTTTTCACATTTCATTTTAGCCAATTCAATAGATGATTATTAAAAAGTTCATTATGAAAAATTATTCCACCGTGGGTATTTATTTATTTTACCATATGAGCTTCTAGAGAGTAATTTCCTAATTGAGAGGATTAACTACAAATATGATTTAGTGACGTTTAATTTTATCACAATTTGTCTGTAGATAGACAATACGGTTATAAATTTAGAACCTACCTACCTAGTGCTGCTGCTATATCTCCATAATACTAATGAGTAATGATAGAGATTAAAATAGAATAGTAAAGCGGGGGTGTTAATTCGAAACACGAACACAACAACCAAATGAAATGAAATCACATGACGAGATTAATCAACCGATTTCAAATTCAACCATTATCGTCTAAGAGGAAAAATATTAACAAGAGGCACTACCTATATAATATTCAGGGTGTCCCGTATCACACGAGATAAGCCAGTTTATGACGGTCCTAAAATTTTTTTAATATAAGTCTCATAGTTTTCGAGTTATAGACATTTTTTTAAAAATGATTAAAATCTCTAACCTGTCCTTTGACTTCGGATTCTATTTTGCTTCAATCTCCTTTGACTTCGGATTCTATTTTGCTTCAATCTCCTTTGACTTCGGATTCTATTTTGCTTCAATCTCCTTTGACTTCGGATTCTATTTTGCTTCAATCTCCTTTGACTTCGGATTCTATTTTCCTTTAATCTCCTTTGACTTCGGATTCTATTTTTCTTCAATCTCCTTTGACTTCGGATTCTATTTTCCTTTAATCTCCTTTGACTCCGGATTCTATTTTTCTTCAATCTCCTTGGACTTCGGATTCTATTTTCCTTTAATCTCCTTTGACTTCGGATTCTATTTTTCTTCAATCTCATTTGACTTCGGATTCTATTTTCCTTTAATCTCCTTTGACTCCGGATTCTATTTTTCTTCAATCTCCTTGGACTTCGGATTCTATTTTCCTTCAATCTCCTTTGACTTCGGATTCTATTTTGCTTCAATCTCCTTTGACTTCGGATTCTATTTTGCTTCAATCTCCTTTGACTTCGGATTCTATTTTTTCTTCAATCTCCTTTGACTTCGGATTCTATTTTCCTTTAATCTCCTTTGACTTCGGATTCTATTTTTCTTCAATCTCCTTTGACTTCGGATTCTATTTTTCTTCAATCTCCTTTGACTTCGGATTCTATTTTCCTTTAATCTCCTTTGACTTCGGATTCTATTTTTCTTCAATCTCCTTTGACTTCGGATTCTATTTTCCTTTAATCTCCTTTGACTTCGGATTCTATTTTCCTTTAATCTCCTTTGACTTCGGATTCTATTTTGCTTCAATCTCCTTTGACTTCGGATTCTATTTTTCTTCAATCTCCTTTGACTTCGGATTCTATTTTCCTTTAATCTCCTTTGACTTCGGATTCTATTTTTCTTCAATCTCCTTTGACTTCGGATTCTATTTTTCTTCAAACTCCTTTTCGTTTTTTGAATGCCATCTATTTTCTTTACTCACTTGGATACATATTAATATTAAATAAATTAAAAAAAATCCTCGAAGGAAATAAAAACCTTCTTCCAAAGATTCCTCAATAAAACGATAAATTTTATCCTTAATGTGTTTCAAATTTATTTATTTTATAAATTCATTGGTCTTATTTGACATTTTTTTCAACGTGTAAAATCATTCTTATTTATTTGTACCTTAAATTTGTTGTTGAATAATTTTTCAAAAACAATCACCTTTAATGTAATATTATAAAATAATAAATAATCAATGAAATAATAAAATATACACAATCAAGAAGTAGGTACATTTCTTCACAAATCCAAATGTTTAAGATCGTTATTTTAGTTGAATCTCTAGAATTTATTGAATTTTTATTTAAAGTGCCTGTTTATATGTAACCCTCAGCACAAAATTAAATACGATTTCAGTTTCGTTAAGATTCGCTGCTATCGAGCAAGCACTATAAAATATAAATATAGTAGAAAAACAATTATAAATCCTTTATCTTCTTGAATTTTTGATTTAGTTATTTATTATACATTTTGAAAATGATTATTATTAAGCCTATTTTACTAATTTTTTTTTCTTTTGTTTCAGGTAAATATACATCTCTGGGTTTTCAAAAAAAATCAGCACATAGGTAGGAAATTCTACATCTAGATTTCAGCCCACAAACATTAGTACGTTAGTCTAGTACTTTTTTAGTTTTTTCTATATCTTGAAAAAGGCTTATCCAATTTTGATCAAATTTTTGAATTTTGATTAAGTACCTAAAGGAGCACAAAAAAGTTTATATAAAGTTTTTAGTAAAATTAATTTTTAAAGTGGGGGTCAGATAGGCTAGTCGGTAGCGTATCATCTTGCTAACCAAGTGGACCCGGGTTCGAATCCGACTCGAGGCATTCGGCTAAAATCTGACCCCGGGGTAGAGACAAAATTTAAAAAATATATAGTATCGTAAAATGGTTTATGGTTGGAAAGGCCGAAAAGCCAAAAAAAAAAAAATTTAAAGTACTTTACCTTAGAATAAGATATTAATATTTTTAATCCTTTAAAATTTATTCATTTGATCGGTTTAATATAGCTCATGATCAAAACATAAAAAATGCGATGTAATAAGGTTATTCCTGTAGTATTATATAATAATCAATCGTTATATTTGATTCAAGTCAACGTGGACTTCAAATAGCCAGTGATATCTGATTAATAATAAAGTAATAAACATATTATTAATAACATTATTTCAAATGACTTTTGATAAAGTTTAGTAAAGATCCGTTGCATTTTATTTGATTTTGATCACACAAAAAATACGAACCTTTTAAAAAAAGTTATTTACTTTTTCAACAATACAAATAAAATATTGTAAACAAAACAAATAACTAATGATTTAACAAATAATCAATTAGATTAAATTATGCTTCAGTTTTTAATTAATAAAATTCATTATTTAATATAATCATTTAACAATATTGAAGGAAAAAATAAATCTTTTTAATTCAGTTTTTGATTATATAACTTGTAAATTTAAAATCTGTATTTTATTTATTTTATTTTATAGCCACGATGCTCTCACAGTCGAACAGACTGACGTAGAGAACCTAATAGTGGTCCAATTTTACTTTTCAACGGAACTAACTCTAAAATTGTTCAAATCACCAAAATTTTTTGCTTTTTTCACTTTCTCCTTCATTTTATTAATTTATATATTAAATAATGAATTTTAAAAAATTGAATAATAATTAAATCTAATTAATTAATTGTTTAATTTGTTTTGTTTACAATATTTTATTTATATTGTTGAAAAAGTAAATAAACCACGAATGAAAATTATCAAATAACTCCTAAGGAATTAACTCTACAGCAAAATTGTTAGGGATGTGATTTCTGATAACTTTTGTTTAAAGAAATTCACCCAAAAAGGAGGGGGGGGGGGGCAAAAAATGTAAATTCTTGCTATTGGAGCAAACTCAACCAAATTTTGTACACATAATCTGCGGGCCACTAGAAGGCTAGAATTGCAAAAACGGCGGTGTGAGGGGTGCAGTGGTAGGGTGAGGGGTTGGTGTGGTGTGAGGGGGGTCCAGAGGGCATAGCAGGGGGCGGTATCCAGGGATCAGGGTGTGGTGTGCAAAAGAGCCCCCGAAGGCGGGCCTCGCAGCTATTCTGATTAACTATAAAGGAATAAACATATTATTAATATTTCAAATGACTTTTGATAAAGGCGTTTTCACTTTCTCCTTCAATTTTGTTAATTTATATATTAAATAATGAATTTCAAAAGTTGAAGTATAATTAAATCTAATTAATTAATTGTTTAATTTGTTTTGTTTACAATATTTTATTTATATTGTTGAAAAAGTAAATAAACAAGTTTTAATAATATAGATATATTTGAATAATAATAATAAAGGAATAAACATATATTATTAATTATTAAAGTCCATAGCGTCCATATTATTTAATTAATTAAGTAAGTTCCCAGGTATTTGGACAGGTTTTTAAGGTGTAAATCAAAAATTGTCATTGATTTTTGAGACGTTTCGCCAGCTTTATTCTGGCTTCATCAGGCTTCCAAAATATATAGAAAAAACAGAGTTACAGAGAAATCAACAAAAGAAACGTCGGAAAAATAAATGACAATTTTTTGATTTACACCTTAAAAACCTGTCCAAGTATCTGCGAACTTACTTAATTAATTATATATTATTAATATTTCAAATGACTTTGGATATAAAGTCTTTTAGGACGATCCATTGCAGTTTATTTCAATTAATAAAAAAAAAACTTATCAGGAAAGTTTAATTTTTCTGCTTGAATATTGAATTTCAATAAAAATAAAATAAAAAACCCTATTGCAAACAATAATAATGTAATTGAATTTCCCGATTGAAACAGAGAGAATTGAAAGATATTGTTTCATTATCTAGAATTTATACGATAATTGAATAGAACCAAATTAGATTAGGAGAAAATAAATTGGCGGGGGTTGATCATGATGGGGTGAAGGGGGGGGGGTTCAAAATTCATGATTCGTTTCCCTAAACACTAAAATGAATCAATTATTTAAAATTCCAGACTGGAAAACTATTATATTATATTTTCGAAAATGAATCTAATGATATTGTAAATTCTATGAATTTGAATTATGTTTTTAAAAATTAGTAATGAATTTATTCAAATTGAATTGTACTAAAGTTGGTTTTGTATTACACATTATAATTAACATTTTCATATGAGACTGGGATTTCAATAATTTCATGTTTTAGTTTGAACAATAGACACAAAAATAAATATTACACCTGTATAATAAGTGTATAAATAATATCAAATCCGTACAACATTTTTATTAATTTTTATAATTATTTGGTATCGGCTAAGTACACAATTAAGTATCTAGTACCTGGAGGCACCGAGCGATGCTCGGTAACTTCTTCCTTCAGTTAAAACCTTTATTTTAATACGAGCTTTTCGTGCGTGCCTTCGGCACCCCCTCGAAGCTCGGCCCTCCGGGCTGGTGCCCTGGCGGGCAGCGTCTCGATCCAAAAGTTTTATTCCTCTTAAAATACCACACTCCAAATGTATACCTGTAAACTACCGAAAATACATCGTCTCTTAAAAGTTTCGCATCATTAATTTTTGAGTGGCGAGGGGGGGGGAGGAACAATTATCAATATATTTAATGTTTCTTAATTTAAAATGAATTGAGTCTTTCATTTCAAAATTCGAATATATATATTTCAAATTTGCCTGGTTAATGAAAATCGATTGGAGCCATCAGTAAAAATCCGAGCTGAGAATTATATTTCAAATTTGCCTCGTAAATTAATATATATTTAATGTTTCTTAATTTAAAATCTATTGGTGTTTTTTCATTTTCATTCGAGTTCAAATGAATACAATATTATCTAGACACAAAGTCTAAATAAAAAATATATAGTTTTAGTAAAAGAAATCAAGATATAAATTTTAATGTGACATTGGTCTAGTGGTTAGAGCTGATGACCATAGTTCAAGAGTTCGTCGGTTCGATTCTAGGCAAGAGGGTAATTTTTTTAGAGAAATTTCTCTAAGCGTTGTTACAAATTAATCTAGATAAATATATATAGTATTATTTTTAATTTAAAATTCTGATAAAAATGTCGATTTTTATTTGAGAGCCTTTTTCAAATTAAAAAAAATACAAATATATATAATATTTGCCCACTGTACCCCCCCCCACCCCGCTTGACCCCACCCCGAAACCTCGCCCTACCCCCGGATCCCTCACCACTGCACCCCACCTCCTGCACCTGTTTTGATCCAACCATATGATTCATTTTTATTCAGCCAATTGTTTTAATAAATAAAACCAAAATGTGTTATTTTTTCAGAAAATTGATTTCTGCTTATGCGAAATATATTTTTAAATAAATTCTTGATTATTTTTTATTCTATTAAATAAATAAGGTTCTTTATAAAAACAATTATAAAACGTTTATTAATAATTCTACCGTTTTAGGGAGAACAATATATGTTAAAATCCACAATCACAATAGTTCTTCAAGGCCTTTGTGAACAATGGATTAACCCGACCCATTGTCTGTCTGGGTACAAAAGTAAACAAAAGAGAAACCTTTTTTAAACTCCAAGATTTGGATCTGTCTAGCTGAGAATAATTAATTTGATTACGAAAAAACCCATCAAAAACAATTTTGTCGAAGATGAGACCGTGACAGATCGAATTGTCATCCCTAAAACCCCCTAACCCCCTAACCCGTGAATTTCATCAAAATCGGTAGAATTGTTTTCAAAATAGAACCAAGATACAAATATATATATATATATATATATATATATATATATATATATATATATATATATATATATATATATATAAGGACCTCATCTTGATGATTTAATTTTTCAAAAACTCAAATTACTTTTAATAAACTTTATATTGTATAAGATTAAACGCTTTTCAATATAATAGTTTTGTTTTGTTTCTATTTTTAACCGACTTCAAAAAAGAAGGAGGTTCTCAATTCGACTGAAGTTTTTTTTTTTGTATCTATGTTACCTCATATCTTCGCCAATTGTGAACCGATTTTGATGATTTTTTGCATTGGGCTCAGTCTAGTTTCCGATTGGTCGCGTTTTTTTTCATTGGTATTGAACTTTTTTTGATATGTTTGTTCAGGCATAACTTCTTTGTTTATCAACCGATTTTAATGATTCTTTTTTGTTAGAAAGAGGGTACCTTAGGGGTGGTACCATATTAATTTGGTCAAGTTCTGAAGATAGGATCAATGACGAAATAACGTAAATCTCCAATTCTTATGACCAAATAATCGAAATTATAATAAATAAAATCTTTTATAAAAAAATCTTAAAACATTCATTTAAAACCCGCAAACGTTTTGAGATAATTTATCTATTTATGAATTGAATTTAATTATCATTTTCTGATTCATTCGCCCGACGATTTCTTTTACGAGATGCATGCAAGGTATTATATTAAGTCACTATTAATAACATCACTAAAAAGAGAAAAATCAAAAAATTAAAAAAAATAAATAAATAAATAAAACCGACAATTGCGGGAAAAGATTTTTTCTAAGATCGATTGGTATTGTGTGGGTATGTCAAATTTAAGTTAGCGACTTCCAAAGTGTGGGGGACAACTTTTGGTGGCTGAAAACCCCCAAAATTTTCGGACTTTTTCCAGTTTTTAGCTTATAACTCGAAAACAGTTCACATTTTGTAAATAACTGTTCTATAGTAAATTAAAGAAGAAAAAAATTCGCGTCGAGTAAAAAGAAGAAATGCAAAATTGGTCTAGTAATTCGATTTTTAATGGAGATCCAATCAACAGCCCCCTGTATCACTTTTGAATATCCTAAAAACTCGCACTTTTTTCGATTTTTTCTCATTTTGACCATGAAGGAGCATGTTTTCGACAAAGTCCACTCTATACATTTTTAAACTAGATTCAATTTTCTACAATTAAAACAAAGTTTCATCTTAATTGGATAATGGGAACCCGTGCCGAAATGAGGTTTAAATTTTGAAAAAAATGCAGTTTTTCCTTCATATAATTTTTATAAAAAAATAAAATCGACTTCAAAAAAATTAAATGCAACAAATAAAATAATAATAACTTAAAAATAAAATAAAATCCACTAAAAGGTATGAAATAATTATCTTATTTAATTACAACTAAACGACGAAATATTAACATGAAATTACTTTTTGAAGTCGGTGCCAAACATATACATTTTATGAATCGAACTTGACGGATCTTACTTAGTACGTTTGGCGGGTACGCTCACTTATAGGTATAGTTTGTTTGGCACCGACTTCAAAAAGTAATTTCATGTAAATATTTCGTCGTTTAGTTGTAACTAAATAAGATAATAATTATTTTATACCTTTTAGTGGATTTTATTTATTTTTAAGTTATTATTATATTATTTGTTGCATTTAATTTTTTTGAAGTTGGTTTTTTTTTTTTATAAAAATTATCAAAAAAGAATTTCTTTCTGGACCACCCTATATATACTACGCCTCCTAATTGATTTTAAATTTGTATAATACAAAGTTTATTTAAAAATGAATAAATGCTATATATATCTACCGAAAAAGCTTTATTTAATAATAATTAATTAATTTCAACCCTTGCAAGAAGTGCGCCTGCGGGGGAGTGACCAAAATAAAATACAGAAATAATAATATTTATAATTAAATTAAAAACGCAGAGGAAAGAGAATGGGAGAGAAAAAGAAACAAAAGAGAATTTTCTCTAATTCCATATATATTTTAATTATTTTTTTATTGATGATATTAATGCGTTTTCTATATTCTCCCAGTTCTGGTGCTAATGAAAAGTTCGTCGTTTTAATTACGAAGAGATCTTGTCGTAACCGGTTTTAACTGCCGAAAAGAATGCGAATGTGTGAAAGAAAGAAAAAAAAATGGTCATAAAAATAATTTTATTATTAATAATATAATATAATATCGCATAATTAAATCTTGAAAAATTAGCTATAAAAAATTGCAATGTATTTTATTTTATTAAGAAACACCTGAAACACTATCATAAAATAAATAAATAAATATAAACGTGTGAATAAATAATCCTGCTAGTAGGGGAGTTTAATTCTAGAAGAGGGGAAGAAATAACAGAAAATGAGTATTTAGAAAGAGAAATTCATTTAATATAATAGTGAAGTACCTGGGCACCGAGCGATGCTCGGTAACTTTTTGCTTCAGTTAATAGCTATATATTAATCCCCCCTCGCCCCAGACCCCCACCTCTTCCCCCCTCCCCCAAAACCCCGTAGCCCCACCACTACAACCCACCTCTGCACCCCACACATCTACCCCTCGCCCCCGCCCACGCACCCATTTTTGCATTTCTAGCCTTCAGTGGCCCACAGATTATGTGTAATTGTGTATATAGGTATATAAATAAATACGGTATAATTATTTTTTTTCAATTAAATAACAATTTTTGAGTTCATCAATAAAATTGTCAAATTAATATTTGTAGGATTTAAAAACTCGATTTTTAATCAATTAAAAAAAAAACAATTTTATTTATTAAAACATTTATTTTACATGAATTTATGCATACATTGTTTTTGAGCTTCGACTCCGGAGATTACTTCTCCACCATCGAATATCCTTGATCATCTTTTAGTCCTTATTTTTAATAAGAGGAAAACACTAATTAAAAAAAACCTCTTTTCCGATAATTATTTCAATTCCATTATTCTCCCAATTACCCCTTTCATCCCTCATCTTTAATCAATTTTTTTTTTTTTATAAATTTTATTAAACCAATTATTTTACATTAATTAATGTATACCTTGTATTTTAGCTTCGATTTCGGAGATTGCTTCTCCACCATCGAGTGTCCTTATTAATCTTTAGTCCTTGTTTTTAGTAAGAGGAAAAATCTAATTAGATAAAAAACCTCTTTTTCCGATAATTATTTAAATTCCATTATTCCCCAATCAAATCGATTGGTGTTCTCTCCATCCTCGACCTCTTTAATCAATTAAATTGTCCACCCTTTATATTTAATAATAATTGTAATGATCTTATTAGGGGATATAAAATTAAAAAACCAATTATTTATTAATAATGAAATTTGAATAAAAAATGTAATTATACATTTTTATCTGGAGACAGCCACCTGTGAATAATTATTTCAATTAATAAAAACCCCATCAAAAACAACTTTTGCCGAAGATGAGACCGTGACAGATCGAATGTCCAACACAAAACCCTCCTAACCAGTGAATTTCATCCAAATCGTTAGAGCCGTTTTCGAGAACCCAACCGGATATATATATATATATATACAAACTTTGCTCGTTTAATATAATAAGATAAGGATTGAAGAATACGTCTGAGCATATGTAGAGAATTACGACTTAAATATTTTGAATGGAAGGATCAATGGAGATGAGGAGTTGTACTTACATGGGGGGAGGGGCGCCTTAGTAGTGGACTATGCAATTTCTGAAAAAAAAAAATTGTCTTTAAAATCTTTAAACGTCTCTATCTCCGTAAATAATGTTCTAAGAGCCTTAAGACAATCAAATTTATAAGATTTAAAAAAAAAAAATTCAAAATAATAATATAAACATTTTTTATAATGCAGTTTTTGAATCACAGTAGGAAGATCGAGTCCTTTGAATGATGGCTGATTTTTCTTTTTTCAATATGAAATTTTTCATCAGGGTTTATAATTTAATTTTATTTGAATCAAGAGACGTTTCGGTATAACCAACCTCCAGTCTATAAAAACATTTAACAATATATCATTACATTTCACAATTAATAGGTATATCACACCACAAAGATAATATTTAACTAATGGTCTTACCTATGTTAAATAATAAGATATCTTATCATTTCCTTCACAGATAAAATGAAAAGAAATTAAATTATTGAGATCAACACGCATCTCAAACAGTGAGTTAATTCAATTAGGAAACTCAGAAATGTAAAATAAGAAAATATATAATGCAAAATACATTTTCTTTCATTTATCTTGTATTTGCCTTATATTTTTTTTTTTAATTTTACATTTCTGAGTTTCCTTAATTGAATTAGCTCTATCAGTTTGAGATGTGTTGACCTCTCAGCAATTTAATTTCTTTTCATTGTGCCTCTGTGAAGGAAATATAATTATATCTTATTTTTAACATAGGTAAGACCATTAGTTAAATATTATCTTTGTGAATTGTGATATACCTATTAAGTTGTGAAATGTAGTGTGATATATTGTTAAATGTTTTTATAGACTGAAGATGGCATTGAGTTAATCGAAATGTCTCTTGTTTCAAATAAAATTAAATTATAAACCCTGATGCAAATTTTTATTGAAAAAAAGAAAAATAACCATCATTCTATAAGGACTCGATCTTCCTACTGTGATTCAAAAAGCCTCGTTCCTGATTATAAAAAGTATTATAAGAATCAAATAATTACTATTCCTGAATAATAATAAACATATTGAGAAATCCTAAACAGAGTTTCGACATTCTTCTATTCAATCTTCCATTATCAAATGAAAACTCTTCTCAATTAAAACAAAAAACAAAACAAAAAATATTTAATTTAATTGTGCTATGTAGTGGCTACGCGACTGATTGTATCTTGTAATACTTGTAACCTAAATAAAAGATACTAACTTGAAATTTACTGGTTACTTACCTACATATTTTTTATAATATCCATTTAGGGCCCGCCCATAAATTTCAGAAATTTTTTGACCCCCCTCCCTGAGTCACATTTTCATTGAGCCTCCCCTGCATTCACTAATAATAACCTGAAATCTAAGAAATTATATATGAACATTTTTGGAGGAACAGACTGCGATGTCTCTCGGTGGTCGAGTAATTATCAACCTGGGTGCTCAATTTATTTTTCCTTCAGACGTTTCGTGAGAATTTCTCCCTTCATCAATGCAATTTTTCACGTGGAAAAAAGTTGCCTTCTCTATGATTTTTTTTTTTAGTGTTGCTTTCTAAACTTTAGAGAAAGAAACAATCTTTTCTTTTCAATTTTTTTTTCATTTTATTTTTTTAAAGATTTGTATTTATTTATTTATTTACTTCTGACAAATGTTTGATTTAATATCTATAAATTACCGATATGCTGTGCTAAATTATTCCAAATAGAAGGGTGGTGTAATTAATTAAATTAGAGTCTTTTTTAATAATGGAAATTTTTGGTGAATTTTAAATTAAATTTATTGAATTTTTTTTCTAAGTGGATTGTATATTATGTGTATAGTGATAAATTTTCGAAAAAAAAATATATGAATTGGACATTCTCCAGAGAAACATTAAAGTATAATTTTCATTGAATATTTCTTTTCTTTTCATTTGACATTCCCCAGGAGAGGATATGGGACAAACAAACAGAGAAATTGCTCACATAAACACACATTCCCTATGATTTGTCAACTGTAACAACACACACACACACACACACACACACACACACACACACACACACACACACTCGTAAAAAGTAATAAAAAAAGTACTAGGAGTGTTTAACGCTGCCACCAAACGGCCAGCCAGGGCAAGCTCAACCAACTAGAGGCTCTTCATTAAAAGTTCCTTCATAGAAAAATGTTCACGGGGGGGGGTAAATGCTGATGGGTGAAAATTCAAACGACAGAGAAAGAAGCACGGAACGATTAAAAATCAATAATAATTAGAAGTACAAGTTAAATTCGATTAAGAGGGCGGGAAAAATATAAATGAAAGATGAAAGTGAAGGAAGATTTTGAATTTAGACCAGGGGTGTCCAACCCGCGGCCCGCGGGCCGCATCCGGTCCAGCGCTAAGATAAATACGACCAGAAACAAAATCGCAAACTTCTTAAAAACTTTGAAATTGTCTGTAGTCCAGGCAAATTAACAGGAAATGATTCCCAATATAGATTTTATTGCTGGAATATCTTTATTTGAACTCCAATATTACTACCGTAAGTTTTGCCCCAAATCTGTATTATGGAAATTTTTCTACGGGCCTCAAAATGAGAAAATTTCGGAGTTTTTTCAGTTTTCCTTGGATAATTCTAAAATGGCTTATCAAATCAAAAAAATATTTATTAGATAAATTAAAGCTCCTTAAATTCTGCGTAAAATGATAAGAATTTCATCTAATTAGGTTAAGTAGAACCGGTACTAGCGCCTGTCAAAAAACAGCTCCCGGGATTACTTTTGAATATCCCTAAAATTAATACTTTTTTTCGATTTTTTCCCCCATTTTGACCATGAAAGAGCACGTTTTCGAAAAAGACCACTCTATACATTTTTAAACTACATTAAATTTGCTACAATGTAAATAAAGTTTCATCTTAATGGTAACCCGTGCCTCAATGAGGTTGAAGTTTGCAGTTTTTTTCGCTGCCAATCAGATGAAAGTGCTGGTTATCTGATTGGCCATCCCACCTGTCACAAGATGAATTTTAAGGCTTTACCCTTTGTTAACGTTTAAAAAAAGTTTACCAACCGACATACAACTGGCCCTTAATCTTCAAGCTAAAAATGTAAAACATGTATGGCCAATAAAATTATTATTAATACTGAAATATTTGTTTATATAGATAATTATCGTCGGTAAATTCACACCTGAATAATAAATAATGTTTATATATTAAACAATTTAGTATTAAGCACAACGGGCAAAACTAATTTAATTAAAATTTTGTTTTAGGTTTGGTTGGTTTTCCACTATCTAGAGCCACATCAATTGAGATTAAAAGGGATAAACTAAAATGGTTGAATTAGCCGGGAAACTCTTCGCGCGTAACCCTCCTCGTGTTTTTGGAGCGCCGGGGGTCGTAAAAATACGGTGTAGTGGGCCAGAGACCACTATTTATATCCACATTCGTAAATAAATAGGACCAAAATGAAAGGCAAATACAAATAGGATAGGAAGCGGATAAACTGGCAGTTCTAGGATATCGGGATCCCGGGTGGTAAAAATTTGTCCCGTTGTCCCAGAATAATTTCCCAAATTTCCAAAGGCGGGCTTTGCAGCTAGTTTAGTATAATTAGTACCTGGAGGCACCAAGCGATGCTCGGTAACTTCTTCCTTCAGTTAAAATCTTTATTTTAATATTATTTTTAATTTAAAATTCTGATAAAAAGGTCGATTTTTATTTGAGAGCCGTTTTCAAATTAAAAAAATACAAATATATCTATATAGTATTCGACCACTGTACCCCCCACCTCCACCCTGCTCGACCCCACCCCCGAAACCTCGCCCTACCCCCGGATCCCCCACCACTGCCCCATCCACCACATCCACCCCCGCTCCGCATCAAGATCGCTTTCTCATCCTCAAAACTTGTTAATAGAGTTTGTTTCATCAAAATCGTTAGAGCCGTTTAAAAAAAAAAAATACAAATACATATACTATATATATATATACCTGGAAGACCGAGCTTTGTTCGGGTTTAGTTAATGCTTGACAACAACACACCACAATCACAATATTTCTTCAAGGCCTTTGAGAAAAAAGGATTAACCCAACCCATTGTCTGCCTGGGTACAAAAGGAAAAGAGTAACCTTTTTTAAAACCCTAAGAATGGGATTTGTCTACCTGAGAATAATTAATTTGATTACGAAAAAACTCATCAAAAACAATTTTGTCGAAGATGAGACCGTGACAGATCGAATTGTCACCCCAAAAACCCCCTAACCCGTGAATTTCATCAAAATCGGTAGAGCCGTTTTCAAAATAGAACTAAGATACAAATATATATACAAACAAATATATATATATATATATATATATATATATATATATATACAATTTTTGCTCGTTTAATAAGAGTAGATAAAGAATTATATTGATTAGTAATTAAGCTATTGAAGCTTTTATTTTTGTGATTAATTTGATTAAGAATTGAATTTTTATTTAAATCACACATACTAATTATAATTATTTATTAAACACTAACAAATGATACAATATAACTACGACGTTTCGATCATTAACCTATAATCGGAGCGGGTGCTCAATGCTCATCTGCTCATACATGAGAACGATTGTAGAATAAAATAATTCGATCGAAACGTCGAAGTTTTATTGTTTCATTTGTTCGTGTTCAATAAATAATTATAAATACCTGAAACACCGAGCGATATATTAATATTATTTTTAAAGATAAATAAACTGCAACGGATCGTTGCTAAACTTTATCCAAATTCATTTGAAATATTAATATGTTCTAGAGTAAAGTACTTTAAAATATAATTTTACTAAAAACTTTATTTAACCTTTTTGTGGGTCCAAAGGTACTTAATTAGGATATTAAATTTCATCAAAATTGGTTAAGTCATTTTCAAGATATTTAGAAAAAACTAAAAAAGTACTGAAATAAAGTACTAATGTTTGTGGACCGATATGTACCAAAAACTAATCAGCGCTTCATTTTGTTAAAATACTGGTAGGTTTTCAATTTCAATTCATTCAGTGGAACGGTGTGGAAAAATTCGTGGACGAAAAAAACGATAACACACATCCATCCATCCATCCGCACGCACTTCCAAAAAAATGTCACTTTTTGGCCTCTCGGCGAGATCCCAGGTAATTTTTGGCAAAACCGTCACGTGCTAAAATTCAATCTCATTGAATACTTCAATTTGTGACCTTAATTGAGTCCATGGGTTCCGTAGTCTTTACCTGAGGACCCTTTGAAGTCGCGCTTGCCGCGAGAGCGATTCCAATACTTTCTCCCATGCTTCGCATTGATGTTAAAGTGCGCGTCGATTTTTAATCGCAACCAAAATAAAATAAAATTGAAATAAAACTTAATTTATATTTTTATCAACGTTTACACCCCCTATGGTTATCATCAAGGCGTGTATCACTGGCCACAAAACGGTTTGAATGTAATTCCAATTAAAAATAATATTCAAATATAGGGAGGTTCTTTCGTTGACCCTTTTAAATCCTGACGAAGGAGGTACGATCCTTCGAATCGTCGAATTTTTTAATTAAATGAAATTGATATTCTAATAAATTATTTCATAGAAAAAATACCTTTATATAATTAAATTGGCAAATTATAATATATAATAATATTTGTAATGATCTATTAGTGGAATTTAAAATAAAAAAAACCTTTAATTTTATTAAAAGAAAATTGAAAAAAAAGTAATTATAAATTTTTATTCAAACAACCACATGTGAATAATTATTTCAATTAATAATAAACTCATCAAAAACAACTTATCCGAAGATGAGACCGTGACAGATCGAATTGTCAAAACAAAAACCCCCTAAACCGTGAATTTCATCCAAATCGTTAGAGCCGTTTTCGAGAAACCGATTCGATATATATATATATATATATGTATATATATACAAGAATCTTTTAATATAAATGACTTGCCACCGAGCGATGCTCGGTAACTTTTTGCTTCACTTAAAAGCTATATATTAATATTATTTTTAATTCCTCGCCCGCACCCCCACCCCGGAACTTCCAACTCCCCTGAAGATTAATTATGTGTGATTTTGATAAAAATTCAAATTTTAATTATATTGATTTCAAGTAGAATAACTTCAATTTTGGAGCCCCTAGCAAGGAAATTTATGAGGCCCGTATATGTATACATAAAGAAAGATATTTATCTTTATGTTTTTTATGAACCCCCATTAAGGAATCTCTGCATTTTTTGTAATATAAATAATTATTTCATTTGAGTTCTGCGGGTCTTGTACCCTCTGGTTTCCCTATTTCTTTCAATTTTTCTATAATTTTACTCGTAGTAATTGGAAATATCACCCAAGAGTCCTTATTAAATCAAGGATGATATGGAAAATATTTACTGGATGTGAGAAAGGTTGTATTCCCACCCTTCAGGAATTTAACACGATTGCCGAAATGCAATCTGGTGTGATTTTGCCACTAAGATATTTAACTAGACTACTGTCAGGAACTTATATATACTCCGGTGTAAAAAAATCGAGCCATCAATAAAAACTTTATTAAATAGTAAATCATTTTTAATTTTTTCACAAGTAACCAATACATTATTGAAATTATTGCTTATTGCAAGTGTATGTACTTGCCACTTGTCGTTGACTTATCCCTTGATTAATTAGGCACACACTTTGAACTGCTTGAACTTCAAAAATGTCTCCATTTTGTATATTTGATCTTTCTATCAATGTTGCTTAATACAAAATTATTCATTTTATTGATATTTCAAATGGAATTTGATCTTTTATTAAAAGTTTATTTAAATCTAAAGCAAAATTTAAATTTAAAATAATAAACCAATGTTTTCAATTTCACTTTATTTTTTAATTAATTTATTTATTTTGAAACAAATTATTAGTTAAACCAATTAAAATATTAGATATATATTAAAATTAGTAAATTTCTTTAATTTTGCATATTTTATGCAACGACAACGTACCGAGTCTTGAAAAAGTTTTACCCTTTATGTCTCTATTTAATAAAATTTAATTTATATTAATTATCTTTTAAATTTCACATATAAGCGTCGATCTCTAAGCTAATTGGTGGGATGGTCTCTGTTATAATCATTTTTCATTAATTTTAGGAATTCTTTATAGCTGTATTTGTATTAATTTATGAAGGGGTTAAAATCAGAGACGTGCTGGTTTTATTTATTTATTTTTTATTCATGAACTCCCGCTAACGTTTCGGCTATTAGTTGTAGCCATCATCAGAGCAGGAATTCGTTAATATTTACCATAAAAAATTTTGCACTTTGGATTTCATCTTAAACGGAAAATTACATTAATAATCTTAAAAGTATTACATCTTTTGGCCTTTTTGCGAACACCCTGTATATAGTTTTATATATATCATATTTATATTTCTTCTATATAGTTTTGTCTGATGACTGGTGTATCCAAACATTTTTTATGCTAAATATTGACAAATTCTCGCTCTGAAGATGGCTACAACCACAAGCCGAAACGTTAGCGGGAGTTCATAAATAAAAACAAAATATTCTTGTTTGTTTAATTTATTCATATACCTTTATTCAATTTCTTGTTCTTCTTTTCAATCTTTACATTATCAATTTTACTTAGAGAAAGTGTTTTAGGTTTTAGGTGAAACATGATATTAAATAATAAAGTAAAGGGTGTGTAGTTTCACAGTGTACATTATCAAATGAAAACTCTTTTCAATTTTTCAAAAAAAAAAAAAAAAAATGTTTCGGGGACTAGTCAAACCCATCTTCATAGTTTATTTTAATAAATAGTTATCAAAATCAAAAATTTAAATTCAGTCAAACTCAAAATATTTTTGATTGTTAAAATTTTTTTTTTTTTTTTCTTTTCCTTTGGCATCGGGCACAAACCCATTTTGATTGTTAAAATTATTCCTATGCAATTTCTTATTCTAAGCCCTAAACATTTATTAAGTAAAACTTAGGGTTCTCGAAAAGTTTCTTAGCTACTACCGAGGGGTGATCCGCCATTGGAAGTAGGTGTACACCTCTTTGGAAGTATTTTGGAAGTACTTGGAAATATTTGAAAGTACTTGGAAATATTTGGAAGTTCTTGGAAATATTTGGAATTGCTTGAAAATATTTGGAAGTACTTGGAAATATTTGAGAAGTACTTGGAAATATTTGGAATTGCTTGGAAATATTTGGAATTACTTGGAAATATTTAGAATTGCTTGGAAATATTTGGAATTACTTGGAAATATTTGGAATTACTTGGAAATATTTGGAAGTACTTAGAAATATTTGGAAGTGCTTGGAAATATTTGGAAGTACTTAGAAATATTTGGAAGTGCTTGGAAATATTTGGAAGTGCTTGGAAATATTTGGAAGTGCTTGGAAATATTTGGAATTACTTAGAAATATTTGGAAGTGCTTGGAAATATTTGAAAGTACTTGGAAATATTTGGAAGTACAAGTGGAAGTAGATGTACAGCATATTAGGTCGTGGTTCACCCCTCGGCTACTACCATCGGGGTAACGGGGAAGTGGAAATTTGATATTTTGAAAATGGTCCCAAAATTTGAAACTACGCGACTGGCTTGATGGATGGACAAACAGACATTTTATTGACCCTAATACAATCCCATTTTACGTTCAAACAGAACTTTAAAAACCGAACTCTATCTAACTTATTAAGAATCGCTCAGAGTGTTTGATTAATTCCTAGTGCAAAGTTAAGGATGCTGATCAGAGGTCATTTATAAGACACACCAGGCTGCCTGCTTGCAGCGTCATTTCCTCCTTTTTTTTTTTATTTTTAAAGAGGCCTAGTCATTTAATGGTTGAGTTCTGCACGTGCATGCATGCAGTTGCTTTGACGACTGCCGGAAGTGAATTTTGCACTACATTTTTTGAACAATATAATTGTGAGTTAGAGCTTTGTTTTTTTTTTGAAATGCATTAACTAATTATTTTAGGAAAGGCTTTAAATTGTAATTTTTTAAAAACAAATTTTAAAAATACTTATAAATATAAAAATACAGAACGTCTCTTTTTCCGTGTCCCAATAAAATAAATTTCTGAATACGACTCTACTTATATATATTTTGTTGGACTCGCGGTTTTATTAACACGCTTTTATTTCACTCAATAATTAGTAATGACCCATGCAATTCGAATGGTGTGCTTTAAACACGTTAAATAATTAGTAGTTATAAGTGAAAATAGTATGACGTACTATTCTAAGCCGATTAAGATTATCTCGTAAGATAAGCTAAGAATAGCTTCCACTAATTGCTCTCGAGGGGTATATAAGAGGGAGAGTGATAGGGACAGTGGTTAGGGGTATGTTAGGGGGGATAGGGAGAGTGAAGAGGGGTATATAAGGGGGAGAGACATGGAGATTTGGCACTGTGTTTCAAGCATTGGTGGATGAAACATCGACTGGAAATATTACAATATTACATATATGGCCTCTCCACCTTCATCTACCTTCTTGAGTGGGGAGTGAATGGTTTCGAGGGCGGGTGTGTGTGGAGAGGTGTCCAGGGGTCGTCTACTAAATATATATATTTGTATTTTTACCAGAATTTGGTGGCTCCAGGTACTAACTTTTATTTGTTCAATCATCTCCCAAACTATACAAGCTTGTTAAAATCGGAAAATCCCAAGTGCCACTTTTTCAATTTCGCTACTTCTTAATTAGAGCAATATGAAATAAAATGAAATATTCACTTAAGCGTATAATAATCATTAAAATGATATCGAAACACTTGAATAGAGGTGAAAAATTAATGATTAAAAAAAAGTATACCTAAAAGGAAAACAGATGAAATAATTAACTAAATTGGCTTTTGTTCCTATACCAACCATTCTTTTTTAAATAAATATTTGATTTCCGTGTCGTATTATTTATTTTCCTAATGATTTACTTTTACTTTTCTTTCAATTTTCAAGAAACCCTCTTTCTTAAGGATGTCCTTTCGCTCCAGTTGAGACAAAAGAAGTATAGTATATCTAATATTTAATAAAATAAGTTAGTTTGATTTATTCAAATCAGATGATAATAACTCTTGTATGATTTGGCAATGCGTTGTATTAATACATGCTTATGTCTTATGTTTAGATCCAAACATAGCATTTATGCGATTTTTTAAAGTGAATATCTCAGTAAGATCGACGCTCAATCATTTACTACGGTGCAAAAAAATCGAGCCACTAATAAAAACTTTATTAAATATCAAATTATTTTTAAAATTTTTACAAATAACCATATATTATGTTCTATTAACACTTAAACTAACATATTCAATAAATCGAATGTTTTCTACATTTGATTCAATCGCGAATCAAATGTAGGGAATTTTTGTCAAATATTGAGTAAAAATAATATCTGAACTTATATATTTCTAACTTGAAATAATGATGTTAAATAAATTTATAACTTTTCTCATTAATATATCAAAGAATAATTGATATATCAACGAGAATTATTCTGACCGCGCTTATTTGAAAAAGATATCTATCACGAGACTACTACGGATGACGCTATTGGAGTCTGCGGAGTCTTAAGTCTGGACCAAGAGAGAAAAAGATGTGATCCATTTAGCTGCAATCAAACGTCATTTCGCGCATAGCCCGCATGACATTCGGATGGATCACCATCTTGGTCGCAGACTCCAATAGCGTCATCCAGAAGTAGTCTCGCGATAAATATCTCTTTTCAAATAGCGCGGTCAAAAATATTCTCGTTGATATATCAATTTTATTCTTTGATATATTAATGAGAGAAATTATAAATATATTCAATAAATTTTGTTGATGATTATTGAATTTTATGAAATCAATAAATAAAATTAAATTAAGATACATTACGAAGCTCTTACAGGTCTCAATGTAACTAATCTAACTAGGTTTCCTCATAGTGACTTGCAATAAAGAGAATGGAACTGTGCCCATCTTTTGATAGAGTGTCCTTTATACAATACCTCTGAGAGATGGATTTAAAATTCAAGGAAATTTAAAGAATATTTTGGTAGATCCGAAAGAATTTAATAATTTATTTCTATTTTTAAAAGAAACAGGGTTTTTCTCACAAATTTAATATTTTATAGTTTTCGATTTATTTTTATTATTATTCTGTTTTGGTTGATTTTCTTATTACTTATTATGTATTTTTTGTAGATATTTCTTGTGTGTTTTGAATATGGTATATGATTTGTCGGAGGTTTTGTTTTTTCTGTTGTTCTCTGTTTGCTATATTGTTGATTTTGATTTTTTGTTGTTGTTTTCTTTGACTTTGGTTTTTGTTTTGCTCCTCTGTTTTTTCTTCATTTCTTAATGCATAGAGTGAGAGTGAAGATGGAATTGAAGAAAGAAAAAAAAGTCAGGAACTCGGTGGCACTAATGACCTGTAGTAGTTGATATGCCATGTATTTTGTAAAATAAATAAATAAATAAAGTTTTAATAAAAGATCAAATTCCATCTGAAATATCAATAAAATGAATCATTTTGAATTAATCATCATTGATGAAAGATAAAATACACAAAATTGATATTTCTGAAGTTCAAACGGTTCAAATTGGGTGCCTAATTAATCAAGGGCTAAGTCAACAACAAGTACTAAGTACACTTGCAATAAGCAATAATGTATGTTTCCTTGTAAAAAATAAAAAATGATTTACTATTTAGTAAAGTTTTTATTGGTGTGTCGGATTTTTTTGCACTTCAGTATATTTTATTGCAAAAAAAGAAACCTGCATGTTTCAAAAAGCTAATTTTTAGTTTGTTTTTAATTTTATCTAATTCAACTAATAGTAGTATAATTCAAGAGAAAGTGTCAAGATCTTAATTTTCCATAAGACTCTGAGAAAATGTTTACATTTAAAAAAATGTTATTTTCAAAAATTTGCACGGTAATGTGTGATTCAAACTTCACCAAAACATAGATAGAGAGTTAAACTATTATAAAAAATTAGTTTATAAGTATAATCTAATATTTTTTACCGACTTTGAAAAAAGGGGTTATCAATTCAACGGAATGTCTGTTTATTTATTTATTTATTTATTTCTCTTTACCCCGATTTGGATGATTTTTTTGCGTTGGTTCAGTCTCGTACCCGATTAGTCCCGTTTATTTTTCATTGTTATTGGACCTTTTTTTGTTATGTATGTTCACGCATAACTTCTTTGTTTATGGGCCGATTTCGATGATTCTTTTTTTATTCGAAAGGCCATAGCTTAGGGGTGGTCACATATTAATTTGGTCAAGTTCTGGAGATGTTTGATTGTCGATTTCTTTTTACCATGTGGACCGATTTCGATGATTTTTTTGCCTTGGGATCAGTATAGTCACCGATTGTCCGCGTATAAATTTCATTGGTATTGGATTTTTTTTTGTTATTTATGTTTACGCATAACTTCTTTGTTTATTGTAAAACAATTATTCGCTAAATTTTATTTTATTTTTAATTTTTTTACAAGCAATCATACATTTACTGAAAAGTAAGTGTACTTGCCACTTGTCTGTGGACTTAGCCCTTGATTAATTAGGCACCCAATTTGAACTGCTTGAACTTCAGAAATATCCATTTTGTATCTTTCTATCAATGATTCATTTTATTGATATTTCAAATGAAATTAGAGCTTTTATTAAAATTTTATTTAAATGTAAAGTGATATTGAGAATGTAGTAGTATAATTTGTAATTGTATCTTTTAATTTAATTTTACTTATTTTTACTATGAAATTCTAAAATTATCAACAATATTTCATTGAATATGTTAGTTTCATGAGTTAATAGAACCAATTATATGAATATTTGTAAAAATTTTAAAATAATTTCTTATTTAATAAAGTTTTTATTGGTGGCTCGATTTTTTTGAAGCGTAGTGTATTATAAAAATTAAGTCTAATATTTTTTTTTATTTAACATTGGCGGCGAAAGGACTTCCTTAAAACAAAAATGAATATTTTATTGGAAAATTTGTTACGTGTATTGTCAATTGAACGGTGAATCTTTTGATGGTCGTTTTATTTGAAAATTACTTTAGCATGACGTTTAATCTTTTACCCCCACACCGACATTGGATTTTATTATTTAAGGCCCCCACCCGGTTAATTGAAAATCCAACGCTGTCATCAAACTTAAGATTAATTGACGGCTTACTAAAAGCATTTCTTCATCACATTTAATTTAATATACGTAAAATGGAATAGAGCTCATTAATTTCGAGTGAACTCTTTATTCTCAAAAAATGTATTTGATACATCTCACTCGAAATAGACCAAGTATAATTTATATGGAAGGCTCACGCACACTTGTACACATATACACACGTACTGTGCATTGATCGACATTGAATTACCAGGCCCAGTAAATAAAGGATCCAAAAAGTGGTTCAGCTTACATTAATTGCGGGAAAGATTTTTTTTTCTTTTCTTTTGGTGGCCTAAAAATCTTGAAATTTTCGGACTTTTTCCAGTTTTTGCTAATAACTCGAAAACGGTCCATATTTCGACAAAGACCACTCTATATATTTTTAAACTAGATTACATTTGCTACAATTTACACAAAGTTTCATCTTAATTGGATAATGGTAACCCGTGCCGAAATGAAGTTAAAGTTTTGAATAACTGCATTTTTGCGAAAAATCGCAGTTTTTCAATCATAAAATGAAAATCACTCATCCTAGAAACTTGATTCCTATCACATTTTCTAGGAAATTTTATTTACTTAAGCGTTTACTTGGATCACTTTTTTGATAAAATTTTTAAATTTATAGTTATCCAACATTTTCCAGGATGCTTTTGAGGATTCGGATCATATGCTGTCCGGGAAATGTAGGATAACTATAAATCTAAGAGTTTTATCAAAAAAGTGGTCCTATTAAACGTTTAAGTAAATAAAATTTCCTAAAGAATGATATAGAAATTAAGTTTCTAGGAAAAGTGGTTTTTTATTTTATCAAGGAAAAACTGCGATTTGTTGCAAAAAATTGCATATTTTCCAAACTTCAACATCATTTTGGCATATCTTACCATTATCTAATTAAGATAAAACTTTGTTTAAATTGTAGCAAATTTAATCTAGTTTAAAAATATATAGAGTGGCCTTTGTCGAAAACGTGCTCCTTATTGGTCAAAATGGGAAATAATCGAAAAAAGTGCCAGTTTTAGGGATGGGTAGACAAAAGTGCTGTTTTTTGAATCCGCATTTACAATCGAACTACAGTACCAATTTTGCATTTCTTTTTTTTAATCGACGCGAAATTTTGTGCTCTTTAATTTACTATAGATCGGTTATTCATAAAATATGCGCCGTTTTCCAGTTATAAGCTAAAAACTGAAAAAAGTCCGAAAATTTCCAGGTTTTTCGGCCACCAAAAGTTACACACACCATACCAAACGATCGTCAAAAATCATTTACCGCAATTAATGTAAGCTATTAACTGGAATATATGGAAGGCTCACAAACACAAGCACACTTGTACACATAAACACACGTACTGTGCGTTGATCGATATTGAATTACCAGGATAGTCTTTACTTAGTGGCCACATTACTCCACATTGGATTCAATTTTACTCTCTGGTCGATTGCTGGGGGGTCCAGAGCATAAACCAGGGCCACCCACTGCTGCTTTCTTTTGTCATTAACCCTCAAGGGCTGTGACGAAATGCTATTAACTTTTATTTGAGAAAAAAAATCTCATTTTTTTCCTAGGATTTTAACATCTAAATTGAAGTTGGCGATTTAATTGAAATTCATTGGGAATTTTTTTTTTTTTGAGAAAGAGAGAAAACAAAATATCTTTCAAGATATCAAGATTGGCTTTTTAGACGTAAAAATCAAATCTACTTTAGCAGTGGTGGGAGAACTAATGATCCCACCCAACCACCCGCCCTATCCCTAGTTTCTCTTTAAGACTGTTTACCAATGTAACCTACCCTATTATTTGAACGTCGTATTTATTTTATTAATTCTTTTTAAAAAATTATATAAATAAATAAATAAATAAAAAAACAAACAAATAAAAAGTAACAAAAGAAAACCTTTTTTGGCTTTTCGGCCTTTCTAGCCATAAGCCAATTTACGATACTTATTATTATTTTTAAAATTTGTCTCTAACCAGGTATTAGATTTTTATCCGGATGCCTCGAGTCGGATTCGAACCTGGGTGCACTTGGTTAGCAGGATGATACGCTAACCCCTAGCCTAACCTTTTTGGTTCATTTTTTCGAAATATCCCAGAAACTCTTTTGATTAAAAAAATTGGGCAAAACTAGGGCGTTTCGGTCTACAAAAAGGCCTTAATAAGTGAACATAGAAAAATTGTATTTTTCGAGATAATAACTGTTTTTTCAAAATGTCTCTTAGGGCCGGTTGTATGTCGCAAAGTAAATGTTTTTTACAACTAACAAAGGATAGATGATATACAAGAATTGTTCATTTAATAATAAGTACCTGGAGGCACCGAGCGATGCTCGGTAACTTCTTCCTTCAGTTAAAATCTTTATTTTAATATTATTTTTAATTTAAAATTCTGATAAAAAGGTCGATTTTTATTTGAGAGCCGTTTTCAAATTAAAAAATACAAATATATCTATATAATACCCGAGCACTGTACCCCCCACCCCCACCCTGCTCGACCCCACCCCCGAAAACTCGCCCTATCCCCGGATCACCCATCAATGCCCCCCACCTTCTGCACTCCCAACATCCACCCCTGCTCCGCATCAAGATCGCTTTCTCATCCTCAAAACTTGTTAATAGAGTTTGTTTCATCAAAATCGTTAGAGCCGTTTAAAAAAAAAAAAAAAAAAAATGCAAATATATATATATATATATACCTGGAAGACCGAGCTTTGTTCGGGTTTAGTTAATGCTTGACAACAACACACCACAATCACAATACTTCTTCAAGGCCTTTAAGAATAATATATTAAGGCAACCCATTGTCTGCCTGGGTACAAAAGGAAAAGAGTAACCTTTTTTAAAACCATAAGAATGGGATTTGTCTACCTGAGAATAATTAATTTGATTACGAAAAAACCATTCAAAAACAATTTTCTCGAAGATGAGACCGTAATAGATCGAATTGTAACCCCCAAAACCCCCTAAGTCGTGAATTTGATCAAAATCGTTAGAGCCGTTTTCAAAATAGAACTAAGATACAAATATATATACAAACAAACAAATAAATATATAAACAATTTTTGCTCGTTTAATTTAATAAGTACCTGGAGGCACCGAGCGATGCTCGGTAACTTCTTCCTTCAGTTAAAACCTTTATTTTAATATTATTTTTAATTTAAAATTCTGATAAAAAGGTCGATTTTTATTTGAGAGCCGCTTTCAAATTAAAAAAATACAAATATATCTATATAGTATTCGCCCACTGTACCCCCCACCCCACTTGACCCCACCCCCGAAACCTCGCCCTACCCCCTGATTTCCCACCACTGCGCCCCACCTTCTGCACCTGTTTTGATTCAACCATATGATTCATTTTTATTCATCCAATTGTTAATAAATAAAACCTATCAAAATGTGTTGTTTTTTCAGAAAATTGAGACCTTCCTTATTCCAAATATATTTTTAAATAAATTCTTGATTATTTTTTATTCTATTAAATAAATAAAGTTCTTTATAAAAACAATTATAAAACGTTTATTAATATTTATAACGTTTAGGGAGAACAAAATATGTTAAAATCCACAATCACAATACTTCTTCAGGGCCTTTTAGAACAATGAAACAAACAACCCATTGTCTGCCTGGGTATAAAAGGAAAAGGGAAACCTTTTTTAAAACCCTAGGAATGGGATTTGTCTACCTGAGAATAATTAATTAATTTGATTACGAAAAAACCCATCAAAAACAATTTTGTCGTAGATGAGACCGTAACAGATCGAATTGTCACCCCCAAAACTCCCTAATTTGTGAATTTCATCAAAATCGGTAGAGCTGTTTTCAAAATATATATATATATATATACAAACAAACAAATAAATATATAAACAATTTTTGCTCGTTTAATTTAATAATAATAATAATAGAACAGTTATAAAATACAAAGCCGACCGAATAAAGTTCAAATATCCGTATTTTAATTAAATCTGAAATGTAATATTTTTTAACTCATATTATTATTTTGTTTTCATATTTGCCATCAGCCACCACTATTTCTCTCAATATAATAATGCGTACAACAGTTGGGCAATTTTTTTTATTTTTTTTTAATTATATTTTTAAAAGAGTTTTTTTTAATAATATTGCAATCTCCATATACATACTCATACATGAGCGAACCCACTCAACCCACCAACGAACATTTTATAAATATTAAAATCCGATTTAATATAAGCCCTAAGTGGTTTCATTTTTTTATTATTATTTTTTTTTATTGTTATTTATTTTATTATTATATTTAATTTTTTCATCCCTTATTCGAAAAATTTCTGATGGGTTTCACTTGAAATTATGAATAAATTAATAATATAAGAACTCTTTAATGTGAATAAAAGATACCTCTGACCTAGGTTAGTGATTTATGAAATAGTCTTTAACCTTGAAGGTTTATACACAAATAATTGTTGAACAAAAGAATAATGTTACATACTCTAATAATTTCGATGTGAGGGAATTTTTTCCCATCTTTAGATTGTTCCAAGGCTGATGATGACATATTTGAAAATGTCGAAACGTTCCTGGTAACAATAAAATAAAATAAAGAAAAATAAATGATAAAAAATGTGTTTTTTGTCAAAATAAGAATAAAACCAACACCTATTTAAATGAGAATTTGTATCCTCAAGAAGTTTGGTTATATATGTGACCTTCTCCGAGAAAAATTTTTAAGAAAAAAATAAAAGCCGACTTCAAAAATTAAATGCAACAAATATAAAAATACACTAAAAGGTATAAAATAATTATTATCTTATTTAGTTACAACTAAACGACGAAATATTAACACGAAATTACTTTTAAAGTCGGTGCCAAACAAACTATACCTATAAGCGAGCGTACCCGCCAAACGTACTAAGTAAGATCCGTCGAGTGCGATTCATAAAAGGTATATGTTTGGCACCAACTTCAAAAAGTAATTTCGTGTTAATATTTCGTCGTTTAGTTGTAACTAAATAAGATAATAATTATTTTATACCTTTTAGTGTATTTTTATATTTGTTGCATTTAATTTTTGAAGTCGGTTTTTATTTTTTTCTTAAAAATTTTTATTTTTCTCCTTTTAGTGATGTTATTAATAGTGATTATATCATCAGAACTTGACCAAATTAATATGACACCATCCCTAAGACACCCCTTTCGATAAAAAAAGAACCATCGAAATCGGTTCATAAACAAAGAGGTTAGGTCTAAACAAACCTAATAAAAAAGGTCTAATACCTATGAAAAAAATCGAAAAAAAATGGGACCAATCGGAAGCTAGACTGGACCCAATGCAAAAAAAATTTTCAAAATCGGTTGACAATTGGCGGAGATATGAGGTAACATAGGCACAAAAAAAAAAAAAAAAAAAAATTCAATCGAATAGAGAACCTCCTCCTTTTTTGAAGTCGGTTAAAAAGGGACCCAGTGTGTCAAAAAACGGGTTTGGACCCAAGAGTGGATTCTGGTACTTAAAAGGGTGTAGAATAAGATGAAATGAGTTAGATTTCTGATAAAAATTTATTTACCCCATAAAAACATACAAAACGAAACAACTTTTGAGATATTGATAACACTCGTTATACAGTTGGCACTAGACTGAAGCGTCACTTTATTCTTTTCCTTTCTTATAGTTATTTTTACAAAAAATACGTCGCCACATAGGCATGACGTCACCAAAGTCGGCACTCAATCATAACTAACCATACTAAATCGCATCTCCCAACTGAAGGTGTGTTCAAAGTGATAATGCGTTATGAAACTTTAAATGCGTTTTTCTCAAAACTTCATTTTCACACACTAGGTCCCTTTTCTCGGAGAAGGTCACATATAGTTATATTAATAAATTTTATTTCTCATGAAAGGCTAGTGGATTTGAAAAAAAATATTTTCCCTATATTGAGTAATTTCTCCATTATTGAGCAAAAAAAAAAAATCAAACAGATACGTCGCTAAAGAATTTTCACTTCAAAAATATTTTGATAGATTTTTTAATTAAATAACTAATTATAAACAGGGTGTTGAAAAAAATCGATCTTGTGGTTGAATCAAAATAAAACAAGTGGTTGATTAAAAAGAAATAATTAAAAATAAATTACCAAGCGAAGCTCTCGGGTCTTCCGGGTACTATAATATATTAAGGGTTGATGAATAAATTCGTCAAGTTTTTTTTATGAATAATTCTACTTGCAAAAAACTTCAAACAATTCCATCTAGGTTTTTTTAATTTTTTTACTCTTTGATATTTTGAACAAGCAAGCAGCTAAGGCCCTTGTGATTATCATCGATCACTCCAGTGACAGGTCACACCAATTCAAAACATTACTAACCCACCCACACACAGGCTTTCCTTTTCTTCTTTGTCTCAATCAGCTTAAATTTTACAAAGAGATTACTTTTTCTGCCGCTGCTTTATGATTGTGAAAGTTGAATGATTAGAAAATACCAGCTCAAAAGATTTCAAATGAAATTTGTGGACAGTTATATACACGACTTGATAAAAAAATTGTCGACTTTAGAGCTGTAATAGGAATCCTTAGCATTCCCAACATATTTTAGAACTATGTAGATTTAAATGCTTTGGAGTTGTTTTAGTTGAAACTTCTCTTCTGATAATCAAATAATTTTGCTGGAGAGAATAGAAAGATCAGGTAGAAAAAAAAATTTTTAAGAAAAGAATAGAAACCGACTTCAAAAAATTAAATGCAACAAATAAAATACACTAAAAGGTATACAATAATTATTATCTTATTTAGTTACAACTAAACGACGAAATATTAACATGAAATTACTTTTTGAAGTCGGTACCAAACAAACTATACCTATAAGCGAGCGTACCCGCCAAACGTACTAAGTAAGATCCGTCGAGTGCGATTCATAAAAGGTATATGTTTGGCACCAACTTCAAAAAGTAATTTCATGTTAATATTTCGTCGTTTAGTTGTAACTAAATAAGATAATAATTATTTTATACCTTTTAGTGTATTTTATTTGTTGCATTTAATTTTTTGAAGTCGGTTTTTATTTTTTTCTTAAAAATTATTTTTATTTTTCTCTTTTTAGTGATGTCATTAATAGTGATCATATCATCAGAACTTGACCAAATTAATATGACACCATCCCTAAGACACCCCTTTCGATAAAAAAAGAACCATCGAAATCGGTTCATAAACAAAGAGGTTAGGTCTAAACAAACCTAATAAAAAAGGTCTAATACCTATGAAAAAAAAACGAAAAAAAAATGGGACCAATCGGAAGCTAGACTGGACCCAATGCAAAATTTTTTTCAAAATCGGTTGACAATTGGCGGAGATATGAGGTAACATAGGCACAAAAAAAAAAAATTCAGTCGAATAGTCCTTAGACCAACATCCCAACATATTACACAACTAAGTAGATTTAAATGCTTTGGAGTTGTTTTAGTCGAAATTTATCTAATTCCATTCAAAATAGACAACAAAAAAATAATTGAAACCACTCAATAATCCGGTAGAGCTGAAAATCTGTACAGGCCTTTAATACACTATTAAAAATGAAATATTAAAAATTTCCACCCCCCCCCCTAACTATGCAAAAAAATTTATTCAATGTCAAAGGTAAAAAATGTCAGTTTTTAACATTTTTCTCGTAAACGTTAAGTTTTCTCGTAAAAATACATCAGACAAAAGTTGTAGATAATTCAATTGTCTACAAAAAGTATTATTATATTTTTTTCCTATGAATCCACCATTCCTGAGATTGTACCGCGACATTTCATCTCCCGACAAAATATCCCGGCATAATATCTTCTGACAAAATATTCCCCAGTATAAGGGAGAATACAAAAGAGACACCCTGCCCTACGATTTGCTGTTTGGTTTTCAATGTGTGTTTGATTAGGAAAAAATGGGAACCCCAAACACACCCCGCCTGACGATTGGCTGGTTCGGTTTTCAATGTGTGTTTGATTAGAAAAAAATGGGATCCCGAAATACACCCCGCCCGGACTAAACTTTCGGAGGTTCGGTTAATATATATTCAAAAATGCAATATAGAATGGTTATTCTTCAAGTATTAGATGAGAATCAATCGCTATTTTTGGTTTAAAGTCGATTCCTCTATGTCTTCAGCAAAGGTAACGGATAAGAAAACAACGCAGTTGCTATGGTTACTTATAAAATTTCCTTCCAAATTTTTAGCATTTCAAGAGAGAAGTTTGGCTCGGTTGGGTTCGTATAGCTCCTTTTCGGGCTGGTTTTTAGACGGTTCGGTTGGCGTCAGAGATATTTTGTCTGAAGGATATTTTGTCGGGGGATGAAATGTCGCGGAAACCCTGAAATATGGCGATTCCAAAAGCTAGAGACGTCGTTTTCTACATAATATTCACACTAAGATGGTCACAAGAAATCGATCTTCGAATTTTTTTGGTACTGACACCCATAATAGTTGCCAATTTGATAAAAAATGAGATTGGCAAAGTTTCATCTTAATTGGATAAGGGTAACCGGTTGAATTTTTTTGAAAAACTTCAATATTTTGAGAAAAAATTCAGTTTTTCTTTCATAAAATGAAAACCATTCATCCTAGAAACTTGACTCCTGCCTCAATCTCTAGGCAATTTTGTTGACTTGCACTTTTTTTGACCACTTTTTTTATTAAAATTCTTAGATTTGTAGATATTCTACATTTTCCATTTAAGACTATAATTTCTGTTTGACGAAAGTCGAAGAACGTCAGTAAGTTTTACAATAGTCCAGTCAAAATAGACTTTTAAGCTTACAATGATTCGCATAGAGCTGAAAATTGGTACAGTTCTTGGTAAATATCTATTTTGACTGTAAAATGCAAATTTGTTTCAGTACTTTCGCTCCTGCCCCTTTTGCCTAATCAACGTTTAATTCAAACAAACTAAAATGTTGTTTTCTTTTTGTTGCAGGTAATGAAATCTTCTACATTGATCACATCTTATCATTCACTCTATTAAGTATAACTTTATTATTATTAGTATTAAATATTTTGCTTTTTACGGCAAGTTTTGGAATTTTCGGAGAAAAGGTGGGTGGTTATAAACGGAAATTTGAACAAAGCACGTGCTTCAATCAATTATTAATTAATTTAAATATAATACGATGTTTTTAAGCCGGGGGTGAGTTTAATAAAGATGCAGAATAATTTTCTGCTGCTCGCTAAATATTAAATATTTTGCTTTTTACGGCAGGTTTTGGAATTTTCCAAGCGTGAGGTTACTTAGATGTCGTTTTTTTGAGTTTAAAATTAAAGTATTGCGAATTAAATATTGATTCCTATATCAATATTTTTTTAAATTAAATTTTGAATAAAAAGGAGTAACAATTTTCCGAAATATAATTGTTTTTACAGGACTTAGGTATATTTCACAGCCTGGCGCGAGCGCCTGCTATATAGGTTAACTTCTGTCTCTTGTCGATATCTAATTCAATAATTTATTTAAAATTATGAATCATATATCAAAAGATTCTGAAATTATTTCTTAATGCTATGCTAACCAAATCCTAATAGAAGAAATCAAAATGAAAATAAACAAGAATAAAACCAAGGTCCTAGTATGTACAAAAAAAGAACAAACGAGACAGGAATGCATCAAAATTAACCAAGAAAACCTAGAAGGAGTTAAGGAATTCCGCTACCTAGGGAAGTAAAATAACATGGGATGGGAGTAGCGAAAACGAAATTAAATCAGAATTGCCCAAGCAAAAATGGGGTTTAATTCAAAACAAAAACTACTCCATGTTCCTCCTCAATCAGCTTAGAAAATAGGGAGATGCTATTGAAAACATTTGTAATGACCATAGCCATGTATGGATGTGAAACCTGGACGATTGGAGAAGTGGAAAGAAAGAGATTGGAGGCTTTCGGAATGTGGTGCTACAGAAGAATGCTGAAAATCAAATGAATAGATAGAATTACAAATGAAAAAGTTCTTGGAAGAACCGGAGAAAGAAGAACCTTGTGGAAGAGTTCCGAAGAAAGAGAAGAGGTCACAGATGATGGGGCACACACTGAGACATGGGGGACTGCTTAGGGGATGATATCTTGAAGGGGGAGGTGGGAAAGAAAAGGGGAAGGGGAAGACCCAGATTAGAATATTTCAACCAAATAACTGGTGGACATGGGATGCCAGACATTTAGAGAGGTCAAACAGCTGGCGGGGGACAGAGTCGAGTGGAGACGGATTGTTGCATCAAACCAGTCTTAGGACTGTATACTCGATGATGATGATGATGATGCAATAGCTTTATCGCGGCAGTCCCCGAGTGCCACCCATCTATTTTTTTGATGTTTTTTTTGTTTGTCAATATTTTTAATCATAAAGGAATTTTCAAAATTATTCAAATATCTTTATACATCAATATTTTATAGCTCTCTTCAAGACATAATCGTAAATTATATGTTAGGTGTGATATGTTAATCCAAAGAGAAACTCCATAAATTTAGTTTTTTTTTATATATATCGATTCAATAAATTTATCAAGATGAATTTTACTTACTTTTTTATTTTATTTTATGATCTTTCATTGAAAAATATTCTTACCAATATTCAAGTGTAATTTTTAACCGACTTCAAAAAAGGAGGAGGTTCTCAATACGACTGATTTTTTTTTTTTGTGTCTATGTTACCTGATATCCTCGCCAATTGTAAACCGATTTTTAACCTGACTTCAAAAAAAGGAGGATGGTTCTCTATCTCGATTGAATTTTTTTTTTTTTTTTTTTTTTTTTTTTTTGTGTCTATGTTACCTCATATCTCCGCCAATTGTCAACCGATTTTGAAAATTTTTTTTGCATTGGGTCCAGTCTAGCTTCCGATTGGTCCCATTTTTTTTTCGATTTTTTTTCATAGGTATTAGACCTTTTTATTAGGTTTGTTTAGGTTTGTTTAGACCTAACCTCTTTGTTTATGAACCGATTTCGATGGTTCTTTTTTTATCCGAAAGGGGGTGTCTTAGGGATGGTGTCATATTAATTTGGTCAAGTTCTGATGATATAATCACTATTAATAACATCACTAAAAAGAGAAAAATAAAAATTTTTAAGAAAAAATAAAAACCGACTTCAAAAATTAAGTGCAACAAATATAAAAATACACTAAAGGTATAAAATAATTATTATCTTATTTAGTTACAACTAAACGACGAAATATTAACACGAAATTACTTTTTGAAGTTGGTGCCAAACATATACCTTTTATGAATCGCACTCGACGGATCTTACTTAGTACGTTTGGCGGGTACGCTCGCTTATAGGTATAGTTTTGTTTGGCACCGACTTTAAAAGTAATTTCGTGTTAATATTTCGTCGTTTAGTTGTAACTAAATAAGATAATAATTATTTTATACCTTTTAGTGTATTTTTATATTTGTTGCATTTAATTTTTTGAAGTCGGTTTTTATTTTTTTCTTAAAAATTTTTATGAATGATTGTTTTTGCATTGGGTTCAGTCTAATTTCCGATTGGTAAAAATATAAATTTCATTGGAATTGACCTCTTTTGTTTGTTTAGGGATAACTTCTCTGTTTATGAACCGATTTTAATGATTCTTTCTGCTTTTGGATCAGTATAGCTCCAAGATAGTCAGGATACCTAACTATTTAATTATTTGTTTATTTAATGTCTGTTCAGCGAGAGCTTTTTACCATGTGGACCGATTTCGATGATTCTTTTTATTGGAAAGGGGGGGGGGTGGTCGCATATTAATTTGGTCAAGTTCTGATGATATGATCAATCACTAAATAACGTAAATCTCCAATTCTTATGAGCAAATAATCGAAGTTTTAATAAATGTAATCTTAAAACATTTATTTAAAACCCGCTAACGTTTCGAGATAATTTCTCTATTAATGAATTGAATTTTATTATCTATTTTACTTAGAGAAAGTGGTGTAGGTTTTAAGTGAAACATGATATTAATTAATAAACTAAAGCCCTTTAATTTATTAATTAATTTTATTATCATTTTCTGATTCATTCGCCCGACGCTTTCTCTTATAACATCACTAAAAGAGAAAAATATAAATAATTTTTATAAAAAAATAAAACCGACTTCAAAAAATTGCAACAAATAAAATAATAATAACTCAAAAATTAAATAAAATACACTGAAAAGGCTTAAAATAATTATCTTATTTAAGTTACAACTAAACCACGAAATATTAACATGAAATCACTTTTTAAAGTCGGTGCCAAACAAACTATGTATGCGAGCGTACTCGCCAAACGTACTAAGTAAGATCCGTCGAGTTCGATTCATATAATGTATATGTTTGGCACCGACTTCAAAAAGTAATTTCATGTTAATATTTGGTTTAGTTGTAACTAAATTAGATAATTATTTATACCTTTAGTTCATTTTAATTGATTTTTAAGTTCTTATTATTTTATTTGTTGCATTTATTTTTTTTGAAGTCGGTTTTATTTTTTTTATATATCGATTCAATAAATTTATCAATATGAATTTTACTTACCTCTTTTTTTATGATCTTTCATTGAAAAATATTCTTACCAATATTCAAGTGTAATTTTTTAGATTTAAATTAATAAATGAACATTTGCTATATTAGAGATACAGAGAAAACAATAATATTGGTTTTTCACATTCTTAAGAGGTTCTCATTTGAAGTAAGATAAAAAAATCACTTTGAAATGGAAATTCCTAGTAAATTGGAAGACTACCTACCTTTCTAATGTTGGAACAGCGTCTTTATTGAAAAGAATGTCCAAAGAAATAGTTTGCTCTCTCTCTCTCTCTCTCTTTTTTGTTCAGATATTTTTAATTGCTTCTCTCAGTGAACATTCTTCCTTCTACAAAGTTTTTTTAAATAAAAAAAAAAAAAAAAAAAAAAACTCGTCCGATTTCTGAAATGTTCTTTCACGAGTATTGTTTGTATTCTTCATATCAGAATTGTAGTAAAATAAAAAAAAAATTCCAAAGTGACAAATGTTTTTTTTTTTTTTTTATTTGGTATGCTTATTTACAATCAGCATATAATAAAAATACATTTAGCTATAAGTAAATCTGTTAACAATTGAGTAGAATAAAAAGAAAAGAAGTCACATGAGGGGAAGTCATCCATTGATGGCTTCCCTAATTGAATTTATTTTTAACCGACTTCAAAAAAGGAGGAGGTTCTCTATTCGATTGATTTTTTTTTTTTTTTTTTTTTGCCTATGTTACCTCATATCTCCGCCAATTGTCAACCGATTTTGAAAATTTTTTTGCATTGGGTCCAGTCTAGCTTCCGATTGGTCCCATTTTTTTTCGATTTTTTTTCATAGGTATTAGACCTTTTTTAATAGGTTTGTTTAGGTTTGTTTAGACCTAACTCTTTGTTTATGAACCGATTTCGATGGTTCTTTTTTTATCCGAAAGGGGGTGTCTTAGGGATGGTGTCATATTAATTTGGTCAAGTTCTGATGATATAATCACTATTAATAACATCACTAAAAAGAGAAAAATAAAAATTTTTAAGAAAAAATAAAAACCGACTTCAAAAAATTAATGCAACAAATATAAAAATACACTAAAAGGTATAAAATAATTATTATCTTATTTAGTTACAATAAACGACGAAATATTAACACGAAATTACTTTTTGAAGTTGGTGCCAAACATATACCTTTTATGAATCGCACTCGACGGATCTTACTTAGTACGTTTGGCGGGTACGCTCGCTTATAGGTATAGTTTGTTTGGCACCGACTTTAAAAAGTAATTTCGTGTTAATATTTCGTCGTTTAGTTGTAACTAAATAAGATAATAATTATTTTATACCTTTTAGTGTATTTTTATATTTGTTGCACTTAATTTTTTGAAGTCGGTTTTTATTTTTTCCAGTTTTTGGTCTGGAAGCGTTCTTGGGTGTCCAGGATGTGGTTTTTTCTTGAGCCTGCGGATCGTTTGGCTATTGTCCAGAAGAGTGATGGCCGAGGTGTTTGTATGGTTTTCCAGTTTCTTGATGTGTTTCTCGTGGGCATTGAAGATCACCTCTCTGACCGAGGGGACAAAGAGGTCATCGTGCAGAGCTTCGTTGGTCATAAACCATGGAGCGTTGGAGATGGATCTGAGAATTTTGGATTGAATTCTCTGATTTTACTTATGTTTGACTCGCTTGCCGTTGCCCATATTTGGCAAGCGTAGTGCCAGATTGGTTTTAGGATGGCTTGGTATAGGATTGTTTTGATTTTTAGGGACAGTTGGGATTTTCTTCCAATTAGCCAGTACATTTTTTGTATTTTAAGTTAATTTCAGTATGTTTTTTTTGTAAGTGGGTTTTCCAGGTGAGTCTTGTGTCTAAGTGCATTCCGAGGTATTTTACGGAGTTGCTATTAGGAATGGTTTTGGAGTTGAGGGAGACAGGCGGACAAGTAATTTTTTTGTTTGTAAAAATTATGTGAGTCGATTTAGTTTCGTTGACATGGAAGTGACAAAGTGAAGGTAACTTTAATAACCTATGAGATAGAAGCCCTTGAAGTGTTAAAACCGAAGAGAGGTATTCAGTATTTCCACACGAGGGGTGAACCGCGACCTAATATGCTGTACACCTACTTCCACTTGTACTTCCAAATATTTCCAAGTACTTCCAAACATTCCCAAGCACTTCCAAAATACTTCCAAAGAGATGTACACCTACTTCCAATCGCGGAACACCCATCGTTTTTCCACATATTATATTAAATTCTAGCTACATGATGATGTTGATGAGTTCTTATTAGGGTGGTCCTTATTTTGGGTATTTTCGAATTTTTACCCTGACAGAGGCTCATATGGTTCTAAAAAAAAAAAAAATATCCCCAAGATTCAAGTCTCTATCACAATTGTAACCTCTGCCGCAAAGCAATGCAAGTTTCCCATCTAAATAATATAAGATTTTTGGCATTAAACGATCAATTTTATATTCCGGCCAAAGTAATAGTCAGAGGCGTAGCCACGTAGGGGGTGGAGGTCAGAACCCTCCCCCCCCCCTAGAGGGCAAATCTCATGAGATGAGTAACGGCAACGACAAACTGTTTCTTATGGCAAATTAACCGTAATTAAATATATTTCATATGCTTATTGTTAGGGCTCTCGTGAGGTGAGTGCTGTGTGGTGCTTTGTCGCCCCCATCAAGTTGATGGGGTCCTAACAATCTGTTGAGTACAGGATTCTTAGGTTGCGTGTTCATATAGGGTGTATGCAGGGGAGGGGCTGCTGGTTGGCGTTTGGCCCCTCCAGATTCGAGATGTCCGAATCCGTTCGCTTCCCAATCGAATCGAGTCGCTTTAATATACGTGAGGTGATAATATTTCACTCGCTGCCACAACGGTACAACGATCCGACTGAGTCATCTAGCGGCCGTGTCTCAAGGCTCGAGGCACATGAGCAAGAACGGGCCGCTACATGCTTGATCAAGAATTATGTTCTTTTTTAATTTCTTGAAGTACCTATTTGTTTGAATAAAAAAAAAAATTCCATTAAATATTTTGCTTTGTGGATTGACCCCACCCCTTCCCCATGAAAATTTTCTGGCTAATCCACTGACATAATATACTATTAGAATAAATTAAAATTTCTTTAAAAGTAAAACTTTATTTTCTTAAAAAAAAAACATCCGAAAATAAGAGGTAAGGGGGTACCCTTTGTATCACTTCACTTTTTTTGGAGCTGAATAATAAATTTAATATTTAGGAGAGATGTAAAAATAAATATTATATTCGAGCTCTGTATATAATATAGGTACTATTATAATAAATTAAAATCTCTTTAAAAGTAATAGTTTATTTTCTTAAAAAATCTGAAGTCAGAACACCCCCCCCCCCCCCAAAAAAAAAGGCTAGAATCTCATGGGATGAGTAATGGCAGTGAAAACCGTTTCTTATTGCAAACTAACCGTATTTAAATATATTTCATATTATGTTTGAAGGCTTCGCCTCGGCGGCCAACAGCCAGGGGGCTTCGCCCCCTGGACCCCCACGTGGCTGCTTTATTGATGTTTTATTAGTAACAGAGAATAAATATAATTGTTTTATTATAAAGTCTTAAATAGACATAATTTGAGATTCTATTTAACTGTAATATACACTCATAACAAATAAGATGAAACTATTTTTGATTTTAAGTCGAATCCTCCATGTCTTCAGCAATGGCTACCAATAATAATCGAAGGGTCAAAAATCTAATGTAGAATTGTTATTCTTCAAGTATTAGAGAAGAATCGATTGCTATTTTTGATTTTAAGTCGATTCCTCCATGTCTTCACCAATGGCTACCAATAAAAACCGAAACGTCAAAAATCGAATGTAGAATGGTTATTCCTCAACTGAATCGATCATTATTTTTGAAATAAAGTCAACATCAGGCGCGGATCCAGACCTCTGATTTGGGGGGGGCGGTCACCGGTATATAAGATCTACTTTTGATCTCGGAAGTGTGTCGCGGTCGAATTGTCCAAGCGGGGGGTGGGGGGTCAGAGACGCCGCGCCCCCCACATAGAACTTTGTTTTCTTCAATTTTAAAATTTAATGTTATATATAAAAAAAAAGATTAAATAAACATATAAAAATTGTTGATCTCCAATGCTTTGGGGGGGCGGTCGCCCCCATCGCCCCCCCCCCTGGATCCGCGCATGGTTAACATGAACTTTTAATAGCAAGTGATATCTGACTAATAATAAAGGAATAAACATATTAATATTTCAAATGAATTTGGATAAAGTTTAGCAACGATCCGTTGCAGTTTATTTAATTAAATAACAATTTTTGAGTTCATCAATTAAATTGTCAAATTAATATTTGTGGGATTTAAAATTCATTGTAATTAAGTACCTTGAGGACCACAAAAAAGGTCATATATAGTTTTTTGTAAAATTATATTTTAAAGTACTTTATTTTAGAATAAGATAGTACATTGGATAAAGTTTATCAATGATCCGTTGCAGTTTATTTTTTTAATTTTTGTTTTTTAAATGTACTTTAAAAAAATAGATAGTTTGTTTAAATCTTTGTTGCATTATTAAATTCCTCTTCAACGATAATGTGGTTAGAACTCTATTATCTATGCTATTAAGAATGAATGACATTCAAAAATATGACAAACAGTGCCGCCAACAAATGTTTAGTTTGCTAGTTTAGTACTTTTATTGTTTGGCAAGCTATGTTGGCTACACGGATTTGGTTTTTGTTTTTCGTGAATTTTCCAATTTTCCGGGCAACTTTTCCGATTTTTTTTTACGTATTAACCTGAAATGGACTATTACGAACATTTAAAAAAAAAAATTAGCCAAATCGGCCCAGGCATTTGAGAGATCTGCGCTTACAAAGAAAAAGAAATTCATTTTTATTATATAGATTATGTTTAATCAAGAATTATATTCTTTTTTAATTTCTTGAATTACCTATTTGTTTTAATAAAAAAAAATTCCCACTAAATATTTTGCTTTGTGGGTTGAACCCCCCCCCCCACCCCATGAAAATTTTCTGGCTAATCCATCTGTAATAGTTCAAAAACTTTGAAACTCTGTAGACTTCTATTCTTATAATAGTAGCTATCTTTCAGAATTTTTACAAATTTTAGCTATTATAATTTGGGAGTTACAGCTAGATAAAATACTGCTATATCTTAGTAAGCCTAAGTAGCTTAGTAAGTAGTAGTTATAGACTCCAAAATTATAATATCTAAAAATATTTAAGAATTTTGAAGGATAGCTAGTATTATATGGAAAAAGTCTACAGAGTTTCAAGTTTTTTGAACCATTTCTTTGGCCGGAATACAAAATTGATCGTTCAATGCCAAAAGCCCCATGTTATTTAGATGAGAAACTTGCATCACTATGTTACACAGGTTACAATTGAGATAGAGACTTGAAACTTCGGGGATACAAGCGCGGGTAAAACGGCGGGAGTAACGTATTTTTTTTTTTTTTATTACGGCCCTACCGTTTAACCTTATCATGGATGAATGAATTGGGACGTGAACAGCCTCGGTTTTGAACCTAATCCTAGCAGAACGGGTAAGGAACCGAAGGCGTGGAAACGATCCGCGCAGAGTAACGGCAAGGATAGGTGATTAGCACCTATCCGTCGAGAGGCGTTAGATCATACGAGGTATAATTTATTCTATATTATGCTTTGCAATCTGTACATAGGTACGGGGCTAAGGTTTCCTAGGTCCGACCATGGTGCATTGCACACCGGGTCGGGGGTCTTTACCCGGTTTTCTAACCAGGCTCTGCTTGGATCGGGAAAGATCATATCATATACTGACTATTTAATAGGTTTATGATGGTATTAATCTATTTTTGAAAATAATTTTACTTGTATATTTTTAATTGTTAGCAATACTTACTTTATTGTTACTCTAATAAATGGATCTGCTTCGCTTGGTGGTGTAACTCAGTGTGATTCTCTTTGTCTTAAATTGGTTATTATGAATTTACTGATTTTAAATTTAAATAAATGGATATTATTAAAAAAATATAAAAAATATAAAAAAATAAGACAATAAAAATAAAATGAAAGGATGATTGAAATGCTAGAGGGGTTGAAGTGAGTTTGGGAAGGGTAGGTAAGGGGATTTAACTACTAAAGGAGGGGAATTAAATTTTTCTTTAAGGTTGTACTCGAAAGAATGATTAAAACAGAGATTAATATATGACAATTTATTTATATTGGCAATTGGAAAATTAATATTTAAAAATAAAAAAATGAAATGTATAAATTTAGAACTGATTCAAGATTATTAGACTTGCGCTGATATTCAGATGGTGAGCAGGTATTATCGCAATGGGTGCGAATCCAATCAGCAGTAGAAAGGAGGTATTGCTCGTCTTTCGGTAATGGAGACCAAGCAGGAGGTGGTCACGCAGGTGTCCAATTATAATTCCAACCCGTCTTAAAGATGACGCCGGTCCACCACGTGTAGAACACACCAATGTTATTCTCTTGGGCGCAGGATGTGAAGAATGAGCAATATAACTTATCTATGTATATATATATCCAGTGCAGTGAGAGCAGCACGAGTAGCAATATTCAACAGTATCGGGAACAATACAATATCACCTGAATAGTGATAATATATATATAATTGTTGCGTAGTATATTAAGTAAATAATATATCATATAAGTATAGAAATATGTAGTAATGGCTGTCGATTCTATTGATATATAGTAATATAATGTTGATTCTAATGATATGTAGAATATAATAATATATATCGTAGTAATATAATGATATATAGTATAATGTTTGAGGTAATATAATATAAAAAATATGAGCTCTCTCTCTTTTACGAGCCTTCTCCCTCTGTGCTCTTTTGAGATCATGTGGTCACATCTGACATTCTGATTGGCGGATCGAATTTTTCTTCTTTCTCCTTGATTCACTTTTTGCTTGGCTTTGTCTGAGATCTTAATCTCCTCTAATTGTTGTTTCTTGAAATATATCCCAAAATACACACTTCATTATGAATTTAAAAATAAAAAAATTAAATTTTACTATTAATATATTTTTCTCTGTTTCTCGAATTCATATTGATCAATTTAGACTCTCTTTCTTTTGAATTTAAATTCTAAAAATAACTCCTTTAATGAATTGTGTTTCTTTTTCATGAATTTATTTTACCTACAATGTAGGATACATTGTAACTAGTATAATAAGATTTTAAGATTTGCGAATTCATTATTTATTTCGAACTATATGAGCCTCTGAATCAGCGTTAAAATTCGAAAATACCCAAAATAAGGACCACCCTAGTGCCTATATCAATTTTGGTATAAGTCAAACTCGATCTCGTGTATTTTTGGTTAAAATGGTAACGATTACCCTACTGAGCTTAAAGTGAAGATAGAAACACAGTATAAAAAATTCTAAACAGTAATAAAAACAAATCTTTTGTTTCGATTTGCCTCCCCACTTGGCTCTTTACTTACTCGCCCTCTTGAGTATAAAACTCCGCAGCTTTATTTTTGCCTCGCCGGGTTGCCTGCCCTACAGGCGTTTTATACTATACATTTAAAAACATCCGGCAGGATTTCAATGGACTCACACATTTAAAGAATTTCTTATCAAAATTCTTAATTGAAGAGACAGAGAAAATAGAAATATTATTAGTATAAATTAACGTTATCCCACTTCCTGCTATACCTATATTATTTGTATTAATTAATAAAAAAAAAAAATAAAACCGACTTCAAAAAAATTGAATGAAACAAATAAAATAATAATAAGTTTTTATTATTATTTATTGAGTAACCAACTTATTATACAATTTCTCCAAAACATAAGACACCTTTTTATAGAGCAGTTAATTTCCTATAAAAATT
>JALMQS010000301.1:188641-233325 GCA_024734495.1 Forficula auricularia | reverse complement strand
ACAGATTTTCATGGGCTCGTGCTAAGGTAAAGAAATTGATAATCAGTTGTTAGATGAATATATTTTGCATGCCTAGAACAATCGACTACCCACAACATCAAATCTTTCTGGAAGTTCACTCACAGTTTAAAACAGCAAAACTGGAATTTTCTTCATGAAACTGCAAGTAAGCTGATTCATCTGAAGGATCCTGCTGAACAGAAATGCTTTAACTATTTTTGTGTCGGTTTTTGAGCCCACGTCGGATCGGAGTATATGGTGTTGATGATGATAACTTGATGATTGCGTGATCCTGCTGGTGTGTGTTTCAAGTATGGTCTTTACAGTCCTGTAGTGATGTTAGAGAGCATTGAGTCGCTGATGCAATAAGGAGCGGTCCTGATAGAATTACTCCTTCTTCTAAGAAACGTCTCTCTAGATGTTGTGTGCCTCGGAATTATTATTTATAATGGAAGTCTGTCTGAAGGCTTTGTGCCACTTGTCTGAAAAACGGCCAAAATATTAATTCGGGTTTACAAATCGAAAAGAAAATGATGTCGAGAATTATAGACCCATTTCCATTTGGTCTTGCATCGTGAAAATTTTCGAGAGTTAATTCATGATAAATGTATCCACTTTTAAAAATAGTATTCCTCTCAGTCAACATGGTTTCGTGGAAACAGACCAATTGTTTCTACTTAATGGTGTACTTCCCAACTTTATCTTTCGATTCTAGATCATGAGCCTTGCCGATAGGTTTTTATACCATCTCCTTGAAAGCCTTCGACAAGGTGGACCACCTGATTCGCTGGAGGAAATTATTCTTCAATGGCGCGAGAAGGATCTTTTGGCTGTGGTTTTGTTTCTATTTGAGATGTAGACACCAATCAGTTGCAATTTAACGCGTATTATCTCTCCTCATCTTGTGTTATTACTTCCGAAATTTCAGGCTCTATTTTAGGGCCTTTTTGTTCATCCTATACATAGGCGACATACATAAATGTTTTCTAATAGCAATATACTACTGTAATGCGACGATTTGAAAATATATAAAATCAATACTGTAATGACTTCGCTTACAATGTGATGACATTTAACTGCCTACGATGCCGTTCTCGAATAGATTATCACTTGCCACGATAAATGGTGTTATGACATTTTCGGAGAAAAGATGTTTCAAATAAGTCACAATATACTCTTCTAGTTTGTGTCCTTAACAGGCGGACGGGTAATCCGACCTCGGGGGTGATGTTTTGACTCCTAAATTGTTGTTTGAATCAAGATATCCGGATGATTACTGATAGGGCCTATCAAATGCTGGGTTTTAAGTATGTCGAACTTCTCTGGGAAATTTAGATTGCAATCTACATATTTGACACTCTATCGGTTCTTTTCAGTCAGGTCTGTTATATGGTTTCATGTTTGGAACTATGACAGAGGTATACAGCGAATATATGGAGTCTGTGTGAGAAAATTTTCCAAAAATTGCACCACCGACTGAAACTAAGTCAATGCTCATATGGAATGCGATCGAATACCTAAACTTCCAACATTGGAAGTTAGAAGGCGCTTTTCGTTTCTGGTGCGATGACACTAAGAAATATCTGTCTATTTCGAGGTGATTGCCCTGATCTTCTGGCACGATAGACGGGTCCCGCGTCCGGCGTCCAGGTTGTCTTGCCGTATTTGCCCAGTCTAAGTGTCATACAAACGCGGGTCGGAGAGCTCCATATCGGATTGTGCAGTGACTTTAATCATAATTTTTGTGGCTGTGATTTTTATAATACAAGCGTGTGAAGCCAAGAACGAAATGATTGATTTTTACATGATTCACATTTGAGTGTTTTGATTTGCTTCGGTTGATCATTGTTACGTAAAGTTTACTCTCCTTATCTGTTGTGTGTATGATGTAACTCGCCTGATCTGGTTTGATTCATTCAGCTTTGACATTTTGACTACTTTGATTTTTACTAGATATTTGTTTAATTTATTTGAATGTTAGACTGCGTTGATTTTATTTACGTTTTTAATTTATTTTTGTTTTGGCATTCATGACTTTTCATTTTGGGTATAATTTATTATTTTATTCAGTTTTTTTTTTATTTTAAATTTTGACTATAATTGATAAATTATTGCTCAGTTTGTTTTGGTTTTTAATTTTAATTATTTATTTATGACTGTTCAATTTTAAACTTAACTGACTTAATTTATTTAATTTATTTGATTTTTAGCTTTTTGACTATATGATTTGTTCTATTTTACTTTTGATTTTAATTTTGTGACTATGGAGGTAGACTTGATTTATTTGACTTTTTTTGGCTGTTTGAGTCATTTTGGGTTGGGTGAGAGTGGGCCACTGGGGGCCGGGGACAAGAGCCTTTTGGTTTGTTTGAGAGGCTCCTTGTTCTGCTGCTATTATTGTTGTTTCGTCTTTGTGTAAATTTGATTTCAATGTATCTGTCCATTTCATGGATTCTCTCATTAAGTTGAAATGGATAAGAATCACTCAATATGCTAAATTTGTATTTCGGGCTCTGTCCCTAGATTCCAACTTTGTTTTAAAGAAGACTTCAGGTGTGAAAATGTGTAATAAGTCATAGTTTTTTATTTTTTCTGATCTATATTATGTTTGTTTTGTATTGTTTTTTTTTGTGAACTATGACTGTTGTTTTTCTCAAATAAATAAAGAATAAAATATGTCATTGGATAAAACTTTTGAATTAAAAGAAAGTGTAGACTGAATAAAAAAAAAAAAAAAAAATTATATTCCAATAGATTTATAAGGACACTGATAAGAACAAAGATATTGCAACTTAACAGGGATCATTTTTTTCGTTTTTAATGAACTTTTGAAAAATTTCATAGAAATATAAAACTTTTTAAAGAAAATCCTCAATTAAAGTCTAATTAACTAAATAATGTAACATAGAACATTACCTCATAAAAATGGTTTGTTGTAAATTATTTTTAAAAATGCTATAGAAATAAAACTTTTTAAAAGAAAATCCTTAATTTAAATTCAATTAACTAAATAATGCAAATATAGAACATTACCTTATAAAATGATTGAAATATAATTTTATTTTTAAAAATTTCATAGAAATAAAACTTTAAAAGAAAAAATCCCTTAATTTAAAATTCAATTAACTAAATAATGCAACATAGAACATTACCTTATAAAACATTTGTTGTAACTTATTTAAAAATTTTGTGAAATAAAAACTTTTTAAAAGAAAACTTTAATTTAAAAATTCAATTAACTAAATAATGCAATATATTATTTCATTAAAAAAATGGTTTGAATGCACTGGATTATAAAATAACAGAAAATAAAGAAACACGATTACATCTAGAACAATGCCTGACAGGCTCAGGTTAGCCAACTAATAAAATAAGAAATAATCACATTCTTTCTAAGAGAGAATGGTGTATGAAACATATACCTAGAATTTTTGTATTTTTTAAAAATTTTTTTTAATTTTCTTTACTTGCAAATTCAAACCTTATATATTAATTAGCAAATTAAATGTATTTACAGGAGATATATCGACCTCCTGCAGCGCCACCTATTGGGGCCACAATTTCTTGAGTAGCTGACATTCATTCAATAATTTATTTTAAAGAACATATCCCCCCCCCCCACCCAAAATCATAAATGTGTCAAAGTTCAAAATTTTCTATATAGATTTTATTATCTTAAAAAAAAAAGTTTCTGAGTACCTGAATTCCCCTTTCTTTGTTAAGAGGGGTTTCATTGTTTACGACCTGACCTTTCAGGGCAGGGATAATGTGTCGTTTGCTTGGCCCTTTGTAAGCGGCCCCATTTCTATAGATCTTATCTCTGTCAATCAATTAAATATAAAAATAAAAAAATAAAATCAAAACCGGATTTGGCTCAAAAATTTAGATAAAACCATCCCCAGCACTAAGCAAACACATGGTGTGAACATATGGTTATCGATAACGTTCGATGTGGTTTAGGCGATGGGTCATGATCGCGCATACACACTGCTGAGTTTTATATATATAGATGAAACTGGAACAAAATGCGAGGTAGGCTTCACAAAAAAAAGAAATAAAAAACAAAATTGAGTTTTTGAATTCGATATATTTCGCAGAGTTTGAGTTCCCATCATAGGGAGTCAAAGAAAACTGATTATAATCAAGTTTTATTATTATATAAAAATGTTTCACCTAGAACCAACACCTAACTCCTTAAAAGCTATTTCTTAAATTATAAAGGATTGGAATCAAGACAGTCCACTTCCAGATCAGGCTGCAACCTTTTGCATCTAATATCATTATATATATAAAGAAAAATTTATAAAAAAAAATAAAACCTGACTTCAAAAAAATCCAAATGCAACAAATAAAATAATAAGAACTCATTTATAAAAATTTTTTTCTCTTTTTTAGTGATGTAAGAGAAAGATTCGGGCAGAAAGAATCTGGGAAATTATAAATTAAACCATTTATTTTACATGAATTTATGCATACATTGTTTTTGAGCTTCGACTCCGGAGATTACTTCTCCACCATCGAATGTCCTTGATCATCTTTTAGTCCTTGTTTTTAATAAGAGGAAAAACTAATTAAATAAAAAAAACTCTTTTCCGATAATTATTTCAATTCCATTATTCCTATTCCTCGTCCACGGATCCATCAGAAAATGATAGATAAAATTCCATTCATAAATATAGAAATTCTCTCGAAACGTTTGCGGGTTTTCAATTGAATGTTCTAAGATTTTTTATTTTAATAAAAGCTTATATTTATTATAATTTCGATTATTTGCTCATAAGATTGGAGATTTCCATTATTTCGTCATTGATCATATCATCAGAACTTGACCAATTAATATGGGACCACCCTAAGAAGCCCATTTCCAATAAAAGATTCATCGAAATCGGTCAACGTGGCAAAAAGTTCTCGCTCGAACATACATAAAATAAATAAATAAATATCTTGACTATCTTGGAGCTACTTCTACTGATCCAAACGCAGAAAGAATCATTCAAAATCGGTTCATAAACAAGAAGTTATGCCTGTTCAAACATCACAAAAAGGTTCAATAACAATGAAATTTATATATTTTTGCCAATCGGAAACTATATTGAACGCAGTGCAACAAAATCATCAAAATCGGTTCACAATTGGCGAAGATATCTGTTAAGATAGACACAAAAAAGAAAATTCAGTCGAATTGGAGAACCTTCTCCTTTTTTGAAGTCGGTTAAAAATAATACTATCTATTTAAGAATGAAAACAGCAAACAGTTAATCATCATCATCATCATTGAGTATACAGTCCTAAGACTGGTGTGATGCAACAATCCGTCTCACTCGACTCTGTCCCCGCCAGCTGTTTGACCTCTCTAAATGTCTGGCATCCCATATCCCAATTATTTGGTTGAAATATTCTAATCTGGGTCTTCCCCTTCCCCTTTACTTTCCCACCTCCCCCTCCAAGATATCCCTAAGCAGTCCCCCATGTCTCAGTGTGTGCCCCATCATCTGACCTCTTCTCTTCTTCAGACTCTTCCACAAGGTTCTTCTTTCTCCGATTCTTCCAAGAACTTCTTCATTTGTAATTTTATCCATCCATTTGATATTCATCATTCTTCTGTAGCACCACATTTTCGAAAGCCTCAATCTCTTTTCTCTCCGCTTTTCCAATTGTCCAGGTTTCACACCCGTACATGGCTATGCTCCATACATATGTCTTCAATAGCAACTTCCTGTTTTCTAAGCTGATTGAGGAGGAGCATAGTAGTTTCAACAGCTAATGCTAATTGTTAATAACAAAAATCACGCAAACTGGTCAAAGTGTGCTCTTTGAGATTGTAATACATGAGAGCTTGATCACATGCGTAGTCAAGAGCATATCAATCTGAACCAAAATATTGTTATCGCAAATTTTAATCCGATAACAATTTTCGCAAGAATTTATTTCAACACTTTGAATCAAGGGTTAGGTGCCCCTATAGCGTGGCGTTGTCATCATGTTTTAAATAAAAATTTATATTAGCGTTTGTTATTTTCGATTTCTGATACATAAAGAGAGATCTCTGAGGTTCGTTTGTTATGTGACCAGCTTGCTATTATGTTAAATAGATAGTAAGTGTAGCTATATACGAGCATATTAAAATAAAATGTTAACCAACCGTAGTTCTGTAAGGGATTGAAATAGGATCTATATTCAGATAATATTTTTTGATTAAAATGATCTCCTTGATGCCCTCGTTTTAAATCACCCTATATATATATAAATTTTCAATATAACAAATGTTGTAAAATAAGTTTTTTTTTTAATTTTTCAAAATGAAAGAAAAATGATAATAATTCATAAAGAGAAATTACTGAGGTTTGTTTGTTAAGTGACCAGCTTGCTATTACGACAAAGCAAATTTACTTACATCCATTTGGGTATTTGAACCCATGAGAAATAACAGATAAAATATTTCTAATTAAAAGGACTGATGATGAAATTCAAACCTTCGAAATTAGAGTATCTAACAAATAAATATAAATACATAGTATATGTTTATTTGCATAAAGGAAAGAACAACCTAAATGATCGTATGTTTCCTTTATTTTCAAATTCATTTGGTGGTCCATATCAATGTTTGATATAAAAAGTGTCATGCGGGCGAAAATAATGCTGGATTATAACCAAATGGATCACATCTTTTTCATTTTCTCTTGGTCCAGACTTAAGACTCACCAAGACTCCAATAGCTTCAACCAGCAGTAGTATATATCTTGTTAAAAAGCGCGATCAAAACAATTCTCGTTAATGTGTTAATTATTCTTTAATATATTAATGAGAAAATTATAAATATATACAACCTAAATGTTTTCTCTTTTGAAATTTACAAGTTATAGATTTACAAAGAAACAAAGAGTTGTCCTCTGCTTGATGCAAATAAACATACACACATATATATCGAGATGATATATCTGTATATATATTATTTATTTGTTTGAGACTATAGTTTCGAAGACTTGGTCTTCATCATCAGTCTTTCTTCAATTATAATTGTTTTTTCATGGAGTCAATATCATATGGATATTGAAAACTTGGTGTTCTTCATCATGCTGAGGGCTAGGAACTAATAAATAAAATAAATAAATAAATGAAATTTTTATTAGTTCCTAGCCCTCCAGCAGTGACGAAGGAACACCAAGTTTTCAATATCCATATGATATTGACTCCATGAAAAAACAATTATAATTGAAGAAAGACTGATGATGAAGACCAAGTCTTCGAAACTATAGTCTCAAACAAATAAATAATATATATACAGATATATCATCTCGATATATATATGTGTATGTTTATTTGCATCAAGCAGAGGACAACCTCTTTGTTTCTCTTTGTGAATCAACAACTCTGCTACTCTCGGCAAAACAAAAACTTTTCAATTAAGTTATAGATTTGTATTTCTTTTGCAAAAATCATTTAAATTTAAAAAAACGTTCTCTTGGGGCTCTGGGCGAGACTCGGAGTTATTTTTGATAAAATTATCAGTTTTTAAAACCTGACCTAAATAAATACCACATTTTTTGGCTTTGGTTGAAAACATGGGGGTTAATATTTTAATTTATTATCTTTAGAAGATACCTTTGGTGTTTTCTCGCATAAAGCTTTCCTATGCTACGCTATGGATAAATAAATATTTCAATTCCATTTTATATCAAAATGTCAAAAGAGATATAAATCATAAAATACAAATAATGGACAAATGATGAAGATATCACAAAAGAGACAACTAAACGTCAAAAAGATAGGAAATTAAATTGTTGATGTTTTTGTATTTGTCTCACGTTTTCGTTTCCTTCTGTTCCTTTATCAACTCTTCTTTTAATCATGATAATTTATTCCCCTTGTGTGTGGTTTGGAGGGTCAATTACCAGGATGACAAATCGACCGAATCATTCCTAACCACCTCCCCTCCCTTTCATTACTCCCTTAAGGGTGAAATTTAATTTAATTTAAGTGTATTAAAGGAATTTATTTAATAACTGGTAGTCAGTTTACTTGAAATTGAGTGAGTTCAATTTAGTATTAATTAAATAGTTGCTGAAGAAAGAGTACCTACTGAAGATGATTGGTGATGTGCGAAACGTCGTCTCTAAACCATCTGGCGGATTTATTTCATCCCTTCGCTGGACTTATCGAATTTTATTTCCATTCGGAATCTTCAACTTCCGGATCCGAAACGGATTCTGCGTTGTTTCCACTTCTTGTTTCGTTTACAGTTTAATTTTCTTCTTTATGCAGTTTTGCATTCTCGTAACCAGCATTTGCAGTTTTATTGAAATCTCCCAGAAGAAGAAAATTTCAGGATTCATAAAAATCCACCTGATCGATATATACGGATATTTTTCAATCGTTAATATGGGCGTTTTTGGCAATAATCAGCTCAGGAACTATGGTTTTAGGCAGAAAACGCATTTCGGGCCTATTTCTTCCAAATAGAGAAGATCGACGACGCAATTTTCCGGACATTTTCTTTCGAATTAATTATCAATTCACCGGAAGGCTTGCGTTTTCAATGATTGCGCTTGCTCTTTCACTCGATTATCCTGTTCAACATCTGTGATTCGTTTCTGGCCCAAAAAATGCCGACTTTGTTTTTGATCAACTACTTCTGGAATAAATTCCCGATAACGTCCGTTTTTGTGTGAGTTTACTTGTCCAGATGGGCGTGTGGTATCGTTTCCGAGTTCTCAACTCATCACTGGCTAACCTGGCAGTTTTCACCTGCCAAGGACCAAGAAACAAACAGATGGCCGTTGTAGGAGGGAAATATTTCCAGGCCAAAGATATGTTAGCTGTCACCCGGATACTCCACGAGGAGTTGGATCGAACTTGCTCTCTCAATGGCCCAATTATTCGGCGTGTTCAACCTGATCAAGGTTGCGAACATGTTCATTGACATCACAGTGTTCTCCTATTGTATTTTGGATGAATTGTTCAGCGATAAAGTTAATATCCCGATTTCAATGGTGTACTGGAATCTATGGTATTTGAGCAATCTAATTTCTTCTCACTAATACCAATGCAGCTCTAATGAAGGAGGTAATCATCCATTTGTCTTTTGTATATGAAAATCGTTATTTCATTTTGAAATATTTTAAAAAAAATCATAGATTGTATCCTCTGTTTAATTGAAATTTAATTCGGTACCTTGGATGAGCGGCCGGAGTAGTAAATTAACTTGTTATTTTTTAAAATAATTAACCCGAAGATTTGAGTATCTTTTTTGAAAAATCGATGGATTCTTTTCAAAAATAGCTTCTCTTAAATATATTGCATGTCAAGGGTGTGTTTTGTCTTGAGGGTCGAACCAATGCGTGGCAAGCGTGTTAGTACTCGGGTTCAACTCCTGAGGGGATGTAGCCCTCTGATATACAATGTAAAAATATTTTCTCTATACTTAAATCTGGATTTTGACCTTAAAATTTAAATTTTTCTTGTTATTAAAAATGCCCTTTTTTAGAAATTTAATTCAATTAATTAGGAAGAAATTCTCCTGATACGTTTGGAGTTTCAATAAACGTTTGTGAATTTTTTTCTTATCCAATTTTAGAAAAGGAAACGTGGAGATTTTTTTATTATCGAGTAAAAGGTATCTCTGTAAAGATTTCTTTAAGTATAATTTATTTTGCTATATAATGACGGTTTAAAATAACCCCAAAATGACCATTTTTAATTCATAAAAATGAATTTAATATCTCAAGAATTTTAAAAGTTATACCCCTCCGTATGCAATCAGGCTAGTACTTGGGCTTTAGAAATTTATGTTTTAATTGATTCATACTTCAAAAAATTAAATTGAACATCCTAATTATAAACGTTGCCTAGGATGCATCAGGAGATCATCTTAAAGTTTTGTAGGATTTGAAATTGGCACCGTAGAAGCAACTCATACTCCAAAAATTAAATTGAACATCCTTTGGCAATTATGTGGTGTTGTAGAATCATCATGAATTCTGTAAAATTTCGGGAAAATTGGCTCCTAGAAGCAATTCGAAATTCGATTACAATATTCTATGCAACCGTATTTCAAGAACAACGTAATTAAAAGCATAATGTAAAAGAAGGAAAACAATATATTTAAATATATTAAATGAATTCCTAAATCTATGGTAAGAGTCTAAGTTCTCTGAGCATGCTAAGGTTGTTGAGATGTCCTTTGGATTAATAAATAACAAAAATAAATCAAAAACTGCTATTTTAGAGCAATCAACATATCATATTTTATCTAAAACACATCTTCTAAATCAAATGCATGATTATCTTATTTAATTTAATAAAATGGAATTTGAATTAATTTTCGCTATCTTTCATGGAAAATTAAGTCTCTTGTAAGACGGGTGCTCTTGGTAAAAACAACGTCGAGAAATTAATCATCCCTCACGCACCACCAAAAGTAAAATATTCGATTGCATTAAAAATAAAATAAAATAAAATAAAAATAAAAACAAAGCTGCAAATTAAAAACGTCGCGTGTCTTCTACGGGTTACCATATATTTTCAAAGTCAATTTTCAAAAGAGCATGATATAAAAATAAAATGTTTTTTTTTCGCGAAATTTTTCTCTGGAGAGACGGACTGGTAGAACTTTTAATTGAAAGTAATGGAAGGCTCTCAGGGGTAGTGAGGAAAGAAAAAAATAACACATATTCAAATAAGGTGTAATTTATTGGATTCCTCCATCTTTTTCTTTCAAACCGACGTTTCGGAGGATTTCTCCTTCTTCAGGGTTTTCAAGGGTCGATGCGGAAACAAATAAAATGCTTCCTCTCTCATTGCAGTGTTTAAAACTTTTTTCTTCCTTAGCAGAAGCAAAGAAAAACAATTTTTTTTTCTTCTTTTTTTTAATTATTTTCTATGCTTCTGCTATGGAAGAAAAAAGTTTTAAACACTGCTCTGGAGAGAGGAAGGAAGCATTTTATTTGATTCCTTCATCGGCCCCTTGAAACCCTGAAGAAGGAGGGAAGAATCGACCGAAACGTTGGTCTGAAAGGAAAAGAGGGAGGATTCCAATAAATTACACCTTATTTGAATATTTTTATGATAATGATGAGAGAAGGAGTTAGACCAAAAAGGTGCAACCCCTAAAGGCCTGGGTTGGCCCCTCCATCGTGAAAAGAAGAACAAAGAATTTTATGGGTTGGGCGGGGGTCGAAGGTATCTGTGGATACGGGTCTTAAATAGCTGAAAGTTATAAGTCGCGGGAAAGATGGTGGCAGGGAGCGAGTTCCAGTCTCTGGAGGTCATAGAGATAAAAGAGTTGGCGAAAGCGCTTGTTCGACTTTTATCCAATTTGACAGCGAAGGGGTGCTGAGCGTCAGAAAACCGTGTGAATATGTGTTAATTTTTTTCTTTTCTCACTACCCCTGGGCTTGCCTTCCATTACTTTCAATCAAAAATAAAATTTTTATTCATTTTATTTTCATATAAAAAGCGAAATTTCTCCTATAGTGGAATAGAAAGTTTATAAAATTAAAGAAAATTATCTTCAGATTTTTTTTATTTATTTATCTTATTAAATGATTGTACTAACTAAGAATTTGCAGAAATGAAGTTGAGGAGAGTGATAATGAAAAATGCTAAAAGTGGATGCTGCTAGATTTATCCTAGCGTCTGAGCGAAGGCTTGGGTGTGAAATTACAATCATAAGATATAGAAGTAGCAATACTAAATATGCATTAGAATCATAGCCCTCATACAATATATACACATACAAACAAATATTACAAATTATTTTCATGTTAAAATGAAAATATTAGAGTTAGAAAACATAAAATAGAAACTCACAGGTGAAGGTGGCTCGAGACTCGCTTGGAATCAGGCAGGATTGCAGCCGACTGAAATTTAGAAATAGATTAATTTTACAATTGTAAGGTTTGAGAGAGAGTTATAGTAAATAAAAAATCAAAATATTGTAAACTTTTTCAAAGTTTAAGTTCTTATTATTATAATAGGAACATAAATTACGAGATTAGAAGGTTCACCTTCGAATTTCATATTCTTGTCGATTAATTTTAAAAAACTTCTCTTCAAAAGATTAACAAGCTTTAAAAATTCATATATCTATACACTTTTTAAAGAATATCTATAGCAATAAATTAGATAAAATTAGTGAAGATTCCGTTTAAACGTGAGAGAGATCCTAATGGCATCGTCTTGGAAACCAGACTCAAGCTTAGCCCGCTCAGACGGCCGATAGATTAGACACGAGTTCCGACTAGTGTGACTGTATGACGTCACAATAACATCTAATATAGAATAGAATATAGAAAAAATAAATTATTTTAAATATGTAAAATAAGAGATATATTAAGGGTTGTGACGTCATAATCTATTAAAATAATGTAAATATAGAAATAAACTGTCGACGGATCGTTGCTAAACTTTATCCAAATTCATTTGAAATATTAATATGTTTATTCCTTTATTATTAATCAGATATCACTTGCAATTTGCAGTTCAATGTTGACTTTAATTCAAAAATAATGATCGATTCTCATTTAACAGTCGAGGAATAACAATTCTACATTGGATTTTGACATTTCGTTATTATTGGTAACTATTGCTAAAGACATGGAGGAATCGACTTAAAATCAAAAATAGCGATTGATTCTCATCTATTACTTGAGGAATAATAATTCTACATTAGATTTTTTGACCCTTCGGTTATTATTGGTAACCATTGCTAAAGACATGGAGGAATCGACTTCAAAATCAAAAATAGCGATTCATTCTCATCTATTACACGAGGAATAATAATTCAACATTAGATTTTCGACCCTTCGATTATTATTGGTAACCATTGCTGAAGACATGGAGGAATCGACTTAAAATCAAAAATAACGATCGATTCTTATCTAATACTAGAGGAATAATCTTATTGCATTCTATTTTTGCTGTTTTGACTATTAATGGCAACCTCTACTGAAAACGTGGAAGAATCGACTTAAAATCAAAAAGACTAAATTCTTTTATGGTAAACAACTCAAGCTTGTGCAAAGTGGATGCCGAGTGAGCTCACAGTCGACCAAAACAACATCGAATCGATGCATCAGAGTGTTTGGAGCTGTTAAACCGCAATAAAATGGAATTCTATCGTCGATATGTGACAATAGATGAGACATGGCTTCACTATTACACACCAGAATCCAAAAGAAGTCCAATGATGAAGTAATCGCTGAAACTGAGGCCGATTTTGACGAGAAAGAGAAATCGTACTATAAAAGTGGTATCGAAAAATTGGAAAATCGCTATACTCGTTGTATCGCCCTCGAAGGCAACTATGTTGAATAATAAAATCGAGTTTTATCAAAATTTTGTTTTTTTCTTACTTATCCTACGGACTTATTGAATGACCTTTATATACAGTAGAACGTCGATAATCCTCTAGTAACACAAAAGTTTCAAACTATATATTAACTACATAGGGCCTATATAAATTTTGAGAATATATATAGGCACTATACAGTTACTATATAATATGAAACATTGTGCTACTAGGGTCCGGACGTCAAAAATCCGGATTCAATTCCGTTGAAAATAAACTGCAACGGATCGTTGCTAAACTTTATCCAAATTCATTTGAAATATTAATATGTTTGTTCCTTTATTATTTATCAGATATCACTTGCAATTTGTAGTTCATGTTGACTTTAATTCCAAAATAATTCTCATTTAATAGTCGAGGAATAACCATTCTACATTGGATTTTTGACATTTCGGTTATTATTGTAACCATTGCTGAAGACATGGAGGAATCGACTTAAAATCAAAAATAGCCATCGATTCTCATCTAATGCTTGAGGAATAACAATTCTACATTAGGTTTTGACGTTTCGATTATTATTGGTAACCATTGCTGAAGACATGGAGGAATCGACTTAAAATCAAAAATAACGATCGATTCTTATCTAATACTAGAGGAATAACCTTATTGCATTCCATTTTTGATGTTTTGACTATTAATGGCAACCTCTACTGAAAACGTGGAAGAATCGACTTAAAATCAAAAAGACTAAATTCTTTTATGGCAAATAACTCAAGCTTGAGTATAACCGAAGCGTCAAAAATCTAATGTAGAATTATTATTCCTCAAGTATTAGATGAGAATCAATCGCTATTTTTTACAATTAATCCGGATTATCGACGCTCTACTGTATAACGTTTTTAAAAAGTTTATAGTTAATTATTAAAAAAATATAATGAGTCATAGTAAATAATAATGTAATCATTTAATCATTTTTAAATTTGCATACTCATACTTTGGTGATTGAGTAGTTTATTGAAAGAAAAGTTTCGGGTGAAATCATCTAGATTTTCTCATTAAATATAGGATACAATCTATGTGGTTTCAGCAGAAATTTGTATTTCTTTTTAAATTAATTTTATAATCAGGCCAAAAAAAAAAATGAGAATTCGAGAATATACATTTTACAGTAATTTAATAAGAATGTATTTTTTATTTTCATTTAACTACTTCTCATACTCTAAACTTGGATAGTTTATATATAATCCACCAATCTTCTTAAATCCAAATTGAATTAAGATTTTCTGAAATTGTTTCAAGTTTGAACAAATCTTAATTTTAATTCCTGTTGTCTATTAGATTGGAACATTAAATGAGTTCTGAAGTGCAGGGGTAAGTTGAATGGGTGGTTCGAGGGCAGACCCAACCCCCTGGTTGAAAGATGGCTGTTGAAACTATTTGCTATAATTATCCGCTTGGGGTAACCCTTATCGCTCATCAGAGTAAATTCCCAGTCACTTGGTCTCTTTTGACCTCCCTTTGACCCCCGTCCCTGGTCCTTCGCTTCTAATTAAAAATTTACTTCGTCTGTCTTTGAGGTCTGAATTCAATTCTAAATTGTTTTCAGTTGTTACTCGCTTTTTCAATGTACTCTACTTTACTAATCCAAGCAGCTGATCATTTAATTAAATCTACTTACGAGATGCCATAATACATTAATAAACTCTCCACAAGGTAGCATCAAAATTTCACCAATGCTATTTATATTTAATAACCTAATTAAAGGGATATTTATTGAAATATTTTTGCTCCCGAATGAAGGTTTAGAGGTGAAATCACATTTCACATATACATATATTACTTTACCATACAGGGGTATGGTCAAGTATTGTAATCGTGAAAGAAAAAAAATTGTTTTGAAGTGAAACTTCTTTAGCGACATATCTGTTTGAATTTTTTGGTTACAATAAGGGAAATGACTCAATAGAGGGAAATAAGAGATAAGCCCTGATTTTAAATTAATTATTTAAATTTTCTAATTTTATTAAATTTGATTTGTCATGAACAATTAGTGGGTTTTAAAATAATAATTTAAATTTCTTAATTTTAATAAATTTATTTGTCATGAAAAATTAGTGGATTTTAAAATTGAAGTTTCACTTCCTCCGTGAGCTTATGTGGATGAGGCTCACACTTTTTTTACTTCGTTTATTCAAAATATCTAAAAATCGGCTGAAACTAATTTGTTAAAAAAAAAATTAAGCAAAACCATGGCGTTTTGGTCTACAAAAAAGCCCTATTGAGTGAACATCGAAAACATTATATTTTTCCAGATACAGTAGAGTCCCGAAAACTCGGCACTCAATAACCCGGCAGTTCGGATAACTTCGGCCACTAAAAAAAAAAGGGCTAAAAAAGACACTTTTTCATGTAGTAAAGGCTCCATGGGATTATAAATTACCTACTTTTCCTTTGTTTAAGGGTATTTGGGCAGTTTATTCGCTGTTGTATTCTCAAGCAAACAATACATACAAGTACAGTACTGTATTTTCTGAGGATACACTCGTACTTAATTTTTTTAACCCCATTTCCGATAATCCGGAATTTTCACAAACTCGGCCACCCTTCGGTCCACATTAGGCCGAGTTTTCGGGACTCTATTGTATTAACTTTTTTGTCAAAATGTCTGTTAGATAGTACATACGTACGTAAGTTACCAAATTTTTGTATACTCTCTAGCTCAAAAACTAGTGTGAATATAAAAACAAAATTTCACATTTAGTTTTGATGCATTGAGATTAAGAACTAGATTTTGGTTAAAATCGAACCTCAAAATTAATCGAGGGGGTTTAAAAATTTAAATGATAAGATTTTCAAACTAAAAAAACAAGAAGCTCCGAACGAACTTGACCTACATGTGCTATGCTCTATGATAAATTAAATTGTCCTAACGCCTGCAATTTATGCAACCAATTTTATCATCTTAGAGAAAAATAAAAGAATAGTCAAGGCGCTCTTGTACAGTGCTGCCCTCCTTTTTCTTAGACGTTAGTTTTTTGAATGATGTTTTCATAGAGTAATATAGAGTGGAAGGCTACCATATATAGAAAAAGCGCTCTCTAGCGACTGCACTTAGCAAACTCTTAGTTCTTAAGAGCTATCGAAAGATCATAGAACATTCCAAAGCCTTTGTCATAGATAAAAGATACATACCCTTTATGTTATACATATATAACCGTATTTTTACTATTGATAATATCACCAAAATTTGCCCCGAAGAGAGTGGTTTCGCCATTTTATTGCCCAATGGTTTGGCCCTTGTCTCGCCAGAGAGCTCTGTAACTCATATACGCAATACATTGGCTCCTTATGGAGCCTTCCACTCTATATTACTCTATGGATGTTTTGATTAAACACTAAAGTTAAATAAATATTCAGAAGCATATTCTATTCAATTGAATGATTCTAAAAGCTTATATTAACAAATCTCTTTTTTTGATTCGTATGTCCTATTTGTGTTTTTACTTTACCTTACAGGGTATGCTAAAGTATTGTAATCGAGCATGAAAAAAGTGTTTTTTTGCTTAATTTTTTCGAAATATCTAAAAAACGGATGAAACTATTTTGATTTTTAAAAAATGAGCAAAAACATAAAGTTTTGGTATACATAAAAGCTCTAAAGTGTGAACATCGAAAAAATGTTGTTGTTTTTAATTATAAATTATTTTATCAAATATTAAATATACAAATTACCAATAATAATTTGTTACGCAAAAACCAGAAAACTTACTCTTCCATTTTGGTAAATTGTTTTATATAATAGGTTAAGGAAATTACAACTTTACAACTTCGATTTTCATTTATGGAGAGCCCAAAGCAGATACTTTAGCAAGCCTCATATAAAATATTCATTACTTTTTCTTTTTAATAAATTACTTTCAACTCAAGAACTTTAGATTCAATTATTTAAATATTAAACTATAATTTAAAAAAAATCTATTAATTTGGCTGCTCTTAAAAGTGTTGCTTGGCTTAATCAACTCGAATGCAGCAATATTGAGACTCCTAATTGAAAACTAATCCAATATACAATTTTATCGGTCAAGTGGTTTTATGCTAATCTACTTTAATTATATTGCATTTTTCCCTTCTATTTCGCTAATGGGCATGCTCGAACAATTATTGGAAACAGATAGAATTTATTTTATTACATTTAAACGATTTTTTTAATATATCAAATAATAAGATTATAGAAAATTCGATATTTTAAGGCAGAGGTCCCCAAACTATGGCCCGTGGTCTAAATCCGGCCCTTGAAACTTTCTATCCACCCCGCGCCTATCACAGAATTAATACACAAATATTAAATATTAATAGCGTATTATTGATATAATTTCCGTATAATATGTTATATCTGGCCCTCACATAATGTTTTCAAAAAATTAGCTCGAGTTAAAAACCAATGTATATTAAGAGACAAATAATTTAATTTTTAGGACAAAATCTAGGATTTTGGTATAAATACTAGCTGCAAGCCCGCCTTCGGCGGCCTCTTGCTGGCCAGGGGGCTCTCCTCCTTGACCCCCATCCCGAAACCCACTCAGCACCCCTACGCACTCCACCACCCCAATGTATAGACAAAATTTTAATTTTATATATATATATATATATAATATATATATAGTATATAGATAGATACAGTTTGTAGTTGGGGAGGGGGGTTCAGGGGGGCTAGTGCGAGGGTGGCGGTCCGAGGTGGATGGGGTGCAGGTTGGAGTGTTGGGGTGGTGGTGTGGGGGCGGGGGTTAGGCACGGGTGCATGGTGCGGGGGTGGGAGTGCTGGGTGGGTTTCGGGAGGTGTGGTGGGTGGGAGTGGGGTGGGAGGTTGGGGTTCGTGGGTTGGGGTCCGAGATGGGTGGGGTGCGGGTTGGGGTGGTGGTGTGGGGGCGGGGTGCATGGTACGGGGGGTAGGGGTGCTGGGTGAGTCTCGGAGGGGGAGTCCAGGGGTGTGCCCTCTGGCTAGCAAGAGGGCCCCCGAAGGCGGGCCTTTCATCTAGTTTATAATATAATTATTATCTGTAAGAGAAAATATTTTTAATTTTTATAGTACACTTATTTATAAATTAATTTTTATATTTTTAAAATTGATCTCTTGTGTTCGTTTAGTCTAGACGAACTTCTCACGTAGTCCATGACCTTCTGGCTGTGATTCACCATGATCTAGAGCTTCGTAATGAGGTAGGGTAGTATTGTGGTGGTTATTATGTATGTATAGGACGTATATCGCCTCCATTTCTCTACTAATCAATTGCATACTGTGTAGCTAGCTCAATTCTCGCGACATCTCTTGCATCGGCAATTAAACATCACAGCCTGTGACTTTTTCCCTCTAGACAACACTCTTCTGCATTCGGTAAGTGATTGAGTAGATTAAGTAAATAAATAAATAAAGTAGGTAGAAAGGAACCAATGAAATAAAAATATACTAGTCTACCTATATCCAATCGGATATTTGAACCCATGAGAAATAACAGATAGAATGTTTCTTATTAAATTATTGATGATGAAGGTCAACCATCGAAACTATAACTAACAAATAAATTATATATTATTGCTGAGAGTAGCAGAATTTTTATAAATTGAAGTAGACAATAAAAGAGTGTGTCTTCTGCTGGAAAAATAATTTTTTTATTATTGCCGAGAGTAGCATGGATGCTGTGGATGCTGCGGATCCCTGAAATTTCAAAACATCAAGAGTATTTTTAAATTAATATATAATTTTCTCATTAATATATTAAAGAATAATCAACATATTAACGAGAATTGTTTTGATCGCGATTTTTAAACAAGATATATATCGCGAGACTACTGCTGGTTGAAGCTATTGGAGTCTGCTGAGTTTTAAGTCTGGACCATTGTATTTTTAATACCGTGTCATAAAAAATATAACACAGGTCAACAATTTTTTTCCTTGTCCTAAGATTTATTTCATGATTTTTCTATTCAGTGTGCATCAAAATAAAGGAAAAATACCTATATTCCATTAAAAGTTTGCTTTTGTAGTGGTTATAATAATAAGTACCTGGAGGCACCGAGCGATGCTCGGTAACTTCTTCCTTCAGTTAAAACCTTTATTTTAATATTATTTTTAATTTAAAATTCTGATAAAAAGGTCGATTTTTATTTGAGAGCCGTTTTCAAATTAAAAAAAATACAAATATATATAGTATTCGCCCACTGTACCCCCCCCCACCCCGCTTGACCCCCACCCCCAGAAACCTCGCCCTACCCCCGGATCACCCACCACTGCACCCCACCTCCTGCACCTGTTTTGATTCAACCATATGATTCATTTTTATTCATCCAATTGTTAATAAATAAAACCTATCAAAATGTGTTGTTTTTTCAGAAAATTGAGACCTGCTTATGCGAAATATATTTTTAAATAAATTCTTGATTATTTTTTATTCTATTAAATAAATAAAATTCTTTATAAAAACAATTATAAAACGTTTATTAATATTTCTAACGTTTAGGTTGAACAAAATATGTTAAAAACCACAATCACAATACTTCTTCAAGGCCTTTGAGAATAAAGGATTTACCCGACCCATTGTCTGCCTGAGCACAAAAGGAAAAGGAAACCTTTTTTTAAAACCCTAAGAATGGGATTTGTCTACCTGAGAATAATTAATTTGATTACGAAAAAACCCATCAAAAACAATTTTGTCGAAGATGAGACCGTGACAGATCGAATTGTCACCCCAAAAACCCCTAACTCGTGAATTTCATCAAAATCGGTAGACTCGTTTTCAAAATAGAACCAAGATACAAATATATAAACAAATAAATATATATACAAACAAATATATATACAAATAAATATACAATTTTTGCTCGTTTAATAAGAGTAGATAAACGACGAAAAAGGTCATTTTGACCTATTTTCGAGTCCCATTAGATATTAAACAGCAATATTTAAAATCAAAATATTTTGTTGATGTAATAGAAAACAGCTTCCTCTTTGATTTTTAAAATTACCACTTGTTTTTAGCTCAATTAGAACTCGAGTTATAACTAAAAAACTAAAACTACGTGAAGGACAATAAACATAGATAAAAAAACATATGGCCTTTTACTGATAACTCGGGTTCTAATTGAGCTACAAACAAGTGGTAATTTGAAAATCAAGGAAGAAGAGAAGCTTGTCTTCTATTACGTCAAAAAATATTTTGATTTCAAATATTGCTGTTTAATATCTAATGGGACTCGAAAATAAGTCAAAATGGGCTTTTTCGTCATTTTTACCAATAATATCTCAAAACTCTGACCTCTTATAAAAAATCGGGAAATTGCATGATAATCAGCGTATAAAACTCTACTGGAATCCATTGTTAGGTTTACGTGGAGAAATTTTTGTCGACCTGTGTAATTTGTTGAAGGAGACAATAAAGAGTGTCTTCTGCTGGAAAAATAAAGTTTTAATTTATTTATAACAAGACTATATATAGTTTCGAGCAAAGCAAATGATTCACCGGAATTGATGTGTCAAAGTCTTTCACACATCAATTCGTGAATAAATTGTAATTGACTGATGAAGAGGGCAAAGCCCTCGAAACTATAGTCTCGTTATAAATAAATATATGAAGTTACATTTCTTATTGTTGACAAAACCAGGAACAATCACATATACCTACTTATAATATGTGAATAATTCCCAATAAACTGAAGTTGGCCCAATAAATTCAAACCGAAACTTCTTCATTCTAGGAGTTTTATTGTACCCGGTGCAACCTTGCTTTGGCTGAATAACTCCTTCAACCCACTACAAATTTTTCAGAGCCACGATCTCCAACAACATCAAAAATATGATGTAAATTGAATGGATATCGATGAGGTAGTCCAAAAAATAAGATAATTTACACTATCTTTTTATTCATAAAACCGACGTTTCGGAGGCTATTCCCTCCTTCTTCAGTGTTTTAAAAAGTCAGTGAAGGAAATCCAATGCGACATTCACCTCTGTCTCCTGTTTCAGTGGCAGCAACAATAATATTTCATTCTCAGCAGAATTATAATGTAGTATTCTGCTGAGAATGAAATACAATATATTATTGTTACTGCCACTGAAAAAGGAGACAGAGGAGAATGTCGCATTGGATTTCCTTCACTGACTTTTCAAAAACCCTGAAGAAGGACGGAATAGCCTCCGAAACGTCGGTTTTATGAATAAAAAGATAGTGTAAATTATCTTATTTTTATTGGACTGCCTCATTGATATCCACTCAATTTCACTTATCAGTCCGTCTCCAAAAATTACTCCAATCTTATATAATGTAAAATTTGAAAAATAACTATAAATTCTTCGTTTATCGATGAATTTTACAAAAAGGAGCAAAAAATAAAATAACATTTTAAAAATTGAAGTGTTCTCTATTGGACAGCATCCCCTGTTTGAAATGACACCGCCCTCCACTGATATACATGCAGTGGCTTAGTCAGAAAATTTTCATGGGGTGGGGGGTCAATACACAAAGCGAAATATTTAGTGGGAATTTTTTTTTATTAAAACAAATAGGTACTTCAAGAAATTAAAAAGAACATAATTCTTGATTATACACATGAAATATATTTAATTGCGGTTAGTTTGCCATAAGAAACGGTTTGCCGTTACTCATCCCATGAGACCTGCCCTTGGGGGTTTCTCCCCCCCCCCCTCGTGGCTACGCCACTGTATACATGTATGTATATTTATTAAAAATATAGCTAAAAACGTAAGTTAGAAGACATCAGATGTAAATATGAAATTTCATAATAATCCCTTCAGCCGTTTTTACGTGAATCGTGAGCAACTTTTCGGAAACCACTGAAACAGACAGACATACATACAGACATACAGACAGACAGACAGACAGGAGTTTTGTTGAGGGTGTTTTCGTTCATAACTTTGCTTGAAACGTGTGCAACCAAAATTTGGCGTGATTTGGAACAATGTACAGACAAAACCTTAATTTATATATTTATATAAGTATATATATTCTTATGTCAAAGGATATAGGAGACTAGATAAAATAAAAAATAGTCAATAAGAGAAGAACTCCAAATCTCAGAGATAGATAGTGCCAGGGATAAATATAAACAAAATTGGATTGACCACCTCGAAAGGTTGGAAGACTGCCAAAATATGCCCTAAACCCTAAACTATAAACCCAAAGGAAAAAGAGATTGCGGACGTCCTAGAGGACGTTGGCATAATAATGTCTTAGCCGGAACAGACTTAACGGCCTAACCCTTGACTTCCAAATGATGATGATCATGATTTATTTGTATCAAGCAGAGGACAACCTCAAGTATGAATCAACAAGTACGCTACTCTCGGCAAACTAAATTTTTTTCAATTTTTTGCTTGACTGATTTTACGTCTCCAAAACTATTTAGTGAAATTATTTGAGCAAAAATATCAGAACAATCTTGCACAATGTATGATAATAGAATAACCAGGGAATTTGTGTTTTCACTGATGGTGATTTTTTTTTCTGTTTTAGATCCTGGCTGCATCATTCAGTTATATCCTCATTCTAATTCAATTTCGGATCAATGAAAAGAGTAGCAATTCCACAAAATCGGCAGCATAATCTATTTAAAATTGGAATTTATTTCCATATATGAATAATAAGATTGGTCCGATAGACGAGATCTGAGTAGATGATTAGACTCAAGATTTCCAAAACATATGTCGAGATTTGGATGTCATCAAAGGCAAGGATGAGGAGATACAAGAACGAAGGCATCCATCACGGAAATGGAGATACAGTCATCCCCTTGAAAAACACAAGTTTTTTCATTAAATAAATGGATTGTAAATAAGTTTACTTTTTATGAATAAAATTTATTATTATGAAGAGAAATCAAAGTGACTTGGGTTTAATCGAAGGGTGAACCGCGACCTACACCTACTTCCACTTCCACTTTCATTTCCAAGTAGAAGGATCAACAGATGTAGGGTGTTATCTAATGCAGTGTTCCGTAAACTTTTTGTGTTCACCTACCAAACCAAGAAATTTTAGAGGTACACCAAAGAAAAACCAATGTTTATTGAATATTTATTTATTTTCTTATTATATTATCGTATTATACCTGTCTATCTATCTACTCATATTAAACGAGCAATTCTTGTATATATAGAATCAGTTTCTGGAAAACGGCTCTAACTATTTGGAGGAAATTCACGGGTTAGAGGATTTTCGGGTTGACAATTCGATTTGTCACGGTCTCATCTTCGGCTAAGTTGTTTTTGATGGGGTTTTTGTTAATTGAAATAATTATTCACAGATGGTTGTTTGAATAAAAATTTATAATTACATTTTTTCAATTTTCTTTTTCTTATTTTTTTTTGGCTTTTCGGCCTTTATAGCCATAAGCCTAATTACGATACTAGTTATATTTTTTTAAATTTGTCTCTACCCCCGGGGTCATATTTTAGCTGGATGCCTCGAGTCGGATTCGAACCCGGGTCCCCTGGTTAGCTCGCTGTCATGCTACCGCCTAGCCTATCTGACCCCCCCAATTTTCTTTTGATAAAATTAATTGTTTTGTTTTTTTTTATTTTAAATTCCACTAATAGATCATTACAAATATTGTTATATATTAGAATTTGCCAATTTAATTAATTAAAGGTATTTTTCTATAAAATAATTTATTCGAATATCAATTTCATTCTCTTAAAAAATCCGACAATTCGAAGGATCGTGGCTCCTTCTTCAGGATCTAAAAGGGTCAACGAAAGAACATCCGTGTATTATAATATTATTTTTAATTGCAATTACATTCGAAACTTTGTGGCCAGATATACGTCTTAATGATGGACATAGCTGATGTAAGCGTTGGTAAAAATATAAATTAAGTTTTATTTTATTTTATATTATTTTGGCTCCGATTAAAGAACGACCTTTGTAAACCCTGCTTAAACTAAGCACAGGCGATCAAAATTTGGAACAATCGTTGATAAGGCTACTCTCATCTCTTGCTCCTCGCATACTCTCATCTATGTGTGTGTAGGTACATTATTTTCACAAAACTTGACATTTTTCCGCGGTACACCAGTGTGCCGCGGCACCCACTTTGCGGAACACTGATCTAATTCTACATAATTCCAAAAACGTGTACCTACCCCTAATTCCAATCGCGGTTCACCCCTCGGGTTTAATTATATAGTAATTTTTAAAGAGTTAAGTGCAGGGCCGGCTCAAGGCCGGTTCAGCGCGTTCGTCAGAACCCGGCCCCGCGTTTTGAGAGGCCCCGCGGTCTACAAAAATTACTCAATTAAAAAACACCGATTTTGATTATTTTTTTACAGAATGATGATACCATTAACAGATGCAAGACATTTTTTTAGTAGCGATGAATCAGTTTAAATGAGTGACAAAAATCATCAAAGTTCAGTGCAACACCACAAAGTCCTCATATCCTGGACATTACCTTAGATAAAAAAATTCAGATGCTTTCAGAGAAATGTACTTTTTAGAGAAATTAAACTACATCAATGGTTTTTTGCAAAAGTCATACATGATTACAGATTTTGTACTTTAATATTAAAATATTGGATTGTATTATTATTTAATATTCATCTTATAAAAAATATATATATATGTAAAGGCATTTGTAAATGAATAATTCCTTGTTGTAAAATTTAAGTGTAGGATTTGAATCTGTATTCAGGCCCCGCAAAATTTTTGAACCCGGCTCCACAAAAGGTCACGCCGGCCCTGGTTAGGTGTCGGTTCAAGATGAAAGATATTTAATAAAAAGTAAGTAAAATTTTAAGGTAGGTTTCACAAAATAAAACAAATATTTTTTGAGTTTTATCTACTCAAAACATATATTTGTTTTATTTTGTGAAACCTACCTTGAAATTTTACTTACTTTTTAACGAGGGGTGAACCGCGATTGGAATTAGGTGTACACCGTCTTTGGAATTATTTGGAATTACTTTGGAATTCATTAGATAATCTACTTGGAAATGAAAGTGGAAGTGGAAGTAGGTTTACACGATTTTAGGTCTCAGTTCACCCTCACTTTTTACTAATTATATAGGATTTAATGTTAAGAAAACAGAAAAATATCTCCAAAGCCGATGTTTCAATTTCATTTAAAATCTTTTTCTGGAGTTTTGATTGTTATATCTTGAAATGTATATGTATATGTTCATATTATCCATAAATTGTTGTAACAAGCCGAAATCTTGAGGATGATTTGAAAATTAAATCAAAACGACGGCTTTGGAGATATTTCTCTTTTTCTGTTTTGCCAGAATCCTTTAATTCTATTTAATTAAACTACGGCCACAGTCATTTTTATTGTATAACAATTTATTTATAATATCAACATATACTTGAACATCTCATATTATTAAAATCCAAAGTCCTGAAAAAGATTCCAACTTTGTTTTATACTCTATCTCTCAGTGAGAAAATGTTTGTTTTGTATTGTGTTTTTTTTTAACTATGACTGTTGTTTTCTCCAAATAAATAAATAAATTAATTAATTAAATAAACTGCAACGGATCGTTGCTAAACTTTATCCAAATTCATTTGAAATATTAATATGTTCGAGAGTAAAGTAGCTTTAAAATATAATTTTACTAAAAACTTTATTTAACCTTTTTTGTTGTCCCCATGGTACTTAATTAGGATATTAAATTTCATCAAAATTGGTTAAGTCATTTTCAAGATATTTAGAAAAAACTAAAAAAGTACTGAAATAAAGTACTAATGTTTGTGGACCGATATGTACCAAAAACTAATCAGCGCTTCATTTTGTTAAAATACTGGTGGGTTTTCAATTTCAATTCAATCGGTGCAACGGTGTGGAAAAATTCGTGGACGAAAAAAACGATAACACACATACATACATCCATCCATCCGCACGCACTTCCAAAAAAAATGGCACTTTTTGGCCTCTCGACGAGATCTCAGGTAATTTTTGGCAAAATTACGTCACGTGCTAAAATTCAACCTAATTGAATACTACACTTTGTGACCTTAATTGAGTCCATGGGTTCCGTAGTCTTTACCTGAGGACCCTTTGAAGCCACGCTTGCCCCGAGAGCGATTACAATACTTTACCCATGCTTCGCATTGGATAAAGTAAAAAAAATTAAATCGAAAAAACAGCATATTTTTTTAATGTCTGCCTAAATCCTATAATTCTATATAATTAAACTACAGCATCACTCATTTCTATTGTTACAACATTTTGATTTGATAATGTGGAAGATTTACAAGTACATTCCATGTTATAATATTTTTAAGGATCTTGGAGTAACATTTGATCGCTCGCTTACTTTTTGTTGATCATATCACAAAAATATCGAACACGCTATGAATCTCCTTAGCTTCATCCGAGGGGTGAACCGCGACCTAATATCTTGTACACCTACTACCACTTCCACTTTCATTTCCAAGTAGAAGACAATATATGAAGGGGCATTATCTAATGAATTCCAGAATAATTCCACATAATTCCAAAGAGGTGAACACCTAATTCCAATCGCGGTTCACCCCTCGGCTTCGTTCGCTCCTCGTAATTCAAAACATTTCTCAAACATATTTACATTGAAGAATTTATATTGTTCGATTGGAAGAAGTGGATTCGAGTATGCAAGTCCGATGTGGACGCCCCATAGCAAAATTCATATCCAAAAGCTTGAGCGGGTCGAGCGAAAACTCTTAAGATATGTCGCATTCAAACAAATTTAAAATATTTTGTTGAATTTTTAATATTTTTACATTTTTAATACCCACTATAGAGATACAATAAACTTTTAATATAAATGTAAAAGACAAAAAGAATGCATATTGAAAAGAGAAGGAACGTGGAGACCAATCGATTTGATTGGGGAATAATGGAATTTAAATAATTATCGGAAAAGAGGTTTTTTTATCTAATTAGATTTTTCCTCTTATTAAAAACAAGGACTAAAGATAAATAAGGACACTCGATGGTGGAGAAGCAATCTCCGGAATCGAAGCTAAAATACATGGTATACATTAATTAATGTAAAATAATTGGTTTAATAAAATTTATAAAAAAAAAAAAAAAGAATGCATATTAATGGTGAGAAGATGGAGATGGAGGGGAGATCCAATCGACTTGATTGGGGAATAATGGAATTGAAATAATTATCGGAAAAGAGGTTTTTTTATCTAATTAGATTTTTCCTCTTATTAAAAACAAGGACTAAAGATGAATAAGGACACTCGATGGTGGAGAAGCAATCTCCGGAATCGAAGCTAAAATACATGGTATACATTAATTAATGTAAAATAATTGGTTTAATAAAATTTATAAAAAAAAAAAAAAAAAAAAAAAAGAATGCATATTGGTGAGAAGATGGAGATGGAGGGGAGATCCAATCGACTTGGTTGGGGAATAATGGAATTGAAATAATTATCGGAAAAGAGGTTTTTTATCTAATTAGATTTTTCCTCTTATTAAAAACAAGGACTAAAGATGAATAAGGACACTCGATGGTGGAGAAGCAATCTCCGGAATCGAAGCTAAAATACAAGGTATACATTAATTAATGTAAAATAATTGGTTTAATAAAATTTATAAAAAAATAAAAAAGAATGCATATTAATGAGGGGAGATGAATGGGAGGATGGGATTGAATTACCAATCGACTTGATTGGGGAATAATGGAATTGAAATAATTATCGGAAAAGAGGTTTTTTTATCTAATTAGATTTTTCCTCTTATTAAAAACAAGGACTAAAGATGAATAAGGACACTCGATGGTGGAGAAGTAATCTCCGGAATCGAAGCAAAAAAAATACAATGTATACATTAATTAATGTAAAATAATTGGTTTAATAAAATTTATAAAAAAAAAAAGAATGCATATTGAGAGAGAGATGGAGAGATACCAATCGACTTGATTGGGGAATAATGGAATTGAAATAATTATCGGAAAAGAGGTTTTTTATCTAATTAGATTTTTCCTCTTATTAAAAACACGGACTAAATATGAATAAGGACACTCGATGGTGGAGAAGAAATCTCCGAAATCGAAGCTAAAATACAATGTATACATTAATTAATGTAAAATAATTGGTTTAATAAAATTTATATATAAAAAAAAGAATGCATATTAATGAGGGGAGATGAATGGGAGGATGGGATTGAATTACCAATCGACTTGATTGGGGAATAATGGAATTGAAATAATTATCGGAAAAGAGGTTTTTTTATCTAATTAGATTTTTCCTCTTATTAAAAACAAGGACTAAAGATGAATAAGGACACTCGATGGTGGAGATGCAATCTCCGGAATCGAAGCTAAAATACATGGTATACATTAATTAATGTAAAATAATTGGTTTAATAAAATTTATAAAAAAAAAAAAAAAAAAAAAGAATGCATATTGAAAAGAGAAGGAACGTGGAGACCAATCGATTTGATTGGGGAATAATGGAATTTAAATAATTATCGGAAAAGAGGTTTTTTTATCTAATTAGATTTTTCCTCTTATTAAAAACAAGGACTAAAGATAAATAAGGACACTCGATGGTGGAGAAGCAATCTCCGGAATCGAAGCTAAAATACATGGTATACATTAATTAATGTAAAATAATTGGTTTAATAAAAGGCACCAACTTCAAAAAGTAATTTCGTGTTAATATTTCGTCGTTTAGTTGTAACTAAATAAGATAATAATTATTTTATACCTTTTAGTGTATTTTTATATTTGTTGCACTTAATTTTTTGAAGTCGGTTTTTATTTTTTTCTTAAAAATTTTTATTTTCTCTTTTTAGTGATGTTATTAATAGTGATTATATCATCAGAACTTGACCAAATTAATATGACACCATCCCTAAGACACCCCCTTTCGGATAAAAAAAGAACCATCGAAATCGGTTCATAAACAAAGAGGTTAGGTCTAAACAAACCTAAACAAACCTAATAAAAAAGGTCTAATACCTATGAAAAAAAATCGAAAAAAAATGGGACCAATCGGAAGCTAGACTGGACCCAATGCAAAAAAATTTTCAAAATCGGTTGACAATTGGCGGAGATATGAGGTAACATAGGCACAAAAAAAAAAAAAAAAAAAAAAAAAAAAAATTCAATCGAATAGAGAACCTCCTCCTTTTTTGAAGTCGGTTAAAAATATTATATATAAATAATTGGAGAGAAAAGTGAAACTTTTACTTCCTTTATTTAAGACTGTGTTTGCAGTTTCGGTGTATTAAATAATTTATTAAATGATATTTTAAAACACACCTGTTCGATCCTTTAGTATTACAACTTTTCGTTCCAAAGTTATCGTGGATATCTGAATCCAGACACACAGACAGACAAAAAAAAACAGTTGAAAATTATTTATAGGTAAGCAAAAAAAAAGATATTTGAAAATTTTGAGTAAATGCATGGCTATTGTAGATTCGTCGCGCAAGAAATAAAATAAATATAAACATTTTTTTATTAAAAACAATGAAAACAACGTTTAATAAAAATTCAAAACTTTTCGGGAGAATTAAAAATTGAATTAAACATTTTTTCGATTGTTTTCATAAAGATACTTAAAATAATATATAAAAACAATATTTTTTATATAAAAAAAGTGTTTTTGCATATTTTAAAAATTTAGATCATATTTAGTGAATAATAAATTACACTGTTCCAAAAAAAATTTCTCCCTGTAAACCTAATAATAATGGATTCTTGAGTTTTATACGCTGATTATAATGGAATTTCCCGATTTTTTACAAAAAATCATAGTTTTGAGATATTATTCGGCCAAAACGACAAAAAAGGCCATTTTGACATATTTTCGAGTTCCATTAGATATTTAAACAGCAATATTTGAGATCACAATATTTTGTTGAAGTAATAGAAAACAGCTTCCTCTTTGATTTTCAAATTATGCCTTGTTTTTAGCTCAATTAGAACTCGAGTTATAACTAAAAAACTAAAACTACGAGATTATAAAGGATAATAAACATAGTTTTTAAGGAATTTGGTGTTGGTACTTGGTGAAACATTTTTTTAAAAATTATTGGATAAAAAAATTCGTTTTATTTTAATAACTTAATGTGAAACCTACCAAGTATTTTTTTTCAAAAATTTGTTAATAAACATAGTTAAAAACATAAAGTCTTGGTTTTTTAGTTATAACTCGAGTTCTAATTAAGCTAAAAACAAATGGTAATTTGATAGTCAAAGAGGAAGCTGTTTTCTATTACGTCAACATAATATTTTGATTTCAGATATTGCTGTTTATTATTTAATGGGACTCGAAAATAGGTCAAAATAGCCTTTTCGTCATTTTGACCGATAATATCTCAAAACTCTGATGTGTTGTAAAAAATCGGTAAAGTGCGTTATAATTAGCGTATAAAACTCTACTGGAATCCATTGTTAGATTTACGTTACAAATTCTTGTTTAATTTTTGTCGGGCGATGTTATTTTTCAAGATTTACGCTTATCAATCTTGAAGAATAAAAAGTGTAAAACTATTGTTTTTTAAAGCAAGAATAGCTACTCTTGTAAGAAAGTCGACTAGTTGTATAGTTTAATAATAGTTTCAATTAATGAACTTAACCAATCGGATATAATTATAAATAATTGCAGAATAATTTTCAATTAGACTGGGCTGAATCCACATGAGATTAAAACTCCATTAGTGGTGTGTTTTGCCCCCATTTACCCCCACCACTCTCCATGCCAAGTATCTAATAAATAATAGTGAATTAATTGCCTTGCATTTTGGATTTATTTTAATTGTACTTTTTGCCTTCTGTTATCCGCTTACGCGGAATTTAGCAAATAATTAACTGGAGCGCCAAGCATCTCGCAACCGATGCAATTAGACCAAATATGATTCTAGCCGAGCCTAATAGATAAACACATAGATTTGTATTCGGTGATTAATTACTCTACTAATTAACATTAATTACTTAAGGATAATATAGAAATATTTTGTTGTATTCAACTTTCTCATTCAAACATTTGCTTTTTAATTATTTTATTAATAGATTTAGATTTTTGATTCCTAGAAATTTTACTGATTTGTCAATTTTCTTACACACTCTTCCTTTATTTCATTCGGATTAAAATTTACACACGACTTATAGCTTATGAGACTTGATAAGTACACCAATTAAAAAAAAATGATTAGTCACAAAAAACCAAAAATCTTCAGTTGTTCCGATTTAAGCCAAAAGCTTGCTGTACTTCTTCAAGCCTATATCGAGCATGTTTCGTAGCTCTGAGACTTATAGCTTCAAAACGCAGGGGATACATACGTGCGTACGCAGTGACCAATGGATTTTTGGTCAATTTTTGGCCTCTGAGGACCACGATATCCGGTTTCATTGTGTTAAGGAACAGTTTGATCTAAAAAGCTTAAGGCATAAAGGTCAAGTGTAATAAAACAAACTTTTGCATTAAATTTCTGATTGTTAGCTATTATATATAGAAAGCCTTCCATAGCTTCTTATAGAAAGATTCAGTGGTATTTTTTTCTGCATTTTTACATATTTTTATTAAGACTCTGTTCAAACGTAAATATGATTAATTTATGAAGATATTAAAATAAGAGACGTGCAGCTTTTATTTATTTATTTTTTATTTATCAACTCCCGCTAACGTTTCGGATATTGTTTGTAGCCATTTTCAGAACGCGAATTTGTCAATATTCATATATAAAAAAATTTGGTTACACCAGTCATCAGATAAAACAATATACAAGAAATATACATATGATATATACAAAACTATATACAGGGTGTTCAGCAAAAGGCCAAAAGATGTAATACTTTTAAGACTATTTTTGTGTTTTTCCGTTTAATATGAAATGCAAAGAAAAAAGCAATATTTTTTTATATAAACATTGACAAATTTCCAAAGATGTCTACAACCAATAGCCGAAACGTTAGCGGGAGTTCATAAATAAAAAGATATAAATAAAAGTTGCACGTCTCTTATTTTAACCCCTTCATAAATTAATACAACTACAGCTATAAAGAATTCCTAAAATAAGTAAATATAATTATTAGAAGTATTTTCTTTTGAAGAGGGGAAGATAAAATTCAGTGAAAATTGATGGAAATGCAGCCCAAGAATAATGAAAAAAAATCCGAATAAAAGAATTTATTGGAACGTCAATTTTCATCCTTTTAAAAACAAAAGTTTCGCGGGATTTTCCCTTCTTTTTCAGAGTCTACAAAGTGATATAAAACTGGAGTGATCAATTACAATTTATATACATCTATATACCTATAGACTGAATAGATTAAGAATATTTTTTATTTCGATATTTTTATTTTGACCAATTCATGAGAACAATGTACTCTATTGACTGGGATATTATAAATATGAAAAGAAGACATCTATGTCTAACTAAAACTGACATTAACTCATTTTTTTACTTTATCCAATGCAAAGCATGGGTAAAGTATTGTAATCGCTCTCGGGGCAAGCGTGGCTTCAAAGGGTCCTCAGGTAAAGACTACGGAACCCATGGACTCAATTAAAGTCACAAATTGTAGTATTCAATTAGGTTGAAATTTAGCACGTGGCGGTTTTGCCAAAAATTACAAGGGGTCTCGTCGAGAGGCCAAAAAGTGCGATTTTTTCATTTAGTGCGTGCGGATTTTTTGGTAAACAACTCAAGTTTGAGTTGTTTGCCATAAAAGAATTTAGTCTTTTTGATTTTAAGTCGATTCTTCCACGTTTTCAATAGAGGTTGCTATTAATGGTCAAAACATCAAAAATTGAATGCAATAAGGTTATTCCTCTAGTATTAGATGAGAATCGATCGTTATTTTTGATTTTAAGTCGATTCCTCCATGTCTTCAGCAATGGTAATCAATAATAATCGAAACGTCAAAAACCTAATGTAGAATTGTTATTTCTCAAGTATTAGATGAGAATCGATGGCTATTTTTGATTTTAAGTCGATTCCTCTATGTCTTCAGCAATGGTTACAATAATAACCGAAATGTCAAAAATCCAATGTGGAATGGTTATTCCTCGACTCTTAAATGAGAATTATTTTTGAATTAATGTCAATATGAACTACAAATTGCAAGTGATATCTGATTAATAATAAAGGAACAAACATATTAATATTTCAAATGAATTTGGATAAAGTTTAGCAACGATCCGTTGCAGTTTATTCAAAATTGGACTTACACAAACCACTTTCAAAATAAACGGTCCATTTATCATACTTAGAATCAACAATTCACCTACTTAAAAGGGTCAACGAAGTTTTTAGAACAATAATATTTTTCATAAATATTTACTTTTTTATTTTTATTCAAGGTAATTTAATCACCAAGAAAATCGGTTGTCAGTCTGGGCTCTGACCTCTCATGGAATAACCTAAATCACGTCTGCTGATGCGTCCAAGATTGGTTTTATCTTCATATCCAGTCCCTATTTTACCTCTAAGCATCAAATCTTTTATATATATCTAATGTCAATTAGAAGCAAAGTTGAAGGTGAATGCTTACAAAAATAATCATATTACTATAATAAAGCTGGAGAGTTTGTATGTTTGAAAGCGCTAATTTCAGAAAATACTAATCCCATCTCAAAGGATTCAAAGAAAAAAGAAATAGTCACCAAGCAAACAACATCCCTCTTTAATAAAATATCGTTGTAACAAACAAGATTTTGACATTTAATTGTTTTACGAAATTGATTGCTTTTGGAAATTCAGAGATTTAATTTAAAAATCTGTAAATATTTTAAAAATCAGCTTATCGTGAGTACTTTTGGACAAAATTATTTTTTAACATTGTCAATTTTCAAAATATTTATTTGTTCATTTGCTTTAAGTTCATTTTTGAAATCAACTATTATTAAAATTTTTTTTAATTTCCATTGAAAAAAGGAGAATTTCTACTGAAACATTTTAATTTTTAATAAACGTTTTCGCAGTATTCGCGTATTTTTTTACACTCGATGAGAATGCTGCTATAACTACATTTGCTGAGGATACAGCACTCCTTGCAGCCGATGAAAATGTTTATGAAGTTACAGCTAAGCTACAAAGTGCCATAAACAAAATCTACGAATGGACCAAACGATGGCATATAAAGCTCAAAATGTCGCGGTCGCAGATTCGCGATATCAACTTTCGATATTTAAATTCATATATGTTTAGAAATTTCAATGTATTCTGTGAATCGGCGAAAGCATTTTTCTTTTTATAATAAGTTTAATTGTTTAAGGGTCATATTTTGGTAGGGCAGATGGGTGACGACTCGGGCGGCTTCTGAGGCCTCTTTTATGATAAGAACGTGTCTAGTAACAATAGACTGGAAAGTAGCAAGTTGGGAAAAGCAATTTACCTCTTTGTCTTTCTTATGATTAACAATAAATTTAAATTGACTTGTTTACATAAATGTCAAATGGCTTTTAGCCCAGGATGTCGATTGGAAATCCATTGGGTTTTTCATTTTTGGTGTGGAAAATTTCCAGAGGATAAATTTCTAGAAATGGGAGGGCTCAATAATTCTAAGATACGCCCTGCTGATTAGGGAGTTAGCCAATCAGAGATCTTGTGGAAAATTCCCAGAGTCTGTCAGACAGTTCGGGGTTGAAGCCAAGGAGACATGTCAGTAGTAGACAGGCAGTCACCGAGTAGAGATGAGAGAGTAGACATGACAGTTAGTCAGTTGGGCAGTACACAGACAGTCAGTCAGTCAGGAAGTGAGAGAGCAGCAGTTGAGTTAAGTGAAGTGAGCGCAAAGATGTACACCCCCCCCCCATACCAAATAAAAACCATGATATAAAAGAAAATGCGTTCTTTTTCAACCCTTGCCTAGAGATAGAGAACTTTTTTCATCTACAGGACACACATCTTCCAGCAATGGCGTGCGAGACAAGAAATCACGATCTTCAAGGCTTCACGATTACCAGTAGTAGACCATTATAATCCTTCCTGGACTATAATACGGCCCGCTATAAACAAACAAATAATATGTTCGTACCCATAACCACTGGCGCGCAACATATTTGGTTCGCAGCGGTGGGATAACCTTCCCTGTGGCGCAACAAAAGAAACAAAGTCAACCCATATCAATTTTACCTATAAAAAATAGTTACTATTCCTATCCAAATTAATCACCAAAGAATACCTTATGCCAATACAACTAACTATCCAGGCATGACTCTAGATGGAAAACTAAAGTGGAAATAACACATAAAGATAAAAAAACAAGAATTTAACATCAAATTTCGACTCGTCGACTAAAAAGAAGAAAAACATGTGAACTATTTATTTAACAAATTACATTAATTATTCCATTTGGATAATATTAATCTTACATATTATTGTATATATATTTGTTAAATATTTTCCTAAAGTGTGCCTTAAAGTATGTGAAATAACAAATCTTTTGACAATTGTGTTAATAATTGGTTAAGATAAATAAAAATTTATAAAAAAATGTTTTCATATTGTTTTATAAAAGAGTTTGTATTTATTTAATTTATAATTATATTGTTATTATAAAAAATCATTCAAAACACCTCGGACTCAGTAACTGACAACATCTCATTAGTACCGACTATAATATTTATTTTTTTCCCGCATTTAATGTCTAGCTACATACGTGGAATTTAAATATCTAATTCAGTTGGAAAATAAATAAATAACACAAGCCATTTGAATGGATAGAATCCATTGGGTTGTTTTTTTTCTTTTCCCTCGAGTTCTTTCACTGACCCATGCCAGAAAGCAGAAGCCCCGACCCCTCGATTTCATTTCTCATCCCTTGCGGCCACCTTAGAGTCCGGGAAAAACCTAATTTGCATTTCAAATCCACCAATACAAGAATGGACATCACTTCTTTATAGATGATTTCCAAAACAAATTTTACCATCTGGTTATGTTTTGCCTTTTTCAAAGAAATAGGATCATCTACATAGAATATCGGATTTCCGTTAACTTAGAGGATATATCATGAAAAAGTTTTCCAGGTTATTGAATGTTTAAATAATCATTTTTAGAGTTCCGTAAATACTACGAAACCCTTAATTTCCTAATATCAGTCTTTCCTCCTGTTAGTTTCCATGTACTATTGGAATAGAATTTTCTACGCATGTAGGGGTCAATCTAGAAGTTGCACTTTTTTGGAATTTCTATCAAAAACACCATTAGAAAATAAATTTGTTTCAAATATTCGTGTGATAGATTGTCTATAATGAGCGTCTCAGGCGCAGCTGATCTATTTAGGAATTTCCTCTGGGACAAAATCTTCAGCAAGCAAACATAGACGCCGACAGGGGGTGCAAGGGGTGCACTTGCACTCCCTGTCATGAAAGAAAATACACAGAAAAAGATTAAGAAATAACGTTATTATTAAGTCACTGTTTGAATAAAAACTTAAAGCGTCTAGGTTGCTGTCCAAATTTGCTCATTACCATGTCAATAAATATTATAAATTATATTTTATTAGTTAATAGTATAGTGTGTAGATGCAAATGCACCCCCCCCCCCCCCTGAAAATAATCCTGCCGGCGCTCATTCAGGAAAACTTGATTTCTTATTCAAGTCCAGATGATTTTTCACATAGCATCTTTACCTTCTACAAGGCACTATCTGCATTTTTTAACAGAAAGTTCCGATTCTCAAAATCTAAACAGTTCTCTATATTTGTTCAAAATTGCCACAATTTTTTTCACTAGTCAAATGAATACCCCCATCATGGCACCCGGCCTCCTATTGCTCGCATTTACTTCGCTTTCCGAGAGCCTCCTCTAGCAACCATTCCAAGCTAGTTCTTATTCACACATCCACCACAGGGTAAACACGCATTAGAATTACATTAGGTGTGTTATTCGCAAGAGTTGTATGGACCTGAAAGGTAAGAATATTCTGATAGCCAAAATTCATATCCTATGCGTGTTCATTTCTTTAATTATTTTTCTCTTTTTATCTGAAAGGTTCATCAATAATAATCACTAAGCCACGCTTAGCCAAATGTATGTTTTGGTTGTCCGATCGATTGGCAACCAACAAAACATGTACATTACCTTGCCCACCACAGCGGGAAGAAACCCGCACTTACTTTTCTGAATAATTCGGAGAAGGCCAATCTTGGCACTTGGGCTCCGCATGCATCGAGCTAGCAGCTAAAATCCAAACGCGCATTCAATTTGTGACGGGAAGCCAGGTTCCAATAACCTACACTATCCCAAATACTATCCTTTTTATCTTTCCCATCTATCTACACTACACTGCACATTTATCAAAACCTTCCCCTTGTTGATTAATAAATAAATTCATATATAAACGTTAATTGTTTACCTTTTTATTTCATACTCCTTTGAAGAGAAATACCCTTGTCTTCCCTCCATTTTTCTTTACAGGATATCATATGTGTATAGCATTAATTAACTAGATAATCAAACCAGCCCCTATCGAAACACATCTTTTTAATAAATAAAGTTTAAACACAGAGTCTTTGAGGATTTATGCCCTAGTAACAAAAAGGCGGCAATAACTTTCACAATATTGAAAAAAAATATGACAGTTTTGCTCTAGAACGAACTTTCTACAAACTTCCGTTGTTAACTTATTGTGTGTATCAAAATCCAGACAGGAAAAAATAGTATTATTTTTCTCATTGATTCAGACATTTTAAAAATCAGAAAAAAAAATATCGAGTAAATTCATTACTATTGTCGCCGTACTAAATTATAAATAAAATAAATATTCCGATGTTTATATTTAGTTAAAATTTTTCATTTGCAATCAATAGCTGTAAATTTGTGAAAAGATTTCAGTTTCCAATGAGACCATTCTCCATTTTCATTCGTTTCAAGAGGTGAGTTTGCTCAAGAGGAAAAAGCTCTGGTACCGGAAACGGCTTTTCCTCTTTTTTATCACTTATTTTCTTTCTCTCTCTTTCCTTTAACTGGAATTAGGAGTCGGAAGAGAGACAAAGATAGTGCGAGGAATAGAGGTCAACAGATGTGCCAGTCTAAGGAAGGCCAAAGGGGATTTTTCAAATATTAAGACATCCTCAATTTTTCATTTATTATTACTTTTTTCATAAGGATTCTCAGCCGGTTTCTATGACGGGATACAAACATAAATAAGATGAAAATAAAATATTGAAATTTACAATCGATAAAAGATTTAGATACGATTCTTTTTATTTTATTTTTTATATAGAGTAATTTAAAAAAAATGTCATATTCGGAAGAGGAGGATAAAAATAAATTGATCCAGCTCTTGCTATTTTCTTAACAACTTTTATCGAGAAAAGTTTTTTTTAATATAAGGAAATCAACAAACAAATTGACAAATACATTATCTCAATTAATTTTTAACAGTCATAAAATATTCACTTTTTTCTTCACTTTAATATATACCCAAATCTTTTTCATGAATATGTCCAGAAATTCGTTTAAAAAATGACTGTAATACGTTAGAAGTTTTTCTTTGAAGACGTTGGTGCCGCTCACTGCAGCTGGGAATATTAATTTAATATTAAGAAAAATAAAAAATTAATTCTCGATAAGAAAGTGGACTGTATGTAGTTTTTTAATGGAATTTAATATAAATTTTTGGTTTATAAAATATTAATTTTTAAAATTGAATACAAGTGATTTTATATTAGGATTAAATTAAAACTATATATATAAAATAAAGAAGTTTAGCTAATTGCAATACAAATTAAATTGCACAAAATATAAGTAAATTATATATATATAAATAAATTATACATATATAAGTTAAAGTGATTAAAAGTTAAGCCAATTGCAAATAATATAATTAAAGTAATAATATAAATTAATTCAATTTAAGATGAAGAAAATGTTCGTATAATTGCGTTTAAATTTTAGTAAAGTTAAAGTTTAGTTAATCAATAAACGCCAATTGCAAAATCTAAATTGCACAATTGCCAAACATATAATATATAGCCAGATGATCGCAGTGGGCAACACAATTCAATCTATTCTCTATTTGGTTGTAAATCAAATAAACAAATAGAAAGAAACTCAAGATCAATCTAAATTGATGAAAAAACAAATAAAAATATGCCTGCGATCTATCTGCTATTATCATGAATTTTGGGCACTCAACAATTCATATTTAACGCTTCTCTGCGTATGTTCAAAACCAAATGTTGCTTATCGGTTTATCACAATAATCATCTGGTTGGTTATCTTTTCGGTAGTCTGATTGGGAGTGCTGATTGGGAGAGAAACAAAATAAACAGATTAATAAACTCAATTAATTAAGGTAAAGCAAACATAGAAACATAATCCAGAGATGAAGAAAAAAACCTTTTACCTGATTGGGAGAGAAAACAAGATGCGATTACATTTTAAAATTCAACAATCTTCCAGTATTCGAGGACTATTTTTTAAGGGAAACAGAAATAGATAAGAATTGTGAAAATAATAATTGGTTGATATAATAATAATTTTACTCACGCTATCAAATGAGTTAAGACCGTTCTTAACGACATCAGAATAAAAAAGAATGAGTTTAAGATAAATTGCGTGTTAAGGTTAGAAAATAAAGCAAGGACATAGGTAGGAGATAGCAATTAGTGCCTCAAAATATCGATGCATACAGCCTTATCTATTTTCCCATTTGACACGGCGGTAATTTTGAAAATGAATATTTCGCGAGGTCTATTTGCCAGCACCATATTGGGCCCGCAAAAAGATAACTCACTCCGCATGAGTTATCTAGTGAAAAAAGTGTTTCAAAGCAACAGTGGGACTAATCTTACTAAAGGTCTGTTATACTCAGCAAGTTGAGTATGGATTTTATCAACACTACAAAATGATTACTTCTTGAAAGATTTCAACAATGTGACCGTCTATTCATTGAAGAGGATTAGTGGATCTCATAAGAGACTTAATTGTCCTACGAAAGGATTTGTATTGAGCATTTTAACAATTTATCTTCATAAAAAATTAATTTAAGGTGCAATTAAAATAGTCGCTTTTTTCAATGGATGAAAGAAAAAGGCACAAATGAACTAAATAGATACAAACAAAGTAAGTACAAACCAAAAAAAACAAAAAATGAGTTTATATGACAGAATAAAATAGGAGTATAAAATAAAATAAAACCAAAGGATTCACGCTGGAAAGTTGCCAGCGATCATTTACCTGTTCCGAGGATCGAACAAAATATCAAATTTTAGTTTTCAGAAATTCGCGAAAGATGAGACTTATCACTGTATTGCAACAACCATGCAATTATACTCTTGACTCTAGCTAAATTAGAAAATCGGTTTATAAGAATCTCGCGAGTTACCAAAATTAAAATGACTTTAAATGTTCGTTTCCCTCTTTTTCCCTTTTTTTTTTTTTTTTTCTTTGTGTATGGGATAACTGTGTGCGTATCACGCACACGAATTGCTTTAAGATTTTTATCAATTAGGAACAAAAAATAAACACAAATCTCGAAGCTATGAGCCTCGGCAAATGGGTTTATTTGATAATATTCAAGCCTGGTTTGTAAGGCCAATCGTTGAATATTATTTTTATCAAAAACTAACAAAAAATAAACACAAATCTCGAAGCTATGAGCCTCGGCAAATGGGTTTATTTGATAATATTCAAGCCTGGTTTGTAAGGCCAATCGTTGAATATTATTTTTATCAAAAGCTAACAAAAAATAAACACATATCTCGAAGTTGTGAGCATCGGCAAATGGGTTTATTTGATAATATTCAAGCCTGGTTTGTAAGGCCGGACGTTGAATACTATTTTCATTAAAAAGGAAAAAGAAAGAAACATAAATTTTTGACCTAGTTATCAAAACATATAAAACAAAAGACAATTTTGATCTAGCAAATAACAGATTACTAGTAAAATTATTTTCATCGCAAAAGGACAAAAAATAAACAGAAATTTCATAGCCACGGCTACTTGCATCAGCAAATCCGTGTATCTCATAATATTTCGCGTTAGGTAGTAAAGCTAATCGTGGAATACTAAATTTATCAAGTAACTCAAAATTCGTTACTAAATCTTTCAATATGTTTTGATGCGCTTCTGGTAGTTTTCTATCCCATGATAATTTTAACAACCAGGCATCCTGCAGCATAAATTTTAATAAATTCAAAAAAGGGCTATCTCTCCACAAAACTCTAAGAAATTCTTGGTGAGGAGGATTAATTAAAAATCGGCGACCTACCTGCCTCAATGCAGCAGTGATCACACAATTAGAATCTAAATCATTTTTAAAAAAAGGAGTATTATGAACATCGCGTTGCAAAGATTGGCCTGCATGCACAATCTTTCTCAACGTGACCTCATTAGAAGAAACAAATTTCTGATTAAAGACAATCTTTAATCCCTGCAAAGAAATGCGCTCCTTCACAACAGGGCGCGAATATAAATATAATTGGTTAATTCCAAAAATTGGTCGTAGAATTGGCTCCATTGACCCAAAACACTCCCAAAAAGCTCTGGCACCGTTTAATTTGAGAATAAAATCTCCACAAAATCCACGATCACGAGGATAACATATTTTTTCATCAATAGAAAAAGAAAAGGGATTGTCTAAGTGTAGTGGAAATAGATTTACAGAAAATCTTCCGGGAAAAATTGGTTTTTCCAATTCAGAAAACTCATATCCACATGGTTTTTCCAATATTGAAACATCAACTTTTGAATCTGATTCAAGTTCAGAAATCGATTCTTTTACCTCATTCACCAAAGGCTGGTTCAAGCTGCGGCAACTTTGTAAATGTGTATAAGAAACGATTGAAAAATAATCGTCATTATTTTTCAAGTTCGAAACAACAACCTTTGAATCTGATTCAATTTCAGAAATCGATTCTTTTACCTCATTCACCAAAGGCTGACTCAAGCTGCGGCAACTTTGTAAATGTGTATCAGAAACGATTGAAAAATAATCATCATTATTTTTCAAGTTCGAAACAACAATCTTTGAATCTGATTCAATTTCAGAAATCGTTTCTTTTACCTCATTCACCAAAGGCTGACTCAAGCTGCGGCAACTTTGTAAATGTGTATCAGAAACGATTGAAAAATAATCATCATTATTTTTCAAGTTCGAAACAACAATCTTTGAATCTGATTCAATTTCAGAAATCGATTCTTTTACATCAGCTACCAAAGGCTGTATAAGACGGCAACTTTGTAAATGTGTATCAGAAACGATTGAAGAATCATTATTTTTATTTATCCCATTATCATTTTTACTTTCTGTGGACAATACAGAAGTATTTCTCAAAACATTAGATTTTAAAACTTTTGATGCATCAGCATCTGAAATACCTGATACTGAATCGCGCTTCAGACATATCTGCATATGAATCCTTCTCATTTCTCTCCCAATCATTCGCATGCTCTTCATAAGGGTTTGAACCTGATCATCTCCAAAACCATGCCTCCAAATTTGCTCTTCAATTGCATTGAGTTTTACACGAATATCATCTTTTTCACCTTTGAACAGTTTAAAATAAAGATTAGCACATATTTTGTCTTTGATATCATTAGCCTCCTCGGCAAGATCAATTAGAGTGGCTTTGATATCCTCAATCTCATCAACTAACAACTTGTATTCACTTTCACAAACCATATTTTATAAAAAATTAAAAAAATTATCAAAAAATCAAGTGAATTTATATTAAAATTAAAGGGTTCACGAATTCTTTTTAGAATCCGTCGCGCGCTAAGTAACAAATGATTGATTTTAAAACCAATCTGGCTCGTAACTCGGACCAAATGGTGCCGCTCACTGCAGCTGGGAATATTAATTTAATATTAAGAAAAATAAAAAATTAATTCTCGATAAGAAAGTGGACTGTATGTAGTTTTTTAATGGAATTTAATATAAATTTTTGGTTTATAAAATATTAATTTTTAAAATTGAATACAAGTGATTTTATATTAGGATTAAATTAAAACTATATATATAAAATAAAGAAGTTTAGCTAATTGCAATACAAATTAAATTGCACAAAATATAAGTAAATTATATATATATAAATAAATTATACATATATAAGTTAAAGTGATTAAAAGTTAAGCCAATTGCAAATAATATAATTAAAGTAATAATATAAATTAATTCAATTTAAGATGAAGAAAATGTTCGTATAATTGCGTTTAAATTTTAGTAAAGTTAAAGTTTAGTTAATCAATAAACGCCAATTGCAAAATCTAAATTGCACAATTGCCAAACATATAATATATAGCCAGATGATCGCAGTGGGCAACACAATTCAATCTATTCTCTATTTGGTTGTAAATCAAATAAACAAATAGAAAGAAACTCAAGATCAATCTAAATTGATGAAAAAACAAATAAAAATATGCCTGCGATCTATCTGCTATTATCATGAATTTTGGGCACTCAACAATTCATATTTAACGCTCTCTGCGTATGTTCAAAACCAAATGTTGCTTATCGGTTTATCACAATAATCATCTGGTTGGTTATCTTTTCGGTAGTCTGATTGGGAGTGCTGATTGGGAGAGAAAACAAAATAAACAGATTAATAAACTCAATTAATTAAGGTAAAGCAAACATAGAAACATAATCCAGAGATGAAGAAAAAAAACCTTTTACCTGATTGGGAGAGAAAACAAGATGCGATTACATTTTAAAATTCAACAATCTTCCAGTATTCGAGGACTATTTTTTAAGGGAAACAGAAATAGATAAGAATTGTGAAAATAATAATTGGTTGATATAATAATAATTTTACTCACGCTATCAAATGAGTTAAGACCGTTCTTAACGACATCAGAATAAAAAAAGAATGAGTTTAAGATAAATTGCGTGTTAAGGTTAGAAAATAAAGCAAGGACATTTCGCAGCGGTGCAACACAATGTCGACTCTATTCTCTATTTGGTTGTAAATCAAATAAACAAATAGAAAAAAGCTCATAGATCAATCTAAATTTTGGATGAAAACACAAATAAAAATATGCCTGCGATCTATCTGCATATTATCATGAATTTTGGGCACTAACAATCCATATTAACTGCTCTCTCTGCGTAAGTTTAAAAAGTCACATGTTGCTTATCGGTTTTATCAGATTAATTAATTAGCCATCTGGTTGGGTGTCTTGATTCTGATTAGGAGTGCTGATTGGTAGTCTGATTGGGAGGAAACAAGATGCGAAGACATAGTGTAAAATTCATAAATCTTCCGGTATTCGAGGAGCTATCAAAGGAATAGGATCATTCTTTAACGACATCAGAATAAAAAGAATGAGTTTAAGATAAATTTCGTGTTAAGGTTAGAAAATAAAGCAAGGACATAGGTAGGAGATAGCAATTAGTGCCTCAAAATATCGATGCATACAGCCTTATCTATTTTCCCATTTGACACGGCGGTAATTTTGAAAATGAATATTTCGCGAGGTCTATTTGCCAGCACCA
>JALMQS010000301.1:0-188541 GCA_024734495.1 Forficula auricularia | reverse complement strand
TCAATTGCGCTGTCGAATCTTTGTATTTATTACTTATATAATTATTAGTCTACTAATTCTTAGAGACAATGACGTCGTAAAATTTCCCCTTGCATTTTCAGTCGAATATAAATATTTCAAATTTCATATATAATATTATTTTTATTTGCATAAATTTTGAATGAATTTTAGTTATTAAAATTAAATAAAAATTTTTTTGTTATATTTTTGTAAATTCCATACCATAAGTGAAATTATAATTGCAATAATATAATATATAAAATTATTCCTGTAATTCTCAATTAGTTTCTTTTATTCAGGAATTACAGGAAGCTTTGGATAAAAGTCAGTGTGTAGATGTAGTATTTTTGGACTTTGCCAAGGCTTTCGATAAAGTCAGTCGTAAAATTATTTTAGAAAAATTAAACTCATCAAGGTTGTCTGTTAAGTTAATTAAATTTATTCGGTGTTTTCTTAGGGATAGAACTCAAATTGTAAAAGTGGGTAATGGTCTGTCTGATAGAGTAGATGTCACGTCTGGGGTGATTCAAGGTAGTGTTCTGGGTCCTCTTCTTTTTCTTATATATGTAAATGATTTGCCTTCTATCGTGCAATCATCTATTAGGCTTTTCGCGGATGATTGTGTCGTATATAGAGTAATTGATAATGATTGTGATAGCCTTACTTTACAGAATGACCTGGATCAAATTGAAGGATGGTGTAGATCCAATTCAATGGAACTAAACCATTCCAAGTCAAATTTGGTTAGATTTAGTACTAGAAATCTGGTTAGTCCTCAAAATTATTACATTGGTGGAAATATTATCAATGAATCTAAATTTTATAAATATTTAGGCATACATATTCAGGCAAATTTAAAGTGGGATATGCATATTAGTTATATAGTCAATAAGGCTTATAGGAAATTGGGGATGTTTGGTAGAATTTTGAAGGGTACATCTAGAGAAGTTAAGTCAAAAGTTTATTTAACTTATGTAAGACCTAATTTAGAGTATTGTTCTGTGGTTTGGGACAAACATCCACAACGATTAGAGAGAAAAATTGATATGGTACAAAGGAGGGCGGCTAGATTTGTTTTTGGTAAATTTGATAGGTTTAGTGGGGGGTCACTTCAATGATTAATGAATTAGGATGGTCTAGCTTATTGGAGAGAAGGGAATGGGCTAAATTGAAAGTGATTTTCAAAGCCTATAAGGGTTTTAGGAGTTGGGAGGAAATAACGAATAGATTTCAGGAACCAAGTTATTTAGGTAGAGCTGATCATAGAAAAAAGATTCGTAAGCCAAGATTCTTGAAAAATATCGGTTTACATTCATTTGTAGGATCTGGCATTGATTTGTGGAAGTCTGTCTATTTATTACTACTTGGGATTATAGTCTTCTGCCTCCTATGATTTTAAATCAATTATAAATTTTGTCAAGTCCTAATGTCCTAGAATTGTAAAAAATTTTATTTAGTTCTCACAAGCAGAGATTAGCTGAGGTAGAGAGAGGTCATACCATCCTTGTTAAGGTTTTGACCAGGTTTCCTTAACAACTTATGGCAAATGCCGGGATGGCTAATGCGTCGCTTGCTCCTGGTATCGGGTTTTTGCGCGGAATTTTTAAATTACTTTTTGTCTTTTGATGGAAATCTATGGTCATGTTATTTGTTAATGAGCATACATTTCTATTTTTCTTTTTTCTTTTTTTACTTGTTTATTATTTGTTAAATTGTTGTAATTAATTTGTATTGATGTTTATTAATGTATTGTAGCTAGATTGTATTGATGTTTGGAGGACCTAGCCACCGAGGACTTGTGCCTCTAAGCAGGTCGAGAAATAAAGATTTATTTATTATTTATTTATTTATTTATTTATTTATTTATAATATTTGAGTTTTCGAAATTGAATATTATTATCATTAATAGGAATGTGTAGTGTATGTTAAAAATTATGCAAATGAAATTATTATATATGATTATGTCTCGATCGTTAATTTATACGCAGAGGCATAGACAGCTGTTTAGCGAGAACAGGGGGCACCACAAGTAGGCAGCTGCCACCACCCCACACATGGATAGATAAATAAATAATAATAAAACGGAGATCATTTATATAATTTTGATCACAAATTACATACCATAATAAACCCATAGAGAGGGATAATTTTAAAATTTTAAATATTTTCTTTATTTTCAAATGTACGCATAAAACACTCAGAAATATAATTAGAAATTTGAAAGCCGAAAATAATGAAAATTTCAAGGGTAGACGTGTATTGAAGCAAATAGGAGACATGGTATTTGTAGCAAAATACGTCTATACTTGAAATAAGTAATTGTTAAAAGACCTTGTCCGAAACAAATACAATGTCTCCAATACTGCATTTGTATCGAATCAAAGCTTTAAATATTCGTCATTTTGTATAGAAATTTAGTCAAATATTTGTATTTAAAAAAACAAATATACAAATTTGTAGATCTGAGTGTAGTATAGAAAGTAGTTAAGGATGAGAGTAAGTTCGATATTGACTCATGCATTAGATCAGAAACAGAAAATAATTAGATTGAAGTTTAGAGGGAATATTCAAATATAAAGGGATTATTTTAAAAAGGGAATTATTTAATTAGAATTTATTCTTGAAAATTGAAATTTTATTATCTATCCATGTGATATAATTTTATTAAACTTAAAATATAAAAGCGAAATTGTTTCAAACCAAGATCTAAAATTAAATTTAGAAAAAGGAAAAGATTACAAAATTGCATATATAGAGGATTTTAAATTTTAATTAATTTATTTTATTTGAATTAATCATTTAATCAAAATGTTAGTAATAGTAGGACGGGCATCTACTACCTGAAAAAGAAAAAACAGATATTAGTAAAATTATATAGTGAATTTAAAGTTATTTTTTAAAGAAATATTCGCAATAAAATTATATTTAATATATTATTCATTTTATTTGATATTTTTTTTGAAAAATTCGAAAAAAAAATTTAGTGTATTTGATATATATTTAATTATAAAAATACAGTATTAAATAGATATTTTACCTTAACAGCCAACGTCTCCTGATTGGACCCCAGGAATGCTGACGTACAGCCACAGGAACACACAATTAAAAACGCGAACAAGAAAAATTATACTCGTGATATGTTTCGGTTTCGAAGGAATAAGGATTTGTGAACACTTGGATCAAATTTGGACAGGATTAGGGATAGGACATGATTCCCTTGATAAAAGAATCATGAGCTCACGTGGGCAGGAAGGCCAGGCCCTAAAGTAGGTCTGTAGTTCTTTATCTATAATATCAAAGAAGTAGACACCTACCCGTTACCCATGTATTGAAAATAATTTAGTATAAATAAAATTTTAACTTGAATAAAGAAAGAATTTAATTTTTAGGACAAATTCTAAGATTTTGGTAGAAATATTATTAAATTGCGATATCAGAGTGGATTCATCCCCCCAGGAGTCGAACCTGAGAACTAACATTCTTTTCGGGAAGACAAATCCCCCTAATATTGCAATTTAATAATATTTCTGCTAAAATCTTAGAATTTCTCCTAAAAATTAAATTCTTTTTCTTTTAAAATATTTTGTTAGAACCCGAGCTGATTTTTTGAAAAACGTTCCAACTATTTTCAAAAAGAAGATGCTCAAATCTCTATTTTTTTATTAATTTTCATATATTATGTTTCAAATTTATTTATGAAAATTTAGAAAATCATTTATTTTAATATACCATATATTAAATATAATACTTTCACAGACCCACAAGATTTCTACTTACATAAATGTGTAATAAGTAGAAAGAAAGAAAATTATATTTAATGGTTTCTTCAATTCTATGCATGTAATTAATATAAGGGATGAAGGGTTGTTTATTAATAAGGGTGGAGTCAGCTGAGAGGGTGGATGAAGGTGGAGAGGTCATATTGTAATACTCACAGTCGATGTTTCATTCACCACTAACTGACACATACTGGCTTCTGTCCCTATCACTCCCCCTTATATACCTTTTCTCCACTTCCCCTACCCCCCCTACATCCCTTCCATTGTCCCTATCTACCACCTTTATATCCCCCTCTCCCTATCCTTCCCGTCGAGACCAATTAGTGCAAGCTATTCTTAGCTTATCTTCCGAGATAATCTTAATCTGTTTAGAATAGTACGTCACACACGATTTTCACTTATCACTTTTAATTATTTAGCCTTGTTTAAACCACATCACTCGACTTTCACTTACCTTCAGTAATTATTTATCTCCATTTAGTGCATGGCATTTGACTTTCACTTACCTACACAGTTGTAACACCCTGAAAAATCCAGAGATATTTTTTTTTAAATAAATATTTCAGAAAAAAATATTTCCCCCGTTGGGATCCGGGCCACAGGTCCACCCTAGGGTCCCATAGATCCTAAATTTGGGTCGGCGTAAATGAATATTTGCAGCAACCAGTGGACATTCTTATTGATTTCTCTTGATGAATTTATTTTGTCTTTAAACTTTGAAACACTTTGACTCTCTTTGTAAAAGTGACTAGTTTAAAAATATTTAAATTTAAAATCCAAGCCTTTGAAATCAAAACACAAGATTACACCATCATAATGATTTTTTTACCTTCAGGGCCGGATTTATCCTAAGTGCCGCCCTGGGGCAACCTAAAAAATGCCTCCCCATTTTCAAAAAGCCTAAATAAAATGACGAAATGTTTGATAGACAATTTTCAAATAAATAAAATGATTTATTTATTCTTCAAAATCTTTTTATTATACTTAAATGGGACAATTACATACAGTGGCGCAACCAGGATTTTGTCATGGAGGGGGCTAACAGACACAAATATATATATTGAACACGATCTTGCCCCAATTCACCTCAAGATCGTGCAGTTCTGCGTGGTTTAGAACCCGCACAGATCAAGAGATGAAATCGGTTTAGTGTTTTCTCACTTGCCCTTAATAGATGTTAAATAAATTTGGAAGCGGGGGTGTCTGAGCCGTCCAAGTGAGCTTCCAAATTAGGGTTACAACGGACTTGGTTATCTTTCTGAATGACGCTTCGAGGTTCTCTACAGTCTTTTTCTATTTCAAAGCTTAATTCTAATGTGAGAGTGGTAGGATCACACAGGGTTACACAAATCAAAAATAACGTACACTAACTCCCATTAATTTTTAAAACAAAAAGAAATTTTATTGATATCAAAAAAATTAAAAAGAAGAAAATTTATGTTGTAATTTTGAATTTTGAATTTAACAATGATTTGAAATTTTAATATTGAACTTTTTAGTATTGTTTAAGTGTGAATTAGTTATAATTTTAAGTTGTCTAATTAATTTGATTTATATTTGCTAGTGGGGGCTTCAAGGGTCGATTTCGCCTCGAATGCCTTTGGATTTACAAAATTTGGTGGGGTCCTCTTGAAGTGACTCTATATAAGACAATTGTGAAAAAAAGAATTTGTATTGTTTTCAGTGTTATAATCTATTAATTAATGTTTAATTATTTATTTAATTCTGTTTTTATTTAATTATTCAATGTTTCATTATATTTTATACTTTTGCTAACTTAATTAATCCAATTTAATTATTTTTTTAATATTTTTACTTTAATTATTAATTATTTTTTTTATTGAACACCTTATTTGGAGCTCATGAATCCATTTTCTACTTTGCTTGATGAATTTGAGAAAGCTTTAAATTTAATTTAGGACTTAGGCCAATATAGATTCGTACAACCACATTTATTTATCTTTTTTTAATTTTTTATCTATTACTGATGGTCCGTCATCTACCTGTTTCGCCTTTTTTGCCAAAATTATTTATTCTCTCGAATTCATCAAGTGGTTAATTAATAGAATCTGCATTCATGCCTTTTAAAACATTTTTTTAAATTAACATTATATATTTTCAATTATAGTTATCATTAAATTATTATTATTATTATTATTTAAATTATAGTATACTAAAAGTTCACGTGTTATTTACTAAAACAGGATTGTCTTTGAACTGCAGTTATTTTTTATGGTTAGAATTACTAAGACTAAAAAGACGTCAAACAATAGTGTAGTTTAGTTTCCCCTCGATATAAATAAACTTTTATTTGAAACTTTTTTTCGTTATAAGACTGTCTCAAGATAAAAAACTCACCCGGTAAGTATGTATGCATAACTAATGTAGGTAACAGTAATATACAGGGATTTTAAGAGAGTTTACTTGCCAAAGTAAGCGAATATTAGGCTTTTTATAAATAAAGAATATTCAATTCTATCTTTATTTGGCCAATAATAAAGATAGAATTGAATCTTCTTTATTTATAAAAAGCCTAATATTCGCTTACTTTGGCAAAGTAAACTCACTTAAAAGCCGTATATATTAAATCAATCTTGCCTAGTTTCCTTTATAATTGGTAACAGTAATGCCTATCCCGAGAGGTGATCCGCGATTGGAAGTAGGTGTACACCTCTTTGGAAGTATTTTGTATGTACTTGGAAATATTTGGAAATACTTGGAAATATTTGGAAGTACAAGTGAAAGTAGGTGTACAGCATATTAGGTCGCGGTTCACCCCTCGGCCTATCCTATAAGTTAATTTTTCCATTTTGTTAATTAAAATCGTCCACAATTCTGTCTAACTAGATCTCTACGTCTTTTTCAATGAAACAAATCTGAATATCTATTTTGTGAAAAGACCATGCTCGTTCACAACAAATTTACAATCCTTCTCATGGCAGAGAAAGATTTCTCACATGTTGTACTTGAAATAGGCAATATAATGGCTTGACATGTAGGTACAGAACTTTTAATTGAATATGCAATTTCGAAAAGGGCACACATCTCGCATATTTTGACAATATAAATCTTATTATACGAGCTTTTCGTGCGTGCCTTCGGCACGCCCTCGAAGCTCGGCCCTCCGGGCTGAGTGCCCTGGCGGGCAGCGTCTCGGTCCAAAAATTTTATTCCTCTTAAAAAACCACACTCCAAATGTATACCCGTAAACTACCGAAAATACATCGTCTCTTAAAAGTTTCGCCTCTTTAATTTTTGAGTGGCGGGGGGGGGGGGGAGGAATAATTATGAATATATTTAAATTTAAATTTCATTTTTCCTTTTCAAAACAAAAATAATGAAATGATTTATGAACTGCAAAAAATTCGCAGGCTGAATCATGGAAATTATTCAAATTTACGCGGTTCAATTAATTTAATTAATTACAAAAAATATATTTAATGTTTCTTAATTTAAAGTCTTTTAGAGTCTTTCATTTCAAAATTCGAGTGCAAATTAAAATTATATTTCAAATTTGCCTGGTTAATGAAAAATCAATTGGAGCTGTCAGTTTAAAATCCGAACTGACAATTATATTTCAAATTTGCCTCGTTAATTAATATATATTCAATGTTTTTTAATTTAAAATCAATTGGTGTTTTTTCATTTTCATTCGAGTTCAAATGAATACAATATTATCTCGACACAAAGTCTAAATCAAAAATTTATAGTTTTAGTAATAGAAATCATGGTATAAATAATAATCTTACATTGGTCGAGTGGTTAAAGCAGATGACCTTAGTTCAAGAGTTCGTAGGTTCTAGTCAAGAGGGAAATTTTTTTAGAGAAATTTCTCTTAGCGTTGTTACAAATTAATCTAGATCAATATATATAGTATTAAACGAGCAAATCTTGTATATATATATTCCTTTATAATATCCTATATATATATATATATATATATATATATATATATATATATATATCCAATCGGGTTCTCGAAAACGGCTCTAATGATTTGGATGAAATACACGGGTTAGGAGGGTTTTGTGTTGGCGATTCGATCTGTCGCGGTCTCATCTTCGGTTAAGTTGTTTTTGATGGGTTTTTTGTTAATTGAAATAATTATTCACAGGTGGTTGTCTCGATAAAAATGTATATTTACATTTTTATTCAATTTCCTTTTAATTATTAATTGGTTTTTTAATTTTAAATTCCACTAATAGATCATTATAAATATTATTATATATTAGTTGAATAAAAGATTTCAGTTATATTCTAATCTCCCAAGAGGAAACATGAAGAAAAAGACATTATATATTTTTCAAAATTTTCTATGTATAAATCTTAATTTGTAACTAATTTGAAATATTTGTGATAGACTGATGATGAAGGCAATGCCTTCGAAACTATATAGTCTCTAGAAATAATTAAAAATTATTTTATTTAAAAAACAGAAGACTCTCTCTATTTTATTTTATTTTTAACCTAAAATATTATTATATATGTTAAAAGTTAGACAATTTACTTAATTGGGAGATAGAAAGGGGAGGGGAAGAGAGAATAATGAAATTGAAATAATTATCGGAAGAGTTTTTTTTTTTTAATTAGTTTTTTCCTCTTATTAAAAAACAAGGACTAAAAGATGATAAAGGACACTCGATGGTGGAGAAGTAATCTCCGGAATCGAAGCTCAAAAACAATGTATGCATAAATTCATGTAAAATAATTGGTTTAATAAAATTTATAAAAAAAAATTTACTTAATTGAAATAAAAATCGAGTTTTAAATCCCACAAATGTATTTTTTCTATATTAGAATTTGGCAATTTAATTGATGAACTCAAAAATTGTTATTTAATTAAAAAAAAACTATTATACGGTATTTATTTACATACCTATACATATACACACATAAACTGTGGGCCACTACAAGGCAGGCGCGGATCCAGACCTCTGTTTTTTTTTTGGGGGGGGGGGGGCGGTCGCCGATATATAAGATCTACTTTTGATCTCGGAAGTGAGTCGCGATCGAATTGTCCAAGTGGGGGGGGGGGGGTCAGAGACGCCCCACATAGGGTTTTATCTTCTTCAATTTTAAAATTTAATGTTATAAAAAAAAAAAAAATTAAATAAACATATAAAAAAATGTTGATCTCCAATGCTTTGGGGGGGAGGGGGCGAGGGTGGAGGGGATGGTGGGGATGCAGTGGTGGAGGGATACGGGGGGCGAGGAAGGTGGTTTTGGGGGTGAGGGCGGGATTGGGGTGTGGGTGGATGTAGGGTGAAGTGGTGAGGGTTCGGTGGGCGAGGGGGGGGGGTTCGGGGATTAATATATAGCTTTTAACTGAAGCAAAAAGTTACCGAGCATCGCTCGGTGGCCAGGCACTATATATAAATGTTATCTACAAGCACCTACTATGCTCGAAAAAGTTATTAATTTTTGGTGCCCCCCAAAATATAACTCAAAAATAAATTTTACACTATTTTAGAAAAAATTAATTTTTTTCATTCCTGAACATTTTCAATTTTCAGACTTGTGTACCCTTTTCAAAATTGAGTATTCAATTATACCGGCGATAAATTTATAATTATAATCTCCTATCTTTTGTATTGATTAATTCCATTCAATGTACATTTTAACACGCACATTTTATTTAGTGTATATTTCGTTTAAATGTTGGCTATTGGGAATCCCTTCTTAAGTTGACCGAGGGAATCAGATGTGAATCCCTCAGATATCAAACGAATCATCGTTTCTACATACGTAAATTTTATTTAATCGAGATCAAGATATTAAAAGGTATGTTATTTTCATATCTATAAGAATCACCTGTTCTAACGACTAATTAATTGATAACATTTATTGATTTATTTATTCACTTTCACGTCATACCTATATTATATTCATTATATTTATGTTTATAATTCTCTCTAACTTGATTTATACACTTTTTACTAGCAGGCTACAGTTTTTTTTTTATTATAAAAATCAACCCATTATCATAAATTTTTTAGTAATGGAAATTTTATTTTCTTGAAAAAATTCTACGTTCCAAGGTTACCCCCGAGTCTAAAGTTATTTATAAAAAAAAATCAAAAAAAATTTTAGATGATAATTTAGCACCGATATTTTTTTTAAGCGGAGGCTTTAGTATATTACTAGCTGCAAGACCCGCCTTCGGCCGCCCTCTTGCTAGCCAGGGAGCTCACCCCCTGGACCCCCCCCCCCGAAACCCACCCACACCACCACCCCAATGTACAGACAAAACCTTAATTTTATATATATAGATAATTTCATTTATATTGGTAACCATGACGACTGTTTTTGTTGAGGGACGGACATACATAGGCTCTAGATACATACAGAGGCAGGCACAAATTCCTTTTAGTAGTAGTGATATAGGTACAGATACAGAGAGAAATGCACTTTAGTATCCCTAGAACCCCACATCCCCCACCCCCTGGGCGACGGACAGACATAGGTATATATACAGTCACAAATGCCCTTTAGTAGTATGTGATGATATAGGTACAGACACAGAAAGAAATGCCCTTTAGCACCTGCCAACCCCCACCCCTAGATCCCCCTCCCACCCCCTGGGGGACGGGCATAGGTACTTACAGAGGCAGGCACAAACACGCTCTAGTAGTATAGGATTAGTTAGTAGTCGAACTACAATTAATTTTATGTATATATGTATTTTTACCTTTAAGCCAATTTTTGTTAAAAAGAACGTTAATAAATTGATTTAAATTAATATAATTTCATTTGTAGATTTACCAATTATCAGGTAACTAGAATATTATTATTATCTTATTTTATTTTTTAGGAAAAAAAAATAAAAATGGAAAATTTGTCCGACCCATTGGACAATATTTCTGGCTCTTTGGAAAATTTGCCGGACACTTTGGAAAATTTGTCCAGCTCTTTAGAAAATTTGCCCGACACTTTGGAAAATTTGTCCAGCCCTTTGGAAAATTTGCCGGACACTATGGAAAATTTGTCCGATCCTTTGGACAATTTTTCCGGAACTTTGGAAAATTTGTCCAGCCCTTTGGAAAATTTGCCTGACACTTTGGAAAATTTGTCCAGCCCTTTGGAAAATTTGCCCGACACTATGGAAAATTTGTCCAGCCCTTTGGAAAAATTTGCCCGACACTATGGAAAATTTGCCCGACACTTTGAAAAATTTGTCAGATTCTTTGGACAATTTTTCCGGAACTTTGGAAAATTTGCCCGACACCTTGGTAATATTTTGTTATTTATATACTACTTTTTGAATATTTTCTAATAATAATGCAATATTGATTATTTTTTTTTTTTTTTTGAAGATTCAAGATTTGACCGTTGGTGAAAATTCTAATAAAAAGGTAATTTATAAACAAAAATAAAATAATCTTTGCATTTTTAGTTCAAATGATATTTTTTTTTTTTCTAATTTTATTTATATATTTCAAAAAAATCTTAATTTTAAAGGCTGGAGATTTTTTTTCACTCGGCCTTCATTTTGTCCTTGATGAAGGAGATTCTTGCATCTTAGAAGGAGGAGGGGGAAATTTTACGGGTCGGGTCCGATCGGATGTTCCAAGGAAGTTGATGAGCCTTTTGCTTTGAGGTCTGGAACAATTGAACCGAAAAACTAATTTCAGTCTCTAGAAGTTATTTATATGGAATTTAAATAATTCCAATTGTCATATCGATGCTATAGTGGACATATGTGTGTTATAAGTACAATTTCTTACAAGAGAGGGATGTTTCTTATAATATAGGGTGGGGCAGAGCACCTTGCTTATTCAGAAATTCAATTAAGAAAAAAGTAACGCAGATATATATTTAATTCTTTGAAAAGCATCAAGTACAAAATTTAAATTTTATGTTTACACAATTTTAAAGATGATATCAAGCAAATGGCTTCCATTATTCTCAATACACTGCGTCATCACCTTGAGGGGAGATCTGCATTAGCCCCCTGCGACTATTTTTTATGGGACTATCTAAAATGACTTGCCTATAACGATCGTGCTAGGACCCTGGCTCACCTGAAGAACAACATTCGTCAAGCTGTCTGTCGCCAACATATCCGTCGATATACTGGAAAGAGTTGAACGAAACTTCCGAGTTCAATCTACACAGTGTATTGAGAATAATGGACGCCATCTGCCTGATATCATCTTTAAAACTGTGTAAACATAAAATTTAAACGTTGTAGTTGATGAAGTTCAAGGAATTAAATATATATATCTGCGATGCTTTTTTCTTAATTGAATTTATAAATATAAGCAAGTGCTCTGCCCCACCCTATAGAATATTAGAACTTTTCTCGGAGATGCACTGATAACACTGTTTGACAAAAAATTTACCCCCGCAAACCTAACAATGGATTTCAGTAGAGTATACGCTGATTATCATGCGATTTCCCGATTTTTTTACAACACGTCAGAGTTTTGAGATATTATCGGTCAAAATGACGAAAAAGGCCATTTTGACATATTTTTAAGTCCCATTAGATATTAAACAGCAATATTTGAAATCACAATAATTTGTTGACGTAATAGAAAACAGCTTCCTCTTTGATTTTCAAATTACCAATTGTTTTTAGCTCAATTAGAACTCGAGTTATATCTAAAAAACTAAAACTGCGTGATTATAAAGGATAAAAAAACATAGATAAAAACATAAGGTCTTTGTTTTAGGTTAAAAATAAAATAAAATGAGAGTCTTCTGTTTTTTTAAATAAAATAATTTTTAATTATTTCTAGAGACTATAGTTTCGAAGGCATTGCCTTCATCATCAGTCTATCACAAATATTTCAACTAATTCAACTAATAAGGTCTTTGATTTTTAGTTATAACTCGAGTTCTAATTAAGCTAAAAACAAGTGGAAATTTGAAAATCAAAGAGGAAGCTGTTTTTTATTACGTCAACAAATTATTGTGATTTAAAATATTGCTGTTTAATATTTTATCGGACTCGAAAATGGCCTTTTTCGTCATTTTGACCGATAATATCTCAAAACTCTGACGTGTTGTAAAAAATCGGGAAATTGCATGATAATCAGCGTAGAGAAACTACTGGAATCCATTGTTAGGTTTACGAGGGGTAATTTTTGTCGAGCAGTGTAATTATACAATTGAGGATTGAATGGAAGACAGTCCAAGGATAAATAAAAAGATGATTCACAATTAAATAAGATTTATTAGAAACATATTACTGCCTTCCATTATTCAATCCTCAAATTTATAATAAAAGAAACCTAGCAGTCCGATTTGTCAGATTCCATAGAGGCCAAACCAAAATTCTGGCAGATAACACTGCTCGACAAAAATTAAACACAAATTTCTCCTCGTAAACCTAACAATGGATTCCAGTAGAGTTTTATACGCTGATTATCATGCAATTTCTCGATTTTTTACACGTCAGAGTTTAGAGATATTGGTTACAATGACGAAAAAGGCCATTTTGACCTATATTCGAGTCCCATTAAATATTAAACAGCAATATTTGAAATCAAAATATTTTGTTGTCGTAATAGAAACCAGCTTCCTCTTTGATTTTCAAATCACCACTTGTTTTTAGCTCAATTAGAACTCGAGTTATAACTAAAAAACTAAGACCTTAGGTTTTTATCTATCTTTATTATCATTTATAATCATGTAGTTGTAATTTTTTGGTTATAACTCGAGTTCTAATTGAGCTAAAAACAAGTGGTAATTTGTAAATCAAAGAGAAAGTTTTCTTGAAGGAGACAATAAAAGAGTGTGTCTTCTGCTGGAATTATAAATTTTATTTATTTATAACGAGACTATAGTTTCGAGGGCTTTGCCCTCTTCATCAGTCTATTACAATGTATTCACAGGAATTAATTTATTTTATACTTTAATATATTGTCTCCTTCAATATATAAAAATTCTGCTACTCTCGGCAAAAACTTTCAATTTAAGAAAGTTTTCTATTAAATCAACAAAATATTTTGATTTCAAATATTGCTGTTTAGTATCTAATGGGACTCAAAAATAGGCCAAAATGGCCTTTTTCGATGTTTTGACCGATAATATCTTGAAATTCTGACGTGTTATATAAAATCGGGAAATTGCATGATAATGAGCATATAAAAATCTACTGGAATTCATTATTAGGTTTACTGGGGAAATTTTTTGTCGAACAGTGTAATCTCTAATTTAAATCACTAGAATCTTTTGAACTGATTTTTGAAAAAAGTTGTACATACTTTACATATATGTTTGCGCGCTATACCGTCGATTCTCTTTGAAGTAAAAAAATTAAAATTCAATTTTTTTGATTTATTTTACAGAAACAATTAGGTCCAATATCATTATTTTCGTGGAAATTATATCATTCAAGCAATGTTCATAACACTGATAATGATAATGAATTAAATCCAAATAGTTTATATAATTTGGTGACATTAAATCTGGGAAGCACTGAGTATCAATCAGTAAAAACACTTTTCATGGACACTGCGCCACCAACTTATACTATACATAAAATTCAACGTCTTGAAAATCCATTTCTTTATGGCTGTTATCAATTGAAGAAAGAAGAGCTCCGAATAAGGTGATTCAATTAAAATTTGTATATAAATAAATTTTATTAGGGTTCAATGAACATGGAAATTGCGGACAATAAACTTTAAAATGCTTTAAAAATTATTAAAATTTAATTATTTTTTTTTAGATATGGTCATGTTAATGAAATTAATGTTTTTCATGGCACAAAATCGTATAATATACCAAGTATTTGCCAAAATAATTTCAATTGGCGTTTGTATGGTAAAAATAAAGGAAACCGATTTGGAAAAGGAGTTTCTTTTTCTGAATACGCCTATTATGCAAGTAATTATTATCTAAGAGATTCCAAATATGATTCTTGTATTAATGTAAGTAAAAAAATAAATTTGTTAAAAGTTTTTGTGATTCAAGTATTAGAATTTTTCAAGTTCATTTTAAAAATAGTCCATGTGCATGGGTGTCCGCGGGTGGGTGGGGGCATCAGAGGGGGCCAGAGTCCCTATTAATTTTTTTATTGTTATTCTGAAATTCAAAATTATTATTATTTTTATTTTAGGTTAAAAATAAAATAAAATGAGAGAGTCTTCTGTTTTTTAAATAAAATAATTTTTAATTATTTCTAGAGACTATAGTTTCGAAGGCATTGCCTTCATCATCAGTCTATCACAAATATTTCAAATTAGTTACAAATTAAGATTTATACATAGAAAATTTTGAAAAATATATAATGTCTTTTTCTTCATGTTTTCTCTTGGGAGATTAGAATATAACCTTTATTTTTTAGTTTTACTTTTTTCTTTATGTATACATCGGGTGAGTTTTTTTATCTTGAGACAGTCTTATAACTCAAAAACAGTGCATTATATGAAAAAATTTTTGTTTTATATCGAGGGTGAAACTAAACTACAATATTGTTTGTCCACGTAGAACAAGCTTTCAAGGGTATTTCAATGTCAAGTTCTGTTTTTTAAATAGAAACCTGTATTTATTATTTGATCTTAAATGAGGCAATTAAAACCGTGAGAACAGTTAGATGTTCTCGTAAGGAGAAAAAGACTCTTAAGAAAACAAAATCTTTTATGTCCTTATCAATATTTTTATTTTAAAACTGGGAGACAGTTTCGGCCGACACTCTCAAGCCATCATCAGTCCTCAGTTTTCAATAGTACATTGGTAATATTATTTTTACATTTTCTTTGCAATTCAACAAAATTCCAACATCTGTTGTTATAGATGAGAGTAACAAATGCAATTCTTGATTACCAATCACACACTTGTTCCTATTATAGCACAAAAATTTTTTTAAATACAATTGTAACATTCAATTATTTACATTCACAATATTCTCCCGTATTAAATTTTAGGACAAATTACAATTTTTCATTCTTTGATCAATTCAATTTCATTCTATCAAAGTAATTTGTCCTAAAATTTGATACGGGAGAATTATTGTGAATTTAAATAATTGAATGTTACAATTGTATTTAAAAAAATGTTGTGCTATAATAGGAACAAGTGTATGATTGGTAATCAAGAATTGCATTTGTTACTCATCTATAACAACAGATGTTGGAATTTTGTTGAATTACAAAGAAAATGTAAAAATAATATTACTAATGTACTATTGAAAACTGAGGACTGATGATGGCCGAAACTGTCTCCCAGTTTTAAAAATAAAAATATTGATAAGGACATAAAAGATTTTGTTATTAGTTGAATAAAAGATTTCACTGTCGATGGTAACAGAATTGTTTTTATTTTAGGTTAAAAATAAAATAAAATGAGAGAGTCTTCTGTTTTTAAATAAAATAATTTTTAATTATTTCTAGAGACTATAGTTTCGAAGACATTATATATTTTTCAAATTTTCTATGTATAAATCTTAATTTGTAACTAATTTGAAATATTTGTGATAGACTGATGATGAAGGCTATGCCTTCGAAACTATAGTCTCTAGAAATAATTAAAAATTATTTTATTTAAAAAACAGAAGACTCTCTCATTTTATTTTATTTTTAACCTAAAATAAAAGATTTTGTTTTCTTAAGAGTCTTTTTCTCCTTACGAGAACATCTAACTGTTCTCACGGTTTTAATTGCCTCATTTAAGATCAAATAATAAATAATAAAAACATCATAGTACTGCTATCTAAAGGAAACCTGTCATGTTTCTGTACATATTCTGAATCTACAAAAAAAAAAAACTGAACAACTTTTATAAGAACTATTTTTTTATACGACATCAAATAAACAAAATACATGAATCAATTAGATCTCAAAAAAATTCTTAATGATTATTTAACTTAATTATCAAATAATAATGATTAAATAATTAATTATTAAATAAATAATTTAATAATAATTAATAATTTAATAATTTTGCTACACTGTTCTGAGACATTCCAGAGTGTATTGCAAGTCTTCTGAATGAATTCCAGTTCCAATTTCCTTATTTTGGCCTGTTCCAATTTCTTCGTAGACTTTGCATTTAAACAAATTTACAACACGATAAAATGAAGCTTGTGAGGGTGTATTCCTATCAGGAAAACGCTCGGCATCCATTTCAATGGCAGCCCCATAACACTTCCACATTCACCATAAATTAAGCCAATTTTAATTCTTTCTTCAACAAAATAATGCTCCATTTTTATTATGGTAATACAATATAACTATCTACTGGATTGACATGAGAAATAAACTTTTTTAAACTCAAGAATTTTAACTAGTTCTATTAATAAGTAGAAAATAATCTCTTAAATGTGTACCTATACTTATAATGAAGTTTTAAGATCATTATAAACACTTATTTTCATTGTTATGACTTTTTAATAATTTTAAACTACTTTAATAATTATTTATTTAATAACTTAATCATTATTATTTGATAATTAAGCTAAATAATTTTTAAAATTTTTTTTTGAGATCTAATTGATTCATGTATTTTGTTTATTTGATGTCGTATTAAAAAATAGTTCTTATGAAAGTTGTTCGATTTTTTTTTGTAAATTAAGTAGACGTATAGAAAAACATGGGGTTCCATTTAAAAAACAAAACTTGAACTTGAGATACCCATGAAAGCTTGTTCTATGACGACAAACAATACCGTAGTTTAGTTTCCCCTCGATATAAACAAACTTTTATTTGAAACTTTTTCCATATAATGCACTGATGTCTTTGAGTTATAAGACTGTCTCAAGATAAAAAAAATCACCCGGTATATACAGTGCCTTAACTATGGGGGGGGGGGGCTATAGGGAGGCCCTTAAAAGCTCTAAAATGAAAAAAAAAATCATATTAAAGATGACAAAAAAATTAAATTGCAGAATCCTATAATAAAAAATTTAAGTTCATACAAAAAACGCATTATACTTGCTGTTTAAATAATATTTATTAAAAAAAGTATAGGGGTACGGATTTACATTTAGCACACAGGACCCTTTGATAAAAATTTTATAACAGGTTTATTTTATGATAAAAGTTAATAATTAATTCTTTAATCACTTTTCTGTTCCATATTTTTTTCCAGAAAATATTTGTGGTTAAATTGGCCTATTCCAGCCGTGTTCCTGGAAGTTCGGAAAATATTATTCCTCCAGGATATACATATTATAAATGGGGAATCAATCCCCCACGATACAACATATAGGGAGGTTGGAAGATATAATCAAAAGAAAAATGTTCTTGTTAAATTTTCAGATCACGAATTTTACCCCGCTTATATTGTTCATTATTCTGGACGGCTTACATTCCATATGAGAAAAATGTTTTGGTAAAACATCCGTTTCTGTAATGATAACGCCAAAAAAAGCGAAGGAGCAATATTATTAAAAAAATCTCTTATATACGCTTTCATTTTTATAACCAATTATTTAATAATGATTATTTTTTTCTTATAACTCTATTATCTTAATGATTCACTCTCTTAGTTGACCATTTGAACTTCGATCCTTCTTTAAATTTTTGACCCTATCCTTACACATGTTCCCGTAGAGATTCCTTAAATTTACGCTACATTATTCCCTTAAGCCAGAAAAATAGGAGCAGTCCTCTAGTCCTAGCGTTTTATTTATCTTTTTAAGATAATTAATTGAATATTTTTTTTTACAAGTAGTAAAACAAACTAAATAAACGCTGGATAATGTTGCACATTAAAATCATTTCTATTTTGTATATATTGATTTGTTGTTTCTTATCAATGGAGAAACAAACTACCCATTATTTTTTTGTATTTCAAGCTTTCAATGGTATAATCAAAGTCAAGATTTGTTTTTAAATGAAAACTTGTATTTTTTTTATCTATCTATTCTTAATTCTACAAAGAAAAACTGTATAACTTTCATTACAACTATTTTTACACAATATCAATTAAACAAAAAAAAAAATAAAAAATTATTATTAATTAATGTTTTTAAAATTATTTTATCCACATCCCTCTTCAAAACATAAATAAATCATGGAAACTAATCATCCTATATTGTAATTAAGGTACTTCTTTCACAAATGCAAAATTCAAGAAGTCTTTGAAACTTGAAATATAAATCATTAAAAGCATAATACACATACTGTTAAAATTTGAAGACGATTTACCACACCAAACATGAAATAATTGCAATTAAAAATGATATTTTTTACATAGGGTAGATAGGGAAAGGGTGGGGATATGATCATTATTTTATTTTTTTCATTGAAGGACTTTTACCATCTTGATGAAAAACTAATATTTGTTAGAATAATATATTCGGAGTAACTTAAAAAAAAATTGAAATTATTTGTCGCGTAGTTTTGATAAAAAACAAAAAAACAGATTCGCGACAAAACATCCCCCGACAAAATAACCCTTCCCCGCGTGAATCTTATGAGTAATGCAAATCGACTCCGGTTCGGTTAATATATATTCACCGAACCTCCAAAAGTTTAGTCCGGGCGGGGTGTGTTTCGGGCTCCCATTTTTTTTCTAATCAACACACAGTCCATGTTGACTTAAATTCAAAAATAGCGATTGATTCTTATTTAATAGTCGAGGAATAACAATTTTACATTAGATTTTTGACGTTTCGGTTTTTATTGGTAACCATTGCTGAAGACATAGAGGAATCGAGTTAAAATCAAAAATAGCGATTGATTCTCATCTAGTACTTGTGGAATAACCATTCTATATTGGATTTGTGACGTTTCGGTTTTTATTGGTAACCATTGCTGAAGACATAGAGGAATCGAGTTAAAATCAAAAATAGCGATTGATTCTCATCTAGTACTTGAGGAATAACCATTCTATATTGGAATTTTGACGTTTCGGTTTTTATTGGTAACCATTGCTGAAGACATAGAGGAATCGAGTTAAAATCAAAAATAGCGATTGATTCTCATCTAGTACTTGAGGAATAACCATTCTATATTGGATTTTTGACGTTTCGGTTTTTATTGATAACCATTGCTGAAGACATGAAGGTATCGGCTTAAAATCAAAAATAACAATCGATTCTTATCTATTACTAGAGGAATAAACTTATTGCATTCCATTTTTGATGTTTTGACTATTAATGGCAACCTCTAATGAAAACGTGGAGGAATCGAATTAAAATCAAAAAGACTAAATTCTTTTAGTAACCAACTCAAGTTTGAGTTGTTTGTCATAAAAAAATTAGTCTTTTTGATTTTAAGTCGATTCCTCCACGTTTTCATTAGAGGTTGCCATTAATAGTCAAAACATCAAAAATGGAATGCAATAAGGTTATTCCTCTAGTATTAGACAAGAATCGATTGTTATTTTTGATTTTAAGCCGATACCTTCATGTCTTCGGCAATGGTTAACAATAAAAACCGAAACGTCAAAAATCAATATAGAATGGTTATTCCTCAAGTACTAGATGCGAAATCAATCGTGTTATTTTTGATTTTAACTCGATTCCTTTATGTCTTCAGCAAGAATATTTTGTCGGGGGATGTTTTGTTAAATATATATTAATTAACGAGGGGAATTTAAAATATAATTGTCAGCTCGGATTTTAAAATCTGATGGCTCCAATCGATTTTCATTAACCAGGCAAATTTGAAATATAATTGTAATTTTGAAATGAAAGACTCCAATTCATTTTAAATTAAGAAACATTAAATATATTCATAATTATTCCTCCCCCCCCCCCCCCCCCCCCCGCCACTCAAAAATTAAAGAGGAGTAACTTTTAAGAGACGATGTATTTTCGGTAGTTTACGGGTATACATTTGGAGTGTGGTTTTTAAGAGGAATAAAATTTTTTGGACCGAGACGCTGCCCGCCAGGGCGCTCAGCCTGGAGGGCCGAGCTTTGAGGGCGTGCCAAAGGCACGCACGAAAAGCTCGTATATATATAATTTTGTGGCAACTAGAGTTTACTGATGTGGCTGAGGTTCGTTCAAAGGTCTAGAATTTTCATTTTTTGACCTTCCGCCTCATATGATGTATTTATTTTAAAAAATTTTTAAACGAAAATGTCAAAAATTAGAAGAAAAGTTGTAGAGAATGTAATTTTTGACATCTTCGTTTAAAATTTTTTGAAAATAAATACACCAAATGAGGCGAAAGGTCAAAAATGAAGATTCTAGACCTTTAAACCAAACTCAACCAACATCAGTAAACTCTAGTTGCCATGAAACGGGTTTTTACTGCAACATTAGATTCAAGATAAAAAGGTACGACGACTGTCTAATAGAACAAGATTACGGGGAGGAGGCCTGCGTCCCCGAACTTTAACGGGGGTCGAGAGGGCTTAGACCCCTGGTCAGCAAGAGACTCGCCGAAGACGGGCTTCGCAGCTGGTAATTAAATAAATAAAAACAGAAAATAATTAATATTTTTTTATTCATATGATACAGTATATATATACATAGATTCGTTAAATATATCGTTTATATATTATACATATATAAACACAAAATTTTACTGTTGTTTTAGTATTATTTTTTTTTTTATAATATATTTTTTGCTCTGAGTATTATCAGGAAAGGAAAAAAAAATATGGGAAATATATAATAGACGTATTGATTCTCTTTTAGAGACCGAAACAACAGACAGGTAGAGATAAGATAAAATTCGACAATACGCTGATATGTGCTGCCACGGTTAATCACAGCAGAGATTATAAAAAACTAGTTTAAATATAGATATATTCTTTTGTATATATACATATTACAATATTCTAGATCTTATATATATAGAAGAATTCAAATAGCTCCTTTATTCCGAGATAGGAACGGAATTGGAAGATGGCGAAAAAAATTCATTACCAAAGTCTAATTGAACAATTTTCAGGAACAAAACAGAAGTATAATTAAAAACATGTCAATTACAGTCGAACCTGGATAAGGGAGAAAACTCAGTCTATATAACGCACATCAAGAATGAAAGCCTTTTTGAGTTAATAGCATTGCAGGATTCGTGAAAATCAGTTTTGACATTTTTTAAGTGTTATCGGTTGCCTCTGCAAAGTGGGAGCCACGGCACACTAGTGTACCGTGATCATTAGTTGGTGTACCGCGGAAAAATGTCAAGTTTTGTGAAAATAATGCACCTACACACATATAACTGAGAGTTATGCGAGCAGCCTTATCAACGATTGCTCCAAATTTTGATCTCCTGTGTTCAGTTTAAGCAGGCTCACATTTCTCATTAAACATCTTTTCATATTATATTGATTTTAAGTACCTGGAACACTTGTAGTAATTTTTGGATTCAGTTAAAAGGGATATATTAATATTATTTTTAATTTTAAATTCAGGTAAAAAGGTCGATTTTTAATTGCAGCCAAAATAAAATAAAATTGAAATAAAACTTAATTTATAATTTTACCAACGTTTACATCAACTATGATGGTCATCATCAAGAGGTATCACTGGCCACAAAGTTTTGAATGTAATTGCAATTAAAAATAATATTAAAATATACGGAGGTTCTTTCGTTGACCCTTTTAAATCCTGAAGGAGGCACGATCCTTCGAATTGTCGGATTTTTTAAGAGAATGAAATTGATATTCGAATAAATTATTTTATAGAAAAATACCTTTAATCAATTATATATAATAATATTTGTAATGATCCTTTAGTGGAATTTAAAATTAAAAACCCAATTTATTTTATCAAAAGAAAATTGAAAAAAATGTAATTATAAATCTTTATTCAAACAACCACCTATGAATAATTATTTCAATTAAGAAAAAACCCATCAAAAACAACTTAGCCGAAGATGAGGCCGTGACAGATCGAAATGTCAACCCAAAAACCCTCTAACCGGTGAATTTCATACAAATCCTTAGAGCCGTTTTCGAGAAACCGATTCTATATATGTACAAGAATTGCTCGTTTAATAAGAGTAAATAGATAGATAGATATAATATAATAAGATAATAAATAAATATTGGTTTTTTCTTTAGTGTACCTCTAAAATTTCTTGATTTGATAGGTGTACCTTGAACACAAAAAGTTTGCGGAACACTGCTCTAAAGGGCAGTTGTATGTAGGTTGGTAAAGTGCGTGTCATCTGATTGGCCATCCGGCCCGGCACAAGGTGAATTCTAAGGTTTTACCCTTTGTCAACTTTTACAAAGACTTTACCAACCGACATACAACCGGCCCTAAGTGTCTGGGGGGTTAAAAGTTTCTAATGCTCGAACTTACCCGGCGCTTGGCATAATAGTTCAAGTAGGATTTGATAATGAATATTCTTTCGCTTCAAATCAGTTAATGAAAAAAGGGCTGGTCTGAATCATCCTGTATATATGCATTGTTTTTATAGAGGTAGACAACGATTACAAACTATTATGAGTACAGTCACTTTTATGCATTTGATAGTTTGTTATCGTTGCAGGTACAGAAAAATTCTATATAAGCTAGAATATTGCACTATATACATATATATATATTTACATATATGTCCGTTAAAAAAAACATTTCAGCACAACCTAGATGGTTAGGAAATGACATAAAACTGATTTTTTTTCACCGCGATTCCGATCGTGGCTTAAGAGCATGAAATCGATTAAAGTCGAAAAAATGGCGTTTTTTAGGTTTTTCACGTATATCTTGTTATCAGTGCATTTTGCGTGAAACAAGGTCATGAAATAAGTGAAAGACCATGAAATTCTCTATAAATCATGTGCTTTGTGTTTATTTGATAAAATTCATAATTATAGAACTCAAGCGTCGTAATTCGCACGATTTGATTGTTTTGAGACAGCTTTAAGTATTATATCTTCAAGTCTATTAGTAAAATCAGCATTTTTTCAATATTAATACCAAATCTAAATCACTATATATATGTTTGTTTGTGCAACTGTTGGAATAATGTTATGGACCACTTTAAACAAATATTATAATTATTCTAACATTCTTCCAAAACTTAAGTGACTATGTAGTATTTATATTTTTTTTATAGTTTTTATTTTTTTGTCATACACAATCAATAAATTTAATAATTTTTATCAATTATTATTATTTATTTTTTTGCAACGAAATTTTCTCTGGAGAGAGACGGACTGGTAGAAATTTTAATTGAAAATAATGGAAGGCAGCCCAGAGGCAGTGAGGAAAGAAAAAATTAACATATATAAAACAAGGTGTAATTTATTGGAATCCCTCCTCCTTTCCTTCCAAACCGACGCTTCGGAGGATTTTTCCCTCCTTCTTCAGGGTTTTTGACCCTTTGAAACCCTGAAGAAGGAGGGAAAAATCCTCCGAAACGTCGGCCTGAAAGGAAAGGAGGAAGGATTCCAATAAATTACACCTTATTTTATATATGTTAATTTTTTCCTTCCTCACTACCTCTGGGCTGCCCTCCATTACTTTCAATTTAATTATTATTTATTTAATTAATTTTCTAGACGGTTTCGCTCACCTCTGGTTGACCATCTTCAGTAGTAAATACCTACTGAAAATTGAAACATTTTTTTAATAATTACACAAAATAAACCATACAATTTCACATTCAACAACAACAAACAAAATTGTAGGTATGTGTGTATGTGAAATTACTTATATGGGTTTTTTTGAGTAATTATTAAAAAAGTTTATAAAAACGTTTCAATTTTCAGTAGGTACTACTAAAAATAATCAACCAGAGGTGACTGAAACTGTCTAGTAATTTCATTACAGTTAAAAATTCTATAAACTAATACAAATTCAAGAAAATAAATAGTTGTTTAGAATGTATTAATTGTATTTATGAAATGTACTATATTTGATATATATATACCTAAAATTATTGTGATGTATTTTGTTGAAGATTACAGCTGAGAATTTTAGCTTTAACAGAATTCAAATACATAATAAAAACATTCATGCGATTTGATTTATAATTAACAATGTCAACAATATAAATAAACAAAATTAATTGGTTAACAATTCAACTTTCCTATCTCATATTTATTATTGTATTATTATCCACAATCTTACTAAAAATGTAAGTAATATTTTAAATAGGAGCTATTCCCATATACTAAATAGAAAAAAATAAAATAATAATAATTGATAGAGAGAAACAAAGAGGTTGTCCTCTGCTTGATGCAAACAAACATACACACATATATATATTATTTATTTGTTTGAGACCACAGTTTCGAGGCTTGGCCCTCATCATCAGTCTTTTCAATTATAAATATTATTTTTCATGGGATCAGTATCAGTTTAGATATTGAAATTTTTTCCTTCTTTCTCAGATTGTGAGCCAGGCAGAATTCTCAAACTGAGAAAGAAGGAAAAAATTTCAATATCTAAACTGATACTGATCCCATGAAAAATAATATTTATAATTAAAAAGACTGATGATGAGGGCCAAGCCTTCGAAACTATAGTCTCAAACAAATAAATTATATATAGGGTAAGGTGGGGCAAAGATCTGCATTTTTTGGTTTCGATTTTTTTTCTCATGTGTGTTAAAGAATAGAACCAAGCTTTTAGTATCAGCAGCAGCTGTAACATCTTGAGGACCTTACATAGCAGTATCAGTTAAGGAAACAATAATGTACAAATTCTACAGGTCTTTTAATTGAGACCTGCAAATGCGGACATTTGCCCCCATCGAGTGGGTTAAAGATCCGCCCCTGCGGATCTTTGCCTCTCGTAGCAAAATCTACTTATAAACACGGGCTGTTTACCTAAATTTACTAGATTTCCCCACTTTTGCTGAATGTGCCCCACTACATCTCCCCATAGATACTCCAAAATATCAGCGGATACTGGCCACTTCCATAGTCGTCCTGATGGTATCATTGCACTTATTACTGGACAGTCCTCTTGAATCGCGATCAGTTTCCCAGCAAAAAGTTTGTCTTCATATCTGATATCCCAACTTCTTTTTTGGAAGGGGGTAATCCACCTCCTTCCAATTGTAAGCTCAAAATATCATCGTCGCCGTCATCTTCACTTTCCCCCACTCCCTCCATTTCATACTCAGACGTTGAGGACTCAAAAGTCAATTTCTTTTTAGTTTTCTTGACTTTTGATGCTGCTTTACTTTTATTTTCCAACTTGGCATCAGCTTTATTTGATAACACTGCTCGACAAAAATTAAACAAAAATTTCTCCCCGTAAACCTAACAATGGATTCCAGTAGAATTTTCTACGCTAATTACCATGCAATTTCCCGATCTTTTACAACACGTCAGAGTTTTGAGATATTATCGATCAAAATGACGAAAAAGGCCATTTGGACCTATTTTCTAGTCCCATTAAATATTAAACAGCAATATTTTAAATCAAAATATTTCGGTGACGTAATAGAAAACAGCTTCCTATTTGATTTTCAAATTACCACTTGTTTGTAGCTCAATTATAACTAAAAGACTAAAAACTTATGTTTTTTATCTATGTTTTGACCGATAATATTTCAAAACTCTGACATATTGCAAAAAATTGAGAAATTGCATGATAATCAGCATATAAAATTCTACCGGAATCCATTGTTAGATTTACGGGGAGAAATTTTTTGTCGAACAGTGTAATCCTTTACTTTTAAGTTCCAAAGCTTCAGCAAACAGTTCTGGGGAAAATGGCTTCATTTTAGTCTTTCGTTTATAATTACTACAAAAGCAAACAAAGTTATTAGTTGAAGTAAGTGAATGTCCGCCTGCGGATGTTTGCCCCTCTGATGCCGCGGATCTTTACCCCATTTTGCACTTTTCAACATCACCTAAAATGGAAACTGAAATGGCCGCATTAGGGTTGGAATTTATTTTTAATCTTTGTTTTGAGGGTCCAAAGAAAGAACTAAACCAATAAAGAAATTACTGAGAAGTTCATACACACTGATTTCACCGTGAACATAACCTGAGAATATTACATTGAAAACAATCAAAAACAATTTTAGCTCATAGTTGTCAAATAGGTTGCAGACTGCCATCTAAACTTTAGGTGACGTTTGCTGGCATTATTACTAACATAATAAAAATTATAAAACCAAGTTAAATATTGGGGGTCACTTCAAACTAGGGGTGCGGATCATTTCCCAGTGCGGATCTTTACCCCACCTTACCCTATATATATATATATATATATATATATATATATATGTGTATGTTTATTTGCATCAAGCAGAGGACAATCTATTTGTTTCTCTCTATAAATCAACAACTCTGCTACTCTCGGCAAAATAAAAACTTTTCAATTAAATAATAATTTAAATTGAAAGTTTTTGCCGAGAGTAGCAGAATTTTTATATATTGAAGGAGACAATAAAAGAGTGTGTGATTCATAAATTAATTCCTGTGAATACATTGTAATAGACTGATGAAGAGGGCAAAGCCTTCGAAACTATAGTCTCCTTATAAATAAATAAAATTTATAATTCCAGCAGAAGACACACTCTTTTATTGTCTCCTTCAATAAATAATAATTGATTAAAATTATTGAATTTATTTATTTTGTGTGACAAAAAACCCCTTAAAGTTAAGAAATATAATGTTGTATATATGAAAGTGGACTAAGTCAAAAAATTAAAAAATTAGTTTTTTCATATTTTATGTTCCATCTATTTAAAAAGTACAGTAATAAGATGTCGATTTTGAAAAATCGCATAAAATTGAACCGTTAAGTGGACTTCTAGTTGTTTCATTATATAGAATTCGAATCTTGTTTATTTTATAAAACTTTAAATATCTCGAAACCAACACTCAATGACTTAGACCACTTTCATTATGATGTGACTTTGTGGCCGTCAATCCTCAACGCATAAATAGCCAATTTTTCCGACTTTAATCGAAATTAAGCACTATACAAGGTAACATACAATATCCCCAGAATATTCTAAGAAGTTATTTAAAGGACTTATATATTCCAATTATCTCCAGGAGATCCAGAGAATATTTGTATGGGCATTAATCTTCTGAGAATATTCTTTTCCGAATATTTCAAGAATGCGCAACTAGGAATATTCCGGAAAAGGGAATTAAATGTCCTACACGAATATTTTAGTTCTAACAAAATTCCCAGAATATCTACGAAGATTGAAAGATTATTCACAGGATATTCCAATGTCCAGAGAAGATATTATCAGAATATTTATAGATTATTCTTGTGCTACCTGGGTTAAGGAACGATCCAAATCGCAAAAAAAATCCATATCAGTTTTACGTCATTTCCAAACGATCTAGGGCAGGGGTCGGCAACCTGCGGCTCGCGAGCCACATGCAGCTATTTCGATGTGAAGACGCGGCTTTATTTTAAATCAAAAATTTATAAATATCTAATCCTAATCAAATACCATAATATTGAATTAAATATGTTAGTGGCTCTTTAAAAACTGGGAAATTTTGTAAATTGTAACTTTTGGCTTTTCCGTCTCAAAAGGTTGCCGACCCCTGATCTAGGGAATGCTGAAAAAATAACATTTTTAAGGACACCCTAATATAAATATATATTTATATATGGAATATTTCAGTTAATAATAGAAATGCAATTGAATCTATCTGACTACTAATGGCAGACAATGAGAGTACAATTTCTTTTAATTAGAATTTAATTTTATACACCCACTAGTCTGATTGTTTTAGTATAAAAAATGTATATATAATATATATATATATTTATAAAAAAATTAGTTTTTATGATAGTGTGGGTGGGGCGAGCGCAAAATGAAATTTTTTAGATTTGCATGTGATAAGCGTGAAGTTAACATAGATTTGTATTTATTAGCGCAAAAAGCTTGTGTTCTTAGCGTGTTAAAATATTATTCAACGCTTTTGCGAATAATTAATACTGAATTGAAATGAAAAATATCTATAGAATAAATAGCATTTCTAGATCAATTATTATAATAAAATTATATATATATATGTATATGTTACATTTAATTTGTGAAATTGCCCATTTCTGGAAATAAGCAATATTTTGCCCTAATTCATGAATTAATTAAGTAAATCGCTTAGCCGATTTCTGGAATTAAAGAAATGTCATTGACAATTTCAATTAATAATCAAAATTTATTTATTACCTTACCATACAGGGTATGGTCAAGTATTGTAATCGTGCATTAAAAAAAGCGGTTTTTTCGAAGTATCTCAAAAACGGCTAAAACTATTTTGATTAAAAAAATTGAGCGAAACCATGGCATTTCGGTCTACAAAAAAGCTCTAATAAGTGAACATCGAAAAAATTATATTTTTCGAGATAACAATTGTTTTATCATTCTATTCGCGATTGGCCCGCATAACACTTTTTATATGGTGATCCATATCAGTGTTTGATATAAAAAGTGTCATGCGGGCCAATCGCTAAATGATGCTTTTGTCAAATATTGAGTGAAAATAATATCCGAATTTATATATTTCTAACTTAAAATAATCAAGTTAATTTTCTCATTAATATATCAAAGAATAATTACCTAACACATTAACGAGAATTGTTTTGATCGCGCCTTTTTTTTTATTATTTATCAGATATATATCGTGAGACTACTGCGGTTGAAGCTATTGGAGTCTGCTGAGTCTTAAGTCTGGACCAAGAGAGAATGAAAAAAGATATGATCCATTTAGCTATAATCCAACGTCATTTTGCGTTTAGCCCGCATGACACTTGGATGGATCACCAAATGAATTTGAAATCTGAGATGTTATATACAAGGGCGGATCCAGGGGGGGCGAAGGGGGCGACCGCCCCCCCCATACAGGCCCGTGCCTGGCGGGAGTGCAACACGTGCATCGCACGCAGAGGCCAAAAAACGGCGGCCAAATCGACAGGGAATTTATAACAATTTTTTTTATTTTAATGAACTTAAAATATGAGATATGAAATTTGTAAAAAAATTAAAAAAAAAACATTTATTTTTTTTAAAAATTTTAAAATTGAAAATAGAGTTGTATGTGTGAGTGGGGGGGGGGCTCTACCCCCCCCTTATATACATTCTCCCCCCCCCCCCACAAAAAATTCCTGGACCCGCCCTTGGTTATATATTCAATCTCCCAGTCCAGAGCGCCTGATCTGTTAGCACGTATGTTAGGTGCTTGTCATTAATAATATACGTGTTAACAGATCGGGCGCTTGACTGGGAGATTGAATATATAACATCTCAGATTTCAAATTCATTTGGTGATCCATCCAAGTATCATGCGGGCCAAACGCAATAATGACGTTGGATTATAGCCAAATGAATCATATCTTTTTCATTCTCTCTTGGTCCAGACTCAAGACTCAGCAGACTCCAATAGCTTCAACCAGCAGTAGTCACGCGATATATATCTTGTTTAAAAAGCGCGATCAAAAACAATTCTCGTTAATGTGTTAATTATTCTTTAATATATTAATGAGAAAATTAACTTCACTATTACAAGTGTGTTAAATATGATCGAAACTCACAACTACGTGCTTTTAGATTTAAATCCACCAAAAGTGTACTTAGCCACTTTTTGTAATAACCTGACGATATGACATGTTGTTTAGTTTAGATAAATAAATTATTAAGGTAGTTCTTTCGCGACAATCCACAGAAAAAGTTTTCTATATCTACTCTATACATATGAACGGGGCTAAAATTTTAGGTTATGTTTTTTTAACGTGGCTGTACTTTTTAACCGACTTCAAAAAAAGGAGGAGGTTCTCTATTAGACTGAATTTTTTTTGTGCCTATGTTACCTCATATCTCCGCCAATTGTGAACCGATTTTGAAAAAAAAATTTGCATTGGGTCCAGTCTACGTTCCGATTGGTCCCATTTTTTTTGTAGGTATTAGACCTTTTTTGTTAGGTTTGTTCAGGACTAACTTCTTTGTTTATGAACCGATTTCGATGATTCTTTTTTTATTGGAAAGGGGGTCTCTTACGGATGGTGCAATATTAATTTGGTCAAGTTCTGATGATAGGATCACTATTAATAACATCACTAAAAAGAGAAAAATAAAAATTTTTAAGAAAAAAATAAAACCGACTTCAAAAAAATTAAATGCAAAAAATAAAATCCACTAAAAGGTATAAAACAATTATTATCTTATTTAGTTACAACTAAACGACGAAATATTAACATGAAATTACTTTTTTAAGTCGGTGCCAAACATATACCTTTTATGAATCGCACTCGACGGATCTTACTTAGTACGTTTGGCGAGTACGCTCGCTTATAGGTATAGTTTGTTTGGCACCGACTTCAAAAAGCAATTTCATGTTAATATTTCGTCGTTTAGTTGTAACTAAATAAGATAATAATTATTTTATACCTTTTAGTGTATTTTATTTGTTGCATTTAATTTTTTTGAAGTCGGTTTTATTTTTTTCTTAAAATTTTTTCACACTACTATATCTTCTTTATGAATGGATCGTTTCCAAGCGATTGATCTTATATCCCCTCCACTAAAAATAATCGCCCAAATATGTTATTTTTTATCAAAACTACTAGAAAAATAAATTCAATTTTTTTTTAAGTTACTCCAAATATATTATTCTAACAAATAGGTATTAGTTTTTCATCAAGATGGTGAAAGTCCTTCAATGAAAAAAAAATAAAATAAAATAATGATAATTTTCCTACCCTTTCCCAATCTACCATATTTAAAAAAATTCATTTTTAATTACAATTATTTCATGTTTGGTGTGGTAAATCGTCTTCAAATTTTAACAGTGTGTCTTTATTATGCTTTTAATGACTTATATTCCAAGTTTCAAAGACTTCTTGAATTTGTGCATTTGTGAAACAACTACCTTAAATATAAATAGTGTGATTTCTTTGCTAAAAACTATCCCTTGATTGAAATCGTCAACGACATTTCTTAAATCCAAAAGTCGATAAGGGATTTGGTTAATTCATGACAAAATGTTGCCTATTTTCAGAAATAGACAATTTCACAAATTAAACTATATATATATATATATATATATATATAAATTCATACACGCATTATAAGTGAAACTTCTTTGTCGCCAGTTGAAATCCTCCTCACGATCATAAGAAATTTCCATTCAACGCGCGGTTAAAGAAGTTTAATTAAAAAAATATATATATAGTTATAATAGGGAATTATTACAGCATAATATCATATATATATTTTGGAATGTTTTTTTTCAGGGTTAAGTTAATTCTATTTTTCAATAAATATAAATAAGATAAATAGATAAGAAATAACAAAATTCTATCAAATTAAAAAAAAAGAGAAAAAAATTATTAAGGAATGATTGTATACATTTGTTGTATATATATATATATATATAATAAAGAACAAAATAATAATATAGTCATAGCTTTCGTTCTCTTATTTCCGAATTAACCTATCGATATTAATTCTCAACTTTAAATTTTATAAATCAAATTTATTATCAAATAAAATTGATTGAATTCAGTTCGCCGAACATTTTTTTAATAATTTAATATAATTTTCCAAACTATTTTTATAAACTGTACAACAGAACATAATATAATAATATATAGATTTATTTTTTTGTTTATTTTATTTTTGTTTGTTTGTTAAGTTTATTTATTTGTTTATTTTATTCGTTGTATTGAATGTTCGACAAATCCGTTTTAAGGTAAATTTTTATTTAAATCACACATAAATATTAGTAAATGTAATTTTTGTTATTTAAATAATTGTCTAAAATTGTAAGTACATTATAGGTGCCAAAATGGCCCTAAAGATACAATATTTTAATAAATAAATAAATATATAAGTTTTGGAAGAATCTAAGAATATATTTAAATAAATGTAAAATAAACTGCAACGGATCGTTGCTAAACTTTATCCAAATTCATTTGAAATATTAATATGTTTGTTCCTTTATTATTAATCAGATATCACTTGCAATTTGTAGTTCATATTGACATTAATTCAAAAATAATTCTCATTTAATAGTCGAGGAATAACCATTCTACATTGGATTTTTGACATTTCGGTTATTATTGTAACCATTGCTGAAGACATGGAGAATCGACTTAAAATCAAAAATAGCCATCGATTCTCATCTAATACTTGAGGAATAACAATTCTACATTAGATTTTTGACGTTTCGATTATTATTGGTAACCATTGCTGAAGACATGGAGGAATCGACTTAAAATCAAAAATAACGATCGATTCATATCTAATACTAGAGGAATAACCTTATTGCATTCCATTTTTGATGGTTTGACTATTAATGGCAACCTCTACTGAAAACGTGGAAGAATAGACTTAAAATCAAAAAGACTAAATTCTTTTATGGCAAACAACTCAAGCTTGAGTTGTTTACCAAAAAATCAGCCAAGTACTATTGTAATATTTATTGTGTCTATGTATGATTTAAATCAAATTTGACCTTCTAATAATTCAATCATAAAAATATAAGCTTCAAAAGTTAAATATTTAATACTCTTCTCATTATAATAACGCGATGCTAGACTATACATTTTGTTCTTATTATTATATTTTTTTTGTTTAAATTATTTCTTGAGAATACATCAGTGTAGCATATAATCGGAAATGTTATTTGTTATTATAAAAAATGGATGGATGAATATGATTAAGAATTATATATTATATTCGGATGGGATGGTTTTAATAATATATATATAGATATATGTTGAGCATGGGTTGGTTATAATAATGAATGTTAATTTTTTAATATATATAAATACCTTGTTCTTTTTTTGAATTTGTGAAAGTGTATGTGTGTGTGATTTTTTCCCTTCAAAAACTACCCTGCCGTGCATTAAAATGTATTAATAATAATAATAATAATAATAATAATATTAAATCAAAAAATGTGCACAAAAAGCTATTAATGAGAGCAACTCTTCTTGTACGGGGAGAAGCTGCCTTTGGACTAAAATTTCAGTGTGTGAGTGTGTATTTATGATTATATGATTGTGTGTGTGTGTGTGTGTGTATGAGTGTGTAAAATATTTGCATTATAGATTTGCAAATTTTTTGTGCTTGGACTTTATATAGCATAGGTAGAGAGAGAGATATAGATAGATAGATATATAAATATATCTACAATAGATTTCGTTGCAAAAAGGATTATTAAATTACATTTACAACAGAAGAAGAGAGGAAATATTCGGTCCAGTTAGAGAAATAATAATAATAATAATAATAATTTGATAGTATAAGTACAGGGTCATTCACCCTATTATTTCATTTAGATGGTGATAAAAATTTAATCACCAATCCTAAACTTTTGATGAGATTTTAGACTTCCGAAACAAACCGGAATTATAGTGATATCTATGGATACGAGATTTTCGAGATACGATAAATTTTAGGGTAAAATAGGGATTGTGACGTCACATGAAAACATTGCCGTTGTCAATAGTTTATTTTCTTTTATCTAATCAAAACTAGATCTAGATCAGAGGTTTTCAACCGGGATGCAACCCCCCCCCCCCCCCCCCCCACACTCCCCACAAGGGGGAATTTTAGTATTTCAAGGGGGAATTAATCTGCGTAAAAATTTCAAAAGTTTTTTATATATATTAACTAATTAATTTATTCTAATTAGGTTGCCATGGCAACAACAAATGTATTTATTATTATTGATAAATTCAGTTGTTTCATGTCCATTCTTTATTTAAATAAAATTAAAATAAATTAATATTCGTTGGCACGAATATTAAACTTGTTTATTACAATATAAAACAAGTAAAATCGTTCTACACTAGACTCAAAGATCAGACACCTATGAGTGATCAATTTGGTGTAGTTTACAAGATCCCTTGCCAATGTGGAAAATCATACATTGGCCAGACTAGACAACATCTCCATAAGAGAATCTCACAACATAAATATGATTGTAAGAGGATAGATTTGAAAAAACAACAACTTAATGCGAATGGGGATCCTCCAGCTAACACCACAGCTTTGGCGTTACACCATCTGAACGCTGGTCATCAGTTTTTGTTTGATAATGTATGTATTATGGACCGAGAAAGACACTGGAGAAAACGTAATATTAGTGAAATGTGTTTTATCAAGATGAATGAGAGTGTGAACATGAGGTCAGATACACTGAATTTAAGTTGCATATATGATTTAGTTTTGAATCAGTGACGTTTCGATGGTCGATTTTTTATTTTATTTTTGTTTTTGTTTGTTTATTTATTTTTTATGTTAACTCGAGATTGATAGCTTAAATTTTTAAATTGTTTTCTCGATGGTCTCACTATTTTATGTACGTTTAATGTGTTAACTGATTGAGGTGAGTGACATGTGGCATATCATGTATAGTTGTATTTTGAAATATGCATTAATTTAATTTTCCCAATCTATTGTTCTTGTACTTTTGTTTTTCAGCACTTGATAAAGTCCGGAAACGGACGAAACGTTGTGCAAAAATTAATAAAATACATTAATAAAATATAAAATTGTCCAAAAACCTATTAATTTTTTAATTTTATTATTATTGATATTGAAAATAAACAAACATGTTCTTCTTTCTAGCTAATGTGCTGTGTACTTCATAATTTATTTATAATATATTGAGTATTAAAAGTAACATTAATTGGCGACAAAATATGTCTATCGATTGAATTAATAAGTTGTTGTAGGGAAATAAGGACAATAGCTTATGCAAATATTTTTTATTTTATGCCAACGTTTCGTCAACTTTGTTGACTTCCTCAGTGCTCAAACGAATTAACTTCTTTGCATATTTGTCATTTTATAAATATTCATTCTTTCTCTATTTAAATAGGAAATATTTTCAATCTGTGCCTATATGTGTTTGCTAAGAATGAATATTTAAAAATGACAAATATGCAAAGAAGTTAATTTGTTTGAGCCCTGAGGAAGTAAATTTATCAGTCAATTTTTTATTTACCTAACAGCTTTGTAGTCTGTTTCATGTCCTGGGGGAATGTTAATTAATCGACGAAAACCAGATCAATCAGAAATTATATGCCAATAATGTTGGAATTTGAAAACCCGGAAAACTCTCAGTACCCTCAATAATTTAACTCCAGAACAAAGTCGAAACATGATGCATTCTGTTCCAACAACCAAGTCAACAAAGTTGATGAAACGTTGGCATAAAATAAAAAATATTTCCATAAGCCATTGTCTCTATTTCCCTACAACAACTTATTAATAAAAAACAACCTCAGCTAAATATTATTTATTTTTATCTCTAAATTAAAATAGGATATCTGGTTTTGAGCTTAAAGAATTCTGGAATAGTAATCTTACAAAATCGCAGAAGGGGTTAATAGGAAGAAAAAGGTTGAGAACCACAGATCTAAATAGAAACAACCGAACCTGTAAAAAGTTCTATAAAAGAATCTTATCCACGGCCACCAATTCATTATTTTAGCCAATTTTTTTGTATGGATACGAGCAAAAATCGTGATAAGAGCTCGGAATTACAGTGGAACCTCTGGATACGAAATTTTCGGAATTTGTATTTAGGTACGAGTAAAAATTTGATGCCTTTTTTACAAAAGATGTTGCTATCAACAACTATACTAAATTTAATACTTGGCAATTCTACGGTAACTGTGGCCCCGCGATCCGACGATGGATTCCTATATAGTACTCACCAAAATGAAGAATACCATTTTTCGAGACTTCGCCCAGTTTTCGAGATATCCAGTTTAAAAAATACTGTTTTTTCTTATTTATTTCTCAATTGTTTTTTTATATAAACCATAGTCCTAATCGCCTAAAAACTAGCCCGAAATGAAGTTGTACGAGCCGAACTGAATATATCTTAACTGAACCTTTCAAAGTTTGTTCGGGAATCCATTTTTTTATCTAAATGAACCGAGATGATGAACCGAACCTATGAAAAGTTCTAAAAGTGAAAATTGTTAACGCCCACTGGCGGTCACTTGAGACAATTTGAGACATTACAGTCCATTAACTTAATTTCAGTTCAAATTTGTAGTTTAAAATTTTATTTTTACTTTCTGGCTTATTTTGTCTAGTTCTAAAAGAATCCGTCGTCAGATAGCGGCGCCACACGGAACCCCCGTGATACTACGGTTTCCGTGGTTTCTATAAAAAAACAATTGAAAAATAAATAAAAAAAACAGTATTTTTTAAACTGGATATCTCGAAAACTAAGGGAAATCTCGAAAAATGGTATTCTTCATTTTCGTCTTATTTTAGTGAGTACTACAAGAATCCATCGTCAGATCGCGGCGCCACAGTTACCGTAGAATCCCCTAATACTTTCTTAGATATGAATTTTTATTAAAAAAAAATGACAGGTAGACAATGTAGCGAGATATGACATTTGTTAATTTTATAAGTTTTTAGGTTCATTTCGATGAGTACAATACGCTAATGAATGAAGTAGCGGTCAACATATTTGTTATGCCTTATAACCCTATATATTTATTTATCTTTATTTGGTATCTCAGAATCCCGGAATTAACATTTTTTTTTTATTTATCTATTATTATTATTTCATTAAAAGGACCAAATATAAATAATGTAAATATATGTATATACAATTCGCTATTTAATTTTATGACAAATTGGTCTAAACCTAAAAAACAATTAATATATATTTAAAAAAAAATTTAATTCACAAATTTAGTCCTTTTGTTTTCTTATCTCTTTTATTCAAAAGAAAAGAGATTTTCTTTTGAATATTGAGTATTTTATCTGCATTCATTCATTCACAACAAGTAGGAAACAAGCCTCGGAAAATGTGAATTTCTTTTTTAAATCTTTCTTTAATTGTATATAAATATATAGGTATATATAAATAAATTCATAATTTAGATTGATTAATTATTGAACAGGAAAAATATTTTTTTTTTTTTTTTTTTTAAGTTTAAAATAGTTTTAAAACACTTGTAATGTTTACGGTGGCCATTGCACCATCATCAGTAAACAAGACTTTAATACAAACACCCGTTATTATTATTTGTAAATATACATATATTGTGTATTTAAGGAGGTTCTTTAGCGACAATCCACACAAAAAGTTTTAGCCTCGTAACCACTCTATAAATATGAACGGAACTAAAATTTTAGATTATGTTTTTTAACATGACTGTAGCACTCACACTACGAAATCTCTATATGGATACACACATACTAGCCGGATCGTTTCCAAGCCATTGTGCTTATATCCCATCCACTAAAAATAATCGCCCAAATATGTTTTTTTTTTTTATCAAAACTAAGTGGTAAATAATTTCTATTTTTTTTTAAGTTACTCCGAATATATTATTCTAACAAATATTAGTTTTTCATCAAGATGGTAAAAGTCCTTCAAAGAAAAATAATAAAATAATGATCATATCCCCACCCTTTCCCTATCTACCATATGTAAAAAATGTCATTTTTAATTGCAATTATTTCATGTTTGGTGTGGTAAATCGTCTTCAAATTTTAACAGTATAGGTATTATGCTTTTAATGACTTATATTCCAAGTTTCAAAGACTTCTTGAATTTTTGCATTTGTGAAAGAACTACCTTAAGTTTGAGGAGTCCGGATTTTTGCCGCTTGGGGCCCCCACTTGACTTGATCCGCCACTGAGGGAACCTGCACTAATCCTACAGATTTACCGCATGAATGTCTTGATAAGGACTTGATAGTTTTTAATAAAAACTGAATAGTGTGTTTAATAATAAGATTGTTTGTATTACAGTGTTTTGTTAAATTTGTTTTTGATGTAGCAACAATTTCGGAAAACATTTAAAATGTTTTAAAATTATTATAGAAATTTATTTTTCCTGTTTAAACTATGAGATATTAATCAAGAACCTTATATCAATAATTTGATCATGTTTATAAAAATCAAGGTTTTTGGTTTTGTTAGTAGAAATAGTGGGGGGGAAGTGGAGAGTAGGGGTATTTTAAAACATCTATCAAATGATATAATACTGTTAGATGATAGTTAAATATTTTTTACGTTTCATTCAGCAATATAAAAATTAGATAGAGAGAAAAATATAAAAGAATAACAAATAATAATAATAATAATAATTTTGTTTGTCAGTTAGGAAAATTGTTATTATTATTATTATTTGAATGAAAAAGAAAAGTATATGAAATTTGTATAAGACTAAACACTCAAGCCTAGACGATGCATTTTGGCCGAGAGTAGATTATGCAGTATGAAAACAAGGGGTTTCGGACACGCCTCCAGGTCGAGCTCCATTTCCTCCGGCGGCTGGTCAGCTGACGCAGAAAAGTCTAGCCATAAAAGTCTTTGGGAATCGTCGGCTGACGCGCGTAATCGCTCAAACGGGAAATGCCAGAGGCGACGATCCGGCCGGGAAGCCTCGGTCAGGGTGAACCCTTGCTCGTAGTGGAGGGTCAACTGGGCCGGCTGGCCTTGCCAGATGCATCTTGCAGTTACCTAGACATTACAAATAGATTAAAATCACGCTCTTGACAAATGCATGCTTTATTTTGTTCTCTGTTTCATTTTTAGTACCTGACCACCGAGCGATGCTCGGTAACTTTTTGCTTCAGTTAAAAGCTAAATATTAACCCCCCCCCACACACACCGAAACCCAGCACCTGCCCCCCGGAACCCCACCACTGCACCCCCTATCTCCTTCACCATCCCCCGAAACCTCGTACCTCGCCCCCCCCCCACATCCACCCACACCCTCGCACCCAGTTTTTGCATTTCTAGCCTTCTAGTGGGGGAGTAGGGTTAGCCGAGCTGGCTAACGCGCCGCCCCGCAATTGTAAAAATTGTAAAAAATTGTAAAATGTAGGTTAAAAATAGCATAATAACAATACAATAGTTATAGAAAAAAATATATAACCTCACATCCTAATAACCCTCTCCCCGCATCCTTCGTCCTTCCAAAAATCCCCACTAAGGTCCTCTCTCAAACATTCCAAAAAAACTGGGTTTTTATTTCCTGAGCACTTTCCCAGATAAAAATAACAAAAAACCCCTGATACTCTACCTAATAATCAATAGGCTAAAACTTACCAAATGATTACTGTGTAAATAAATTTAAGATAAGCCATATCGGCGAATGCCCTTTGCAGGGCATGTACGATTTTCTTCCACTCTGTAAACTTAAGTCCCACATGTCTTGGGATCAAACTGTAAATATTGTATCAAATTTGCTCAATAAAAAAGACATTATTAAAAAAAAAAAAAACGCGCCGCCCCGCTTCGGCACCGATGATGACGATTTGGAGCGGGCGGCCGGGGTTCGATCCTGGCTAGCATATAAAATTTCTACCGGCTAAAACTCGGCTGCCTCACTAACCCTACTAACACTTGATGTGCTGTCTAAATGGGCATTGTTCCCGGTGACAATAAATAAATAAAAAAAAGCCTTCTAGTGGCCCACAGATTATGTGTATATAGGTATGTAAATAAATACGGTATATTTTTTTTAAATTAAATAACAATTTGTCGAGTTTTATAATTAATTAAAATGGCAAATTCTAATATATAATATTTGTGGGATTTAAAAATCGATTTATAATCAATTAAATTGCCTAACTTTTAATATATAATAATATTTGTAATGATCTTTTTGTGGGATTTAAAATTAAAAAACAAATATTTATTAAAATGAAATTGAATAAAAACGTAATTATACATTTTTATCGACACGATAGGCAATATGGATTCAGACAAAATCGTTCTACAGGCGACATCTTAACCTATGTCACCCACACCTGGAACAATACTCTAGAGGCCGGAAAAGAAACCCTCGCTGTAGCCCTTGATATCTCCAAAGCTTTTGACCAGGTTTGGCACAAAAATCTTCTTGCCAAACTGCCAGCCTTGGGATTCACACCAACACTTCGCAAATGGATAGAAAGCTTTCTGACAAACCGAAGTATAAAAGTTGTGGTGGATGGAACATCATCTGAATCGTTCTCCACAAACTCTGGTGTTCCCGGGCTCTGTAATCTCCTCCACACTCTTCCTTATTTATATAAACGACCTTATTGATCAAACGGCAAACCCCACTCATTGTTACGCCGACGATAGCACTCTACACGGAAAACCCTCTCTCCCGAATAATCGAATCAATATTGCCTCCTCAATTACTCTCGACCTAGACAAACTGAATAAATGGGGCTCTCAAAATTTAGTTAACTTTAACTCAAATAAGACTCAATGTTGTCTAATTTCTAGGCGCGAAAATAAAGATTTCTCTGATATTCATTTCGATTCGAATACCCTGAAAATGTGTGACAGCCTATCCATGTTGGGCGTCTCTGTCGCATCTGACCTGTCCTTGGAATGAACACATCTCCTCTGTGGCGAAATCTGCAGCAAGGAAGATTGGCTTCTTATTCAGAGTCCAAGCGATTTTACAAAGCCCCACAACTTCTCACCATCTACAAGGCCCAAATCCGCCCCTGTCTCGAATACGGCTCTCATCTGTGGAGAGGAGCCTCAAAATATTCTCTTGCTACCCTTGATGCAATTCAGAAACGAGCCGTCAGGCTAATTGACGATTCTACCCTCACCGACTCCCTCGACTCGCTGGCTCATCGAAGAGATGTCTCTGCCCTTTCCCTTTTCTATAGATACTATCACGGCAGGTGCTCTGATGAGATAAAATCAATAATTCCCCCAAAGCATGCTTTGCACGCAGCACACGTTTTGCCGACTCCCAACACTCTTTCGCGGTCAAATTAGAAAAGTGCCGGACCACTTCATTCGCGAATACATATATCCCCATGACTTCAAGGAACTGGAACTCTCTCCCAGCCTCTATCTTTCCCAGCACCTATGATCTTCAGAAAACCTTCAAAACCAGGGTGCATAGACACCTGCATCTACACCAAAAAAAAAAAACAAAAAAAAAAAAAGAGGAGCAACCACCTGTGAATAATTATGTCAATTAACAAAAAACCCACCAAAAACAACTTAGCCGAAGATGAGACCGTGACAGATCGAATGTCCAACACAAAACCCCCCTAACCCGTGAATTTCATCCAAATCGTTAGAACCGTTTTCGTGAAACAGATTATATATATACATACAAGAACTGCTCGTTTAATATAATAAGATAAGATTTAATAATAAAATGATGTTAAAGACAATAATTGTCGAGAGTAGCAGAGATTGAGCACAGGGCGCGCGTAGTTGAGAGCCAGCAGAGGCTTATTTTTGTTTAACACTTTAACAATTATTATAAATACTTTACCGAAATTTGTTCATACATTCACAGCAAAACTAAATCATATCTATTTTTAAATTTTAATCGTTCTTTAAGCATCTGCTGGCTCTCTGCTGCGAGCGCGCCCTGCGCTTAATTTGCGCCCGGGCTTAAGATTTCTATACCTGAGTATTTCTTAAAATATGGCTTACGATCTTATTTCGGGTCAAGTACAGTGGCGTAGCGTAGATTTCTACCGCCCGGGGCAGATGAAAGCTTATGTTTTAAATTCTAATATTAATAAATTATTATCTAAAAACAGTATTATTACAGTGAGAAAATTCATTGTTACTCGAAAATTTAAATAAATCATTTTTTTTACAGATATTTAGCACTATAATAAGTAATAGATATCTATTTTTCAGAGGAAAAGGAACAATAATACTAATAGACCAGTAAATAGAGGATCCAAAAAGTTGTTCAGCTTACATTAATTGAGGGAAAAGTTTTTTTACTAGGATTGTTTGTTATAGAATTGTGGAATTACTAGGTTTGGCGGTTATTAATGTCCTTTTTTCAACAGATGGCATTTCGGTATTTTTCCACCAAACTCATCCAAATATTTTTTTGGTTTTATAGTGTTGGTAATCACCTTTCAAACGGCATATAACATGTCAACATTCGGTTCATTTGTGTATGAGATATTGGCTTGTAAACATGGCGGATTTTGTGCCAGAAAAAGAGAATTTGCGGGAGGTGATGTTGCAGCTATTTTTTAATGAAGAAATCGGCTGCGGAAACGGCTCGTATTCTCGGGGGAGTTTATGGGGACCATGCTCCATCTGAAAAAATCTGCCAACGTTGGTTTGGACGGTTTCGAAGTGGTGATTTTGATGTGAACGACAAGGAGCGGCCTGGACAGCCGAAAAAGTTTGAGGATGCTGACCTGGAGGACTTGCTGGCAGAAGATCCGCGCCAATCGCAAGGAATGCTTGCAGAGAGACTCGGAGTAGGCCGCAGAACAGTTGGTGACCGGCTGAAAGCATTGGGAAAGATCCACAAGGAAGGCAGATGGGTGCCACATGACTTGAACGACCGGCAAATGGAGAAGCGAAAAATGATGGCTGAAATGTTGCTGGTTCGTCAAGAAAGGAAGTCGATTCTGTATCGTATCGTCACGGGAGATGAAAAGTGGATCTATTTCGACAATCCCAAGCGCAAAAAGTCATGGCTTTCACCTGGAGAAGCGGCACCATCGACCCCACGGAAGAATCGGTTCGGAAAGAAAACAATGCTGTGCATCTGGTGGGACCAAAAAGGTTTGCTGTATTATGAGCTGCTAAAACCGGGCGAAACTGTTGATGCGGGCCGCTACAGACAACAATTGATCAATTTGAATCATGCATTGATCGAAAAACGGCCGCAATGGGCTCGAAGACATGGACGTGTCATTTTGCTCCACGACAACGCTTCGTCGCACACCGCCAAATCGACGAAAGAAACCATCAAAGCGCTCGAATGGGAGGCCCTACCCCACCCGCCCTACTCTCCAGACCTCGCTCCATCGGATTACCACCTCTTTAGGTCAATGGCACACGGATTGGCTGACCAGCACTTCGCTAATTACGAAGAAGTGGCAAAATGGCTCGAATCTTGGCTCGCCTCGAAAGGGGAGAAATTCTACTGGGAGGGGATACACAATTTGCCGGATCGTTGGTCAAAATGTGTAGAATCCGATGGTGCATACTTTGAATAAACCACTTTTGCCAGTGCTGAAAAAATTTGTGTTTTCCTCATGCCGAAAAAAGGACATTATTAACCGCCAAACCTAGTATGCCAAATCTAAATTTGCGACCTCGAAAGTGTGGGGGACAACTTTTGGTGGCCGACTTTTTCCAGTTTTTTGCTTATAACTCGAAAAAAGTTCATAATTTGTAAATAACCGTCCCAAAGTAAATTAAAGAGGACAAAATTTCACGTGGATTAAAAAAAAGAAATGCAAAATTGGTCCAGTAGTTCGATTTTTAATGGGGATCCAAAAAACAGCCCCTCAGATCACTTTTGAATACCTATCCCAAAAACTCTCACTTTTTTCCAATTATTTCCCATTTTGACCACGTTTTCGACAAGAACCACTTTATACATTTTTAAACTACACTGAAGTGCAAAAAAACCAACCCACCAATAAAAACTTTATTAAATAGTAAATCATTTTTAATTTTTTTACAAAGAACCATACATTATTGAAATTATTGCTTATTGCAAGTGTACTTGCCACTTGTTGTAGTTGACTTAGCCCTTGATTAATTAGGCACACAATTTGAACTGCTTGAACTTGAGAAATATCCATTTTGTATATTTTATCTCTTTCTATCAATGATGCTTAATTCAAAATTATTCATTTTATTGATATTTCAAATGGAATTTGATCTTTTATTAAAAATTTATTTAAATTAAAGTGATATTGAAAAAGTAAGATAATTTGTAATTGTATCTTTTAATTTAATTTCACTTATTTTTTTTATAAAATTCAAAAATTATCAACAATATTTATTGAATATGTTAGTTTAAGAGTTAATGGAACAAATTATATGAATATTTGTAAAATTTTTATAAATAATTTGCTATTTAATAAAGTTTTTATTAGTGGGTCGATTTTTTTGCACCGTTGTGTAGATTAAATTTGATAAAATTCAAACAAAGTTTCATCTTAATTGGATAATGGTAATTCGTGCCGCAATGAGGTTCAAGTTTTAAAAAACTGCAATTTTTTGCAAAAAATCGCTATTTTTCCTTCATAAAATGAAAACCACTCATCCTAGAAACTTGATTCATATCTCATTCTTTAGGAAATTTTGTTGGCTTGAACGTTTACTTGGACCACTTTTTTGATAAAATTCTTATATTTATATAATAGATATCCAGCATGGGACAAAATCGAAAAAAGTGCGAGTTTTTGGGACATTCAAAAGTGATCCCAGGGGCTGTTTTTTGGATCCCATTAAAAATTGAACTACTGGACCTTTTGAGGATTCGGATCATATAGTGTCCGAAAAATGTAGGATATCTATAAATCTAAGAGTTTTATTAAAAAAGTGGTCAAGTAAACGTTTAACTAAATAAAATTTCCTAGACAATGAGATAGAAATCAAGTTTCTAGGATGAGTGGTTTTCATTTTATGAAGGAAAAACTGCGATTTTTTTCAAAACTTCAACCTCATTGAGGCACAGGTTACCATTATCCAATTAATTGAAAAAAAGTGAGAGTTTTTGGGATATTCAAAAGTGATCCCGGGGGATATTTTTTTACTATCAATTTACAACATAATGAACAAAAAGAGCTCGAGAGTAAAACAATAATCGGTATCAAAATATATTTATTGTTATAATACTATCTATGGCTAATGATTTTTTTTTATAACTATACAGTCCGATTACTATTCCTTCAGTGAAAGGATAGTTAGCGGTGTTCACCTTTTAAAAAGCCCGTTGTAATATCTGATTGATGGGATGGTTACCTGTCTAGTGATTTGGGCGGCTGCATGGCTGCCATGGACGAGCGCCCTAGCCCAGCAGGCTAAATCCCTGGCGGTGGCGACGCGTAGCCTGTGCGTGGCGACCCCATGCTGGGTGCCACATCGCACCGTCAGAGCATGGCCCTCTGCGGTCACAAGCCTCGTGGCCAGCAGGGGGCAAATCAGACAGGGCTTTTGCCAGGCCTCCGCTGACCAGGGAGCCGCTTCGTATAAACGGAGCTCTCGATCAGTTACCGCCCCAAATACACTCACCTGAAAAAACCAAAAACAATATTTTATATTAATTTAGTAAGAAATAGACTTTTAATAATACGAAATAAACACTGAATTCATTCAATATTATATGAAATCAATGCAGGCTTGAAGAAATGAAACATCCCTTCTGACATAGCAAAAAACAACTTCGCTAAATTGAGACGGTTCGAGAGTTTTTACTCGGATCAACCCGGAGTGCTATCGCCGATTGCCAGATGTATCGTGTCAGCCAATAACGAGGGGTGAACCGCGACCTAAAATCGTGTACACCTACTTCCACTTCCACTTTCATTTCTAAGTAGAAGACAATAGATTATCTAATGAATTCCAAAGTAATTCCAAAGACGGTGTACACCTAATTCCAATCGCGGTTCACCCCCTCGGCCAATAATAATGACCATCTTATTGATTTCTTCTGGAGAGATGGCCAAGCCCAACCCTTTTTTCGGCGGTGATCTATTTATTTAATATTTTAGCCTATATTCCCAGTCAAATATTTATTTTTCTTGACCATGGTTTATTTTTTATTCCTTGACTACGGCAACTTCCTGTATACTTATTTTTATTTAACTGTTTACAACAATTTCAACCCCAGTAACATGTTCTAACTATTTATTTTTTGTTTTATTTATTTGATTATTTATTTATTCTTCCCAGTGTATTTATTTATTTATTTTTATTATTTGGACGACATGAGGTATTCCCTTTTTTTTGTTATTATTATTATTTTATTCTAGGTCGCAGCATATTAAGGTTTCACACCGTTCTGCTGTGGCCACACCCTGAGCCACTAAACCGAATCCTGAATGGGAGGATCGGAGGGCTATAAGGGGAGCTGAGAAGGACCTTAAAATATATATATATATATATATATATATATATATATATATATATATATAAAGTACTAGGTAGGTTTCACAAAATAAAAGACAAAATGCATATTAGCATGACTCTATACTAGGTGTACAAGTATGAAATAGGGATTTGAGAATCAGATGACGTACTAATTCAGTGTGTACCATAAAGATTTGACATAGATGGCACTTTGTTGATCCATCAACAAGTGTCAAAGGCGCATAAGCGATAAATTGAAAAAGTGGTTGAAAAGTATTGATTTGGTGTGTTCAATATGTCAAAATTTGCGCAAAATAAGAGCATTTGCGGACAGCATTAATTTTTTCTTTTTCTTTTGAAGAGAAGAAGCTGTTGCATCATACCGAATGCTTCGAGAAGCTTATGGTGAAAATGCTTCATCCATGAAAGATGGTTTCGGTGTTTCAAAAATGGTGATTTCGATACTGCAGACAAGGAACACGGAAAACCGCCAAAAAGGTAAGAAGATGGAGAATTTCAAGCATTGTTGGACGAAAACGATTGAAACGGTTAATACCAAACGCTACCAACAACAGTTCGCTGCTCAAAAAGAGATCAGAATATCAAAAAAGACAAAATAAGGTCATTTTTTATCATGACAATGCTCCTATACATATACGGGAAAAACCAGTTCGCGAGACGTTGGATGCAGTCAGCTGGGAAGTTCTACCCCATGCGGCTTACTCACCAGACTTTGCTCTTTCCGATTACTACTTGTTTGCATCGATGGGTCACGGACTTGCTGGGCAACACTTTGGTTCGTACGAAGATGTGAAAAAATGTCTCGATGAATGATTCTCAGCAAAAGGAGAAGTTTTTTACTGGCTTGTTATTCACAAATTTCTCGAAAGATGGTAAAAATGTATAACAAACGATGCAGCATACTTTGAATCAAGCCCTTATTATCATTCTTCCGAATTTAATATATTTTTTTAGGAAAAATTACCCCCCATTTCATACTTGTATACCTGGTATATATTTCGGGGTAGGAGCCCATCTCTGAACTTCTGAAGAGTATACAGGGTGTCCCAAAAGTCAAGGATCAAACGTGAACACGAGATAGGTGAGTTCAGTATTGTCCAAAATAAAAAAAAAAATTTTTAATAAAACTGTCTTAGTTTTCGAGTTATGAGCATTTTTTTGAAAACCGTAGAAAAATCGCTACCCTGCTCTGAATAGTTGAATGCTGTGGCTAGGAATTTTCATATTTTATAATTCTAATTTTTGTTACGGAATCCTGAATAATACTGCTATCGATCACAAAACATAAAATAACTAAGAGTATTATACTTTTTGAGAAAAAAAATATTTTTGTCCGATTCATGTGTCAAAAAATTTTAATCAGCTAACTTTGACTCGTGATCGATAGCAGTATTATTCAGGATTCCGTAACAAAAATTAGAATTATAAAATATGAAAATTCGTAGCCACAGCATTCAACTATTTAGAGCAGGGTAGCGATTTTCACGGTTTTCAAAAAAATGCCCATAACTCGAAAACTAAGACAGTTTTATTAAAATTTTTTTTTATTTTGGACAATCCTGAACTCACCTATCTCGTGTTCACGTTTGATCCTTGACTTTTGGGACACCCTGTATATAGAGTCATTCTAATAAGCATTTTGTCTTTTATTTTGTGAATACTATCTAGTAGTTTATATTTTAAAATTTTATTTTTTATTTTATTCTTACAACACACAAACTGACAGGCAAGTGGAGAAAGAAACGAGATAGCAGAGTTGTTTATAAAAACTTTTAGACTTATTCCGATGAGTAGAATTCGCTCCTGAAGTAGAGGCCTGCATTTTTGTGACACCCTTATATATTGTCACTGGAAACTATCCTATTGAGTTTTTAAGAGGAAGCCAATAATATTGAAATTAATATGCGTGTGTTGATTGGAATAGGCCGGTGAAGGTGTTGTGAATACCCAATTGGTTTCCGGCTGTTCGACATATCGGCTAAGCCAGCCCATATGCTGAATGGGCATGGCAAGGACGGCGCCCGCCTGGCGGATGGCGCTCGCTGTCAGCGAGGCAAGGGCTGAGTGTAGGGCGTTGAACCAGGCGTGGGCCTCGGCCGCGTCGGTTGCTCGCAATTGGACACGATGCACGTTGTCCGGGGACACCAGCTCCAGGCCACGCTCGTTCTCGCCTCCTTAAAAAAACAAACAAAAATACACCCGTTACAATCAATTGGCACGTTCTGATGTGGTCAACCACTTGACTTTACCATACAACCTGGCCCCACTCTTATATTTAATATTTAATAAAATTATTTATTAAATTGAAAGTTTTTTGCCCCGAGTAGTAGAATTTTTATATATCGAAGGAGACAATAAAAGAGTGTCTTCTGCTGGAATTATAAATTTTATTTATAACGAGACTATAGTTTCGAGGATTTTGCCCTCTTTATTAGTCTATTACAAATTGATTCACAGGAATTAATGTATGAATGGACACCTAGACCCAAACGTTTTCAGAAGAATTTGTCCCTTTATCAATGAAATTTAATCAGTGGCGTTTTTAATAATTTTATCTATCTTTTTCAACAAAGTAACTGTAATTTCTTGAAATAGTAAAGTAATTTATCCAGTGGCGTGCCTAGGGAGGTGCGGTCCGCTTTGTTATCTACTCTTATTAAACGAGCAAAAATTGTATATTTATTTATATATATATTTATTTATATATTTGTATCTTGGTTCTATTTTGAAAACAACTCTTGATGAAACAAAATCTATTAACAAGTTTTGAGGATGAAAAAACGATCTGGCTAGGTCTGGACCTCATCAAAATTCATCTTAATTGACTTTTTCTTAATTAAAGTAATTATTGATAGATGAAAATCTCAATAAAAAAAATTGATTCGGCGGAAGTCGTATTAGAACCTGGGACCTCTTGCACCCGAGGCCGACAATCTACCATTGGACCATTGAGCTATTTTAAAAATCCTTGCTTTTTACTTTTACTAAAATGAATATTTTTGAATTAGACTTTATTATAAGTGTGGAAATAATTGAATATATTATATATAGCTATGTATTTAATAAATATAATTTATTTGATATATTGCGGCGCGGCAAATTTGAAATATGTATAATTGAATTAAGCTGAAAGAAAGACAACAATTAATTTTAAATCCAAAAACATTAAATATATTAATCATTATTCCTTTGCCCCCCCCCCCCACACTCTTCTAATTAAAATTAAATATTCAATTCTCTTTTCTCCGGGCAATTATCCTTGCAATTGTCTTCCTAAAAAATACTTGGTTGGTGAAAGTTATCACTTCTGTCGCACGTCCCGAGACGCACACATTTTTTTTAATTTTATGTTTTTATTTCAGATCCTATACGATTATATTTTTTATTGTTATTTTCTTATGTATTTTTTATAATGTTTATCAATATGGACGAATGTGGGCAAATTGGCGTACGAGTAAACAAATATACACATAATATGTGGACCATTAGAATGCTTTTTGGGTAGGGGTGGGGATGGATGTGGGGGGTGCAGGAGGTGGGGTGCAGTTGTGGGGGGTCCGGGGGTGGGAGGGGCGGTTGGGGTGGAGTGGGGGTGCAGTGTTGGGGGCGAGGTGTATGGTTTCGGGAGGGGGGTGTGGAGGTCAGGGGTTACCGAGCATCGTTCGGTGCCTCCAGGTACTATTTACTTATAGTTGTAAAAAATGGGTTGCAATCTGTGGCCCCCGTAAGTTTTTTGTGGCCTTTAAAAAAGTATCTTGCATTTTGTATTTTTATAAAAGTTTCATTTATAGGTATATCAACTTATGCGGCGGCTTCCTTTATTACTTCCGGCTTACTAATTTAAATATGGCATCCAAAGGTATACCTATAGTTTGTATCAATTACAATTATTTATTTATGTTTATTAATGTATAAAAACCACCATTTGATAAACATAGAAAGGGCGACAAATTGAAGACCGCCCCGGGCGGCAAAAGTTCTAGGTACGCCACTGAATTTAGTTAAATTCCAAAAAAGAAAATGCCATTTTTTCAGAATATTAGATGTTTTGTGATTTTTTTTTTTGAAATTTAATCAAAAACCATTGATAAAGGGGAGAAATTTTCCAAAAACGTTTGGTGTTTTATTTTTAACAAAAGTTTGAAGATTGTTTCTAATAAAATATTAATATGTATTTTTCATATGTTAATAGAATAGAAATTTAGCATACTGTTTTTAACACCGAACCTTTCATTTCTTCGGGGCCCGAAATGAAGCGGTGAAATTTATAGACTAAATTAACATACAGTGAAAATATATTGATCCTAGAATGCTAAAACTTGGTATATTGGTAGAATTTGGTAGGTACATTAATTAATATAGAATGAAATCGCAAAACCGAAACATTTCCTTCTTCAGGGCATTAAATGAAGTGGGTGAATTTTGATCGATAAATTTTCATTATTTTCAGTATGGTGGTGGAGTTTGGGGCGTTAATAAAGAGTGAAATCGAAAAAGTGAAATTTTTCCTTCTTGAGGACATAAAATGAAGTGGTGATATTCGTGCGATAAATTTTCATTATTTTCGGGATGGTGGTAGATTTTGGAGCGTTAATAAAGGGCATAATTTATTAATAATAATTTTGTGAAAAATGCATACATTTAATTTCTAAATTTCAAGTTTGTATCTTATATAGTTTACGAGCTATAATGTTTTTTGCAGACATTTTAGCGACACGTTTTACTGTTAAACGGAACCCTTAAATAGGATGAGGATTGCAAAAGAGAAGAAAGAACCTTTCGAGTTATATTTTCATATACATTTATTTTAATATAAGGATAATTTGAGAGAAGTATAAACCTGCAGGTGTGTCGCCTCCATTTGATGAATTATCTGAAGATACTCCACGTCTTAAATTGCAAAGCAGTAGTGGCAAATATCGGGTATCAGCCCGTTGTGGAGAACGATTCGGGGGCGGCTCGCTGGTCAAAAAGCCGCGTTGAAGTTCCCAGCCTACTTCGCTCATTAGCGATGCTTTTCGGAAATAAGGGGTAACCTCTTGAAGGTATTTAACTGTGAAAATGTGAAAGAAAAAGAATATAAATAAATAATACTATATATATTCATCTAGATTAATTTGTAACAACGCTTAGAGAAATTTCTCTAAAAAATCTCCCTCTTGCCTAGAATCGAACCTACGAACTCTTGAACTAAGGTCATTAGTTTTAACCACTAGACCAATCTGACATTAATATTTATACCATGATTTCAGTTACTAAAACTATAAATTTTTGATTTAGACTTTGTGTCGAGATAATATTGTATTCATTTGAACTCGAATGAAAATGAAAAAACACCAATAGATTTTAAATTAAGAAACATTAAATATATATTAATTAACGAGGCAAATTTGAAATATAATTGTCAGCTAGGATTTTAAACTGACAGCTCCAATTGATTTTCATTAACCAGGCAAATTTGAAATATAATTTTAATTTGCACTCGAATTTTGAAATGAAAGACTCCAATTCATTTTAAATTAAGAAACATTAAATATATTTTTTGTAACTAATTAAATTAATTGAACCGCGTAAATTTGAATAATTTCCATGATTCAGCCTGCGAATTTTTTTGCAGTTCATAAATCATTTCATTATTTTTGTTTTGAAAAGGAAAAATGAAATTTAAATTTTAAATTTAAATATATTCATAATTATTCCCCCCCCCCCCCCCGCCACTCAAAAATTAAAGAGGCGAAACTTTTAAGAGACGATGTATTTTCGGTAGTTTACGGGTATACATTTGGAGTGTGGTTTTTTAAGAGGAATAAAATTTTTGGACCGAGACGCTGCCCGCCAGGGCACCAGCCCGGAGGGCCGAGTTTCGAGGGCGTGCCGAAGGCACGCACGAAAAGCTCGTAATAATAATAATAATGATAAAGAAAAAATATTTTTTGATGGCCAGATAAATTTATTATTACTACTAGATCATCTCTAAATTAAAGGAGACAATAAAAAAGTGTGTCTTCTGCTGGAAAAATAAATTTTTAAATCTATCTTTTTACTCTTATTAAACGAGCAAAAATTGTTTGTTTGTATCTTAGTACTATTTTGAAAACGGCTCTACCGATTTTGATGAAACCAACTCTATTAATAAGTTTTGAGAATGAGAAAACGATCTGGCTAGGTCTGGACCTCGACAAATTTCATCATAATTGATCTTTTCTTAATTAAAGTAATTATTTATAAATGAAAATCTCAATAAAAAAGTTTGATTACATTTTTTTCAATTTTCTTTTTTTATTACTTAATTGGTTTTTTAATTTTAAAACCCACTAATAGGTCATAGCAAATATATTAATATATATATTAAAATTAAACAATTTAATTGATTATAAATTCGAGTATTAAATCCCACAAAGAGTTAATAAGAAATATGATTATATATATATTAGAATTTGCCAATTTAAGTCATTAGGGTGGTGAGGGAATAATGGAATTGGAATAATTATCGGAAAAGAGGTTTTTTTTCTTAAATTAGTTTTTTCCTCTTATTAAAAACAAGGACTAAAAGGATGATCAAGGACACTCGATGGTGGAGAAGTAATCTCCGGAGTCGAAGCTAAAATACAATGTATACGTTAATTCATGTAAAATAATTGGGTCAATAAAATTAAAAAAAAAATTTAAGTCATTATTATAAAACTCGATAAATTATTATTTAATTAAAAAAAATAATTATACGGAATTTATTTATATACCTATACAGGGTGGTCCCGAATTCATGGTACAAACTTTAATGGTAGGTACAGGACATTGCAACAATGAGTTATTGTATAGGAATGTATAGTGTAATAAGTATATGTAATATGTATATGTATGTATAGTGTAATAGTAATATAGTGTATAATGTATGTATAATGTATAGCCGTTATTTCCCTGTTTACGCCTCACCGCGTCACTTGCGACTATACATTCCTATACAATAACTCATTGTTACAATGTCCTGTACCTACCATTAACGTTTGTACGTATGTTTGTATGAATTCGGGACCACCCTGTATATACATAATCTGTGGGCCACTAGAAATTTAGAAATGCAAACGGTGGGGTGCAGTGACGGGGTGGTTTTTATCAGAATTTTAAATTAAAAATAATATTAATATATAACTTTTAAATGAAGCAAAAAGTTGCCGAGCATCGCTCTGTGGCTACAGGTACTTTATTTATAACGCGACTATAATTTCGAGGACTTTGCCCTCTTCATTAGTCTATTATAATTGATTAACAGGAATTGATGTATGTATTTTAATAGAAAATAGACATGAAGAGGGCATCAGAATAATTCATCGGATGGGGCCCTTCCTCAATATAAAGAAGACAAATCAACGTTGTAGTTTCTTTTTAATAAACCACTACGTAAAGTACGTACAAAAGCTATTATGTTTTTATTAACTTTTATTGTTGCATTTTTCGTTGATTTTCTATTAAATTTTAATATAAAGAGCGTATTGGTTGAAATGTAGCAAATTTAATCTAGTTTAAAAATGTATAGAGTGGTCTTTGTCGAAAACGTGCTCCTTCTGGTCAAAATGGGAAAAAAATCGAAAAAAAAGGTGAGTTTTTGGGATATTCAAGTGATACGGGGGACTGTTTTTTGGATGCCCATAAAAAAATCGATTTGGATCCCAATAAAAAATCGAACTACTGAACCAATTTTCTATTTATTTTTTTTAATCGGCGCGAAATTTTGTCCTCTTTAATTTACTATAGAACTGTTATTTACAAAATATGGACCATTTTCGAGTTATAAGCGAAAAACTAGAAAAAGTCTGAAAATTTCGATGTTTTTCAGCCACCAAAAGTTGTTTTGAAATCAAGATCACAATTTTCAAATAGGTAGACTTTTATATATATAGTACCTGGCCACCGAGCGATGCTCGGTAACTTTTTGCTTCAGTTTAAAGCTATATAATAATCCCCCCCACCACCACCACTTCACCCGACCCCCTGCACCCTTCCACCCCACCTCACCACGATTCTACCCCCCACCCCTTGAACCACTTCCCTCGCCCCGTACCCCCCACATCTACCTCCTTCGTCACCTCCACCCTCGCCCCCTCACCCAGTTTTTCCATTTCAAGCCTTGTAGTGGCCCACAGATTATGTGTATATATGTATAGGTATATAAATAAATACAGTATTTTTTTTTAATTAAATAACAATTTTTGAGTTCATCAATTAAATTGACAAATTCCAATATAGAAAAAATACGTTTGTGGGATTTAAAACTCGATTTTTAATCAATTAAATTGTCTAACTTTTAATATATACTATACTTTACTTATGTGCTGTCTAAATGGGCTTTGTTCCCGGTGACATTAAATAAAAAAAATAAAATAAAATAAAAAATATATACTATATAATAATATTTGTAATGATTTATTAGTGGAATTTAAAATTAAAAAACCAATTAAAATTAAAAGGAAATTGAATAAAAATGTAATTATATATTTTTATCGAGACAACTACCTGTGAATAATTATTTCAATTAACAAAAAGCCCATCAAAAACAACTTAGCCGAAGATGAGACCGTGACAGATGGAATGTCCAACACAAAACCCTCCTAACCATAAGTGAATTTAATCCAAATCGTTAGAGCCGTTTTTAAGAACCCGACCGGATATATACCAGGTGTACCGGAAAGTCATTACCGGTTTTTCTAACAGATGTCGCTAGGCTTAAGTATGCAATGTTATGATTTGACACATATGCATTTTATTCTAGTGACATCAAGCTTCAAAGCTATACATGTTATATTTTGAGAAAGTAACACCTTCATAGATTTATACCTCTTTGAAAATGTCAAGTTTCATGCCTGAAAACGTGCATTTGCGGCACGCATTACTTTTCTTATTTAATCAAAAGAAAAAGCCACTGAAAGTCATCGTTTGCTGGTAGAAACTTACGGTGAGCATGCTTTAACCTTAAAAACATGTGAGGTGTGGTTTCGAAAATTCAAAAGTGGTGATTTCGATGTGCAAGATAAAGAACGTTCTGGTAGACCAAAAAAGTTTGAAGATGCGAAACTACAGGAGTTATTGGATGAAGACCCAACCCAAACTCAAAAACAATTGAAAAAACAATACACCGACAACAAATGATCAATTTGAACCACGCATTGATCGAAAAACGTCCAGAATGGGCCCGAAGACACGGTAAAGTGATTTTACAACACGATAACGCGCAGTCTCATAAAGCAAAACCGGTCAAGGAAGCGTTGAAAGCACTTGGGTGGGACATATTATCGCACCCGCCGTACTCTCCAGACCTTGCCCCGTATGACTATCAACTTTTCGCATCGATGGGACACGCGCTTGCAGAGCAGCACTTCGCCAATTTCGAAGAAGTTAGAAAATGGCTCGATGAATGGATTTGCTCAAAGGACAAACAGTTTTTTTGGGATGGCATCCATAAATTGCCAGAAAGATGGGCAAGATGTATAGAATCAAATGGCCAATACTTTGAATAAATAAATTTTCCATTTTCTTAAAAATTACGTAGTTTTTTTTTCGAAAAAACCGGTAATGACTTTCCGGTACACCTAGTATATACAAGATTTGCTCATTTAATAATATAAGATTCGGTATCATCAATCAAGAAGCCGCTAAACATGAATTTTGTAATAATAAATGTTAGGATGCTCCGGTGTCCCCCGCGACCCGGGGGCCCGTGACATTTTGCCCCCTTACTGGTGACCTTTTCCATAATGTTAATAATACCTTCAAGCTCGACAACTTTGCCAGCCCGCTTTAGCGCTTTGACAGCCTCCTCGTGGGTGGCTTCTCTTAAATCCTCCCCGTTGACAGAGAGTATCGCATCGCCTACATATAATTCTTCTGTTTGATCTGCCGCCATGCCCTGAAACAACAACAACAACCGTTTAATTAATTAGTCTCAATTATGAATGACTCATAGGCATAATGTATAAATGAAATTAACCTTGAATATTTTTGAAATGAGTATAGGCATTTTGTTCTCTTTGCCGCCCTTGATCGAGATGCCCAGTCCATTGTTGTCCGATTTGACAACCCTGACAAGGCGTTTCTGATTGGCCACCGATTCGGGGACGTCGGTCACCCCCACGCCCACCTCCACATTGTTATTATTATTATTATTGTTGTTAAGGGTGCCGTTGAGGGTGGTGGACGCCTCGTAGCTCTCGTCGAGCGAGATGCTCAGGTAATCCTCCTCAATGGAGACAAACACGCGGTACCATTGGCCGCGCACATAAGTCTCCAGCAGGCCGGAACGCCCGCCCGGCATTTCCATTGTGACGACACCCGACTATAGCCCTCTAGTTCCCAATCCCTTGCTTCTTCTAAAAGTGCATCGCCAATTGCTTCTGTCAGCCAACCAGGCATTTACATTTAAAACCCGATAAAGAAACACTCGAGGATATTAAAACAGAGCTCACACTTGGAAAGAATCTAGTAGGGCGTCAAAATTGGGCATTTAATTCAAGGAAACGTCACTTTTTAGTTCAGAGAATATAAATCAGGTTATTTAAATGTAGATTGTCAAACAGGATAAGATAATGCGAAGCGCCATTTGCATTTACAAGCACACTAGTGACATCTACACGGGAACTTAATGGAATAAGATCGGAAAGCGGAATATATATATAAGGGTCATCCCGGAAATTCGGCTTTTGAATGGGAAAAATTCCGAATATTTTGGACTTAAGAATGTTTATTATTATTATTTTTTTATTTATTATTAATCATTTATGACGCCCTGAATTGAATTAACCAAATCCTAATAGAAGAAATCAAAATGAAAATAAACAAGAATAAAACCAAGGTCCTATTATGTACAAAAAAAGAACAAACGAGACAGGAATGCATCAAAATTAACCAAGAAAACCTAGAAGGAGTTAAGGAATTCCGCTACCTAGGAAGTAAAATAACATGGGATGGGAGGAGCGAAAACGAAATTAAATCAAGAATTGCCCAAGCAAAAATGGGGTTTAATTCAAAACAAAAACTACTATGCTCCTCCTCAATCAGCTTAGAAAACAGGAAGTTGCTATTGAAGACATATGTATGGAGCATAGCCATGTACGGGTGTGAAACCTGGACAATTAGAGAAGCGGAGAGAAAGAGATTAGAGGCTTTCGAGATGAATATCAAATGGATGGACAAAATTACAAATGAAGAAGTTCTTGGAAGAATCGGAGAAAGAAGAACCTTGTGGAAGAGTCTGAAGAAGAGTAGAGGTCAGATGATGGGGCACACACTGAGACATGGGTGACTGCTTAGGGGATAATAATATCTTGGAGAGGGAGGTTGGAAAGAAAAGGGAAGGGGAAGACCCAGATTAGAATATTTCAACCAAATAATTGGGGATATGGGATGCCAGACATTTAGAGAGGTCAAACAGCTGGCGGGGGACAGAGTTGAGTGGAGACGGATTGTTGCATCAAACCAGTCTTAGGACTGTATACTCAATGATGATGATGATGAATCAATTATGGTCAGATCATCATGATATCAGGAAGGAGATGCTGATCTGACTTTGGGTGGGGAATCCCTTGATTATGTAGATTCTACGTAATTTTTGGGCATGAAGTTGAACTTCAGGTTGCAATGGGGTCCTCATATTGGGGCTCTGGCTCTAATAATAAATATATTTTAAAGATTAAAACCAAAAATTCAATTAACCCGTAGAATTCTTTAAAGAAAACAAAATCATTTGAAAACCCATTTTTATATTGTTTTGAAATCTAGCAAATTTCAGCCTATTGAAATTATTAAAAACCTATTTTGAGCCTAATTAAACCTGAATTTTCTATAATCTAATAATAAACTTTAAAAGTTTATTATTTTTAATTTTTTAATTGGATAATTCTCCCCAAATGACGATTTTTACCTTATTTATTGAATTTTTACAAGACAAAAACTTTATTTTAATTTAAGTTGAAAGGTTCTTTTTGCCGAATAATTGAGTAGCAGAAGGGGACAATAAAATATTGTCTTTTGCTGGAAAAATAAATTTTTTAAATTCATTCATAAAGAGATATACTTTGTCCTCTTCATCAATCTATTACAATTAATTCACAAGAGTTGATATATGAAAGTGCTCTTTACACGTGTATAAGACATCAATAAAACAGCCACGTGGGGGTCCAGGGGGCGAAGCCCCTGACTAGCTAAAAGGCCCGCCAAAGGCGGGCGCTTGAAGCTAGTAACTAATAAATTTCTCTTTATAGATGAAACTCGAATTTTATTTACCTGAAGAATAAACGAAATTATATATATATATATATCGATTGTTATAAATAATATTTATAATTCCAGCAAAAGACACACTCTTTTATTGTCTCCTTCAAGAATTAGTATATATTATCTGCGGCTCGAGGTATTTGTTTTTTACTTCAAATTCGGCCCGTGTAAGCCAAAAGGTTGGACACGCCAGATCTAATACAAAATGGCAAATTTTCAATAATTTTATTGTTCGGGATAATAAAAAAATAGCAAATTCTAACACTAGTTTTCAATAAGTCGAAACTGAAATTATTTAAATTTCCCTCGAATCTAAAATTGACCTTGCTTTTGTGATTTTACCAGAACGGCAACCCAGTCCTTTTAATAAAATTAGATTTTTTTTTTCAATTTCCTATTAAGTATACATTTTTAATATCCGCTTTTTCCACATATATAATAGTATAATAAAAATCAAAAAATAATAATATTACTAGTAATCTTTTAAAGATGATACCTATACTTACACCTGAAAGGAAAAAGAAAAAAAAAGAAAGGAAGATTGAATAAGAAAGGAAATAAGAGAAGGGAGAAAACCAGTTTCACTCTCCAAGTAGATGCGAGAAGATTAGATTAACGTTAGGAATATAATATAATATAATAAATACTAATAATCTTTTAAAGATGGTGCTAAAATGGGATCATGTATTTCTAATTTGTGTGTTATCGTATCAGTTGTCTGTTATCGTATGTCAATGTTCATTTAGTTTTGACTTGAACAACGACAAGAGTGAATGCTCGCGGTTGAATTCTCAAATGCAATACCCGAAAACAATGCCAAGCGGAAAAGTGCAAGACGTCCATGTGATTGAGGATGGATTCGGGTGTATTAACGATTCGGAAACAGGCTCCACTCAATTAATACGACGGTTTACATTCACCAATACAAATGGAATGTCCGTACAAATTATCAACTACGGAGGAATTATTACGTCAATTAAAGTCCCCGATAGTAATAATCAAATTGAGGATGTTATCCTTGGATATGATAATATAGAAGGTAGGTAATTGGTATTATTTATTATTTGAACATTATATTATTACAAAAATACTTGAAATGGCTTAATTATGATTAAAAATAGGTGAAAATCCGTTTCAAGATCCACCTGGAATGAGTATTTTCACGTGTGTGTTGTTTATTGTGAATTGTTATCCGCAATCTTATACTTATAAGTATGCAAGCTGTTTTAAAAAGCGTAAAATAATAAGTAATTGGGATTAAAATAAAAGGGTCAACGAAGGAACCTCCGTGTACCTATATTAATACGAGCTGCTCCAGGCGTGCCTTCGGCACGCCCTCTACAGCTCGGCCCTCAGGGCAGGTGGCCCTGGCGGGCAGCGTCTCGGCATGTGATTAATAGGTCTCCAAAATTCATTTAAGAAAAACCTCCATTCCCAAAAAAAGGGGGGGGGTCGGATTACAAAAAAATCTTGAAATTTTTTTAGATATTTGCAAATAAATAATCCACAATTTTCTAAAGGATAAATGTACAAAAAAGCTAAAAATTTCTATAATTTGCGCCCCCCCCCTTCGCCCCCATACAGTCAATTTTGATAGTTGAATTTTACAGGAATAGTTTCTTAAATTAATAAAGAATAAATCTACACAATTTGATCAAGATCGGAAGAGTTTCAATTTTTGCCCCCACTCACATTTTGGATAGTTGAGGGGGAGGGTCGGATTACAAAAAATCTTGAAATTAATTTTTAGATATTTGCAAATAAATAATCCACAGTTTTCTAAAGAGTAAATGTACAAAAAAGCTAAAAATTTCTATATTTTGCCCCCCCCCCCCTTTCGCCCCCATACAGTCAATTTTGATAGTTGATTTTTACAGGAATAGTTTCTTAAAGTAATAAAGAATAACTCTACAAAATTTGATCAAGATCGGAGAGAGTTTTAATTTTTGCCCCCACTCACATTTTGGATAGTTGGGAGTCGAATTTCAAAAAATCCTGAAATTACTTTTTAGATATTTGTATTTAGAATTTTATTAAGTAAAAATCAAGTAGATATCTTATCGTTCTTAATTGAAAATGCGTAATTAGTGTAAACACATTGCAAAGATATTTTTCCCCTTTTGACCCCTTTAGGGGTCGAATTTAAAAAAATATTGAAATTACTTTTTAGATATTTTAATTTAGTATTTTTATAAGTAAAAAGCAAGTTGATATTTTATTGTCCTTAAGAGATATCGCATAATCAGTGAAAACACAATTTGCCCCTTTGACCCCCTTAGGGGTCGAATTTCGAAAAATCCTTTCTTAGTGGGCCCCTATGTCATAGATGTAATATCCTCTATGATGAGTGAGTGAGTGAGTGTATCGGGCAAAGAATTTTATATTCCAATAGATTAGTAGCTGGCCACCGAGCGGTGCTCGGTAACTTTTTGCTTCAGTTAATAGCTATATATTAATCCCCGTAACCCCCCCCCTCGCCCCCGGCACCCACCACTTCACCCCACCTCCTGCACCCTCACACCCCACCACCACCTACATCCCACCCCGCCCCGAAACCCTCGTACCTCCCCCCGAACCCCCACTACTGCAACCCACCTCCTGCACCCCCACATCTACCCCCCACCCCGCACCCAGTTTTTGCATTTCTAGCCTTCAGTGGCCCACAGATTATGTATATATAGGTATATAAATAAATACGGTATATTTTTTTTAATTAATTAACAATTTTTGAGTTCATTAATTAAATTGTCAAATTAATATTTGTGGGATTTAAAACTCGATTTTTAATCTATTAAATAATTATAAATTTTATTAAGCCAATTATTTTACATGAATTAATGTATACATTCTATTTGAGCTTCGACTCCGGAGATTGCTTCTCCACCATCGAGTGTCCTTGATCATCTTTAGTCCTTGTTTTTAATAAGAGGAAAAAACTAATTATAGAAAAAAAAAACCTCTTTTCCGATAATTATTCCAATACCATTAGGCGGAAATTAATCCATCCAATTAATCCTCCTCTCCATCTCCCCATCAATCTATTAAATTGCCAAACTTTTAATATATGATAATAATTATAATGATCTTATTGTGGGATATAAAATTAAAAAACCAATTATTTATTAAAAGGAAATTGAATAAAAATGTAAAAAAACATTTTTATCGAAAAATAGATGGAATTTTTAAAAGATTATAAAAATAACTCGCGGTTATCGGAACAATTTTTTATTTAAATAAATTTGACCTTCTCTTTTCCGTATTTATTTAAGTAATCATTATCTATTATTATTTCATAATTATCCTAATTAAAAGACCGGGGAAAATCTTTCACGTCCACTTTGAAGAACGGATTTATTTACTTACGCCGGGAAGATAGGCAAAGCTAATACACACGAAATCATTTGCCCGAAATACATGATTTTCTAAAAGTCAACACCCCTACGCGCTTAAACTAGATACTAATCGAACAAACGCATTCGCCAATTCATTTATCCCTATGACATCTAGAGACTGGAATTCTCTTCCCCGACCGTCTTTCCAGCTACTTATAACCTTCAAACTTTCAAGACCAGCATCCACAGATACCTTCGACCTCTACCCAATCCCTAAATCTCCCCTTATCTTCACGTTACAAGGGTCCACCACGGACTTCAGAGGTTGTACCTTCTTGTTGCAACTTCTTCTGTATCAATATCATTATAAAAAAAAAAAATAAATAAAAAAATAAACTGCAACGGATCGTTGCTAAACTTTATCCAAATTCATTTGAAATATTAATATGTTCTTGAGTAAAGTACATTAAAATATAATTTTACTAAAAACTTTATTTAACCTTTTTTGTGGTCCCCAAGGTACTTAATTAGGATATTAAATTTCATCAAAATTGGTTAAGGCATTTTCAAGATATTTAGAAAAAACTAAAAAAGTACTGAAATAAAAGTACTAATGTTTGTGGACCGATATGTACCAAAAAACTAATCAGCGCTTCATTTTGTTAAACTAATGGTAGGTTTTCAATTTCATTTCAATCAGCGCAAAGGTGTGGAAAAAATCGTGGACGAAAAAAACGATAACACACACACATCCATCCATCCATCCATCCGCACACACTTCCAAAAAAAATGGCACTTTTTGGCCTCTCGACGAGATTCCAGGTAATTTTTGGCAAAACCGTCACGTGCTAAAATTCAATCTCATTGAATACTTCAATTTGTGACCTTAATTGAGTCTATGGGTTCCGTAGTCTTTACCTGAGGACCCTTTGAAGTCGCGCTTGCCTCGAGAGCGATTCCAATACTTTCTCCCATGCTTCGCATTGGATAAAGTAAAAATATCAAGAACGAAAGGGCGTAGAAAGTTCATTCTATAGTGTCAAAAGAGATGGGCGAAATACATTAAAACATGTATTTTTCAATACAAAATACTTAGAAACACGTATTTTCGATACAAAATATAAAATAGTATTTTAGAAAAACTCTCAATATCTATATACAGGGTGGTGACTTGGCCGACGCAGCATAGTGATTACAATGTTAATTTTTGAATGTGCATTTATTTGCTCCCCTAATTATTTTAGAGTTAAAGTTCTTATAGGTTTTTTGTAGAGAAAAAAATACTGAATCCGAACATATTTTTGTTTTCAAATTTTGAAATTTCAGAACCGTAATAATCAACATTATAAATAATTGTATTTTTACAAAAATCACTGAGGCCATGGAATTATTAAAACAAACAAGGCATTTTCATTTGACGTTTAATAGTGATGTCTTTAGTGATTATTTTAGAGCATAATTAGAATACAAAAAAACTGAGCAGAATTAAAATTCTAAAAGATAATTACATCAGATTTTGTCTAATTCATAATTTAAAAGTCCAAAAAAAACTATTTTAAAAATGTAGATATTTATTTAAAAAATTTAAATTCAAAACTTTTATTGTGGGGGGTCAGATAGGCTAGGCGGTAGCGTGACAGCGAGCTAACCAGGGGACCCGGGTTCGAATCCGGCTCGAGGCATCCAGCTAAAATCTGACCCCCGGGGGTAGAGACAAATTTTAAAAATATATAACTAGTATCGTAATTAGGCTTATGGCTAGAAGGGCCGAAAAGCCAAAAAAAAACTTTTATTGTTGTCGATTGTTTAAGTGAGATTCTTGTGAAAAATTAAAAGCTCGTTCTAAACTTCATCTACGTGAATCTACTATTTTTATTTATCAATGACGAATACAAAACAGCCCATTCAAATTTAACGAGTTTCTCATTATGGTAATCAATAAATTCTAATAAGAACAGATTTTAAAAAGTTCAAATATAACAAACGTCACTTAATAAACAACAAATGAAAATGCCTTGTTTGTTTTAATAATTCCATGGCCTCAGTGATTTTTGTAAAAATACAATTATTTATAATGTTGATTATACGGTTCTGAAATTTCAAAATTTGAAAACAAAAATATGTTCGGATTCAGTATTTTTTTCTCTACAAAAAACCTATAAGAACTTTAACTCTAAAATAATTAGGGGAGCAAATAAAGGCACATTCAAAAATTAACATTGTAATCGCTATGCTGCGTCGGCCAAGTCACCACCCTGTATATAAAATTAAGGTTTTGCCTGTACATTGCTCCAAATAACGCCAAATTTTGGTTGTACTCGTTTCAAGGAAAGTAATGAATGAAACCACCCTCAACAAAATTCCTGTCTGTCTGTCTGTCTGTTTCCGTGGTTTCTGCGAAAAGTTGCTCACGATTCACGTAAAAACGGCTGAAGGGATTATTATGATATTTCATATTTCAGATGTCTTCTAACTTACGTTTATAGCTATATAACGTTTTGATATTTTGACCCCAAAAGGGGGTCCATTGTAATAGACTGATGAAGAGGGCAAAGCCCTCGAAACTATACTCTCGTTATAAATAAATTCATTTCAAAAAAATTTAATTATGGGTACGATTAGTGAAACATAATTAAAAGAAAATCGACCACTTTTCTGATTTTAAAATTAAAAATTATGAGTAGGCGAGGGGTGAACCGTGATCTAATATGCTGTACACCTACTTCCACTTGTACTTTCAAATATTTCCAAGTACTTCCAAATATTTCCTAGTAATTCCAAAATACTTCCAAAGAGGTGTACACCTACTTTCCAATCGCGGATCACCCCCCGTGAGTAGATATTTATAAAATTATTAATTTTTATTTATTTTCTTAAATTCAGGCTATTTAGATACAAATAATCCCTATTTCGGGGCGGTAATTGGCCGAGTAGCAAATCGTATTGCAAATTCTTCATTTACTTTAAACGGAAAAGAATACCATGTCGGGAATAATGGAGGTGCTTTTACTTTACACGGCGGATTCAGAGGATTTGATAAGTATGTAATATTATTATGTAATTTATTTTCTCATTTTATTTATTTATTTTTTCTTAATATCTCTCTTTATCTTTTGGTCGTGTATGATAAAAGTAGTTATTATCAATTTGAAGTTGCAGATTGAAATTTATAAAAAAAAATCTCAAGAGGTTGTCGTCTATTAGGCCCGGTTGTATGTCGCAAAGTAAATGCTTTTTACCACTAACCAAGGTAGATGGTAAATGGATCCACTGGGATGGCCAATCAGATGACAGCCACTGAATGTGCCTGTCATCTGATTGGCCATCCCAGTGGCTCCATTTACCATCTACCTTGGTTAGTGGTAAAAGCACTTACTTTGCGACATACAACCGGGCCTTAGAGTGTTAGGGGCCTTAAAAGAAGGCATTGACTTCGACTCATATAAAGGGTGTCCCAAAACTTAACGATAAACCTTGAATAGGAAATAGGCCAATTTATGACGGTCCAGAATCTAAATGTCTCATAACTTTCGAGTTATAACCATTTTTTTTAAAATGTTGAAAATCGCTACCCTTAACTAAATATTGAGATGCTGTGACTATAGACATTAATGCTGTAATCTACTCTTATTAAACGAGCAAAAATTGTTTGTTTGTATATTTGTTTTTTATTTATTTTTTTTTTTTTACTTGTTTATTATTTTTTAAATTGTTGTAATTAATTTGTATTGATGTTTATTAATGTATTGTAGCTAGATTGTATTGATGTTTGGAGGACCTAGCCACCGAGGACTTGTGCCTCTAAGCAGGTCGAGGAATACAGATTTATGTCTTTATCTTAGTTCTATTTTGAAAACGGCTCTACTGATTTTGATTAAATTCATGGGTTAGGGGGTTTTTGTGTTGACAATTCGATCTGTCACGGTCTCATCTTAGACAAAATTGTTTTTGATGGGTTTTTTCGTAATCAAATTAATTATTGCAAGTTAGAAAAATGGCAATCTTGGGCTTTTAAAAAAGGTTACTCTTTTACTTTTGTATCCAGGCAGACAATGGGTTGGGTTAATTCATTGTTCTCAAAGGTCTTGAAGAAGTATTGTGATTGTGGTTTTTAACAAATTTTGTTCTACCTAAACGTTAGAATTATTAATAAACGTCTTATAATTGTTTTTATAAAGAACCTTATTTATTTAAAATTATTTAGAATAAGCAGGTCTCAATGAACCCCAATTTATTTACCTGAGACCATAGTTTTAACTGAGAGTCTTCATATTAAGAAATAACATTTTGCCCATTTCCAATATTCAACTTGAAAATTTTTCCAATGGAAAAATGTATTTTGAGTATTTTCAGATTGGAAATGATGCATAATACAAAAGTATCGAAAATACGTATTTTTAAATACTTGTATTTTCGATACTGTCCATCTCTGTACTACTGTGTGCGGGATACATTTACTGTTTTTGAAACAATTATTTTGGAGATCAATTTATTTTTCATTTAAAATATTATAAAGCACATTTATTTTAATATTCGATGTTTTATTTATTTATTAATTTATTTTTTAGTATGTTTGGGAGCCATTCGTGGAGGAGAACAAAGTGGTATTGACGCGTTTAAGTAAAGACGGCGAAGAGGGATTCCCCGGCCAAGTTTTCGCCCAGGCTATCTATCAATTAACCAATGATAATGAATTGATTTTGGAATTGAAAGCAACTTCCTCCAAGCCGACGCCTATTAATCTATGCAATCATGCATATTTCAATTTAGCCGGACATGTGAGTAAAAATAAATAAATATTTAAATAATAATTAGTTTTAAGAGAAAATTTATTGATTTTTGTTTTGTTTTGTTTTTTATAGAAAAGTGGATCCCAAGGCTTATATGAGCATGTTGTCTCAATAAGTGCAGATCAATATACACCTACAAACGAAAATATAGTTCCAACAGGTATGAAACAAATTCGAAAATTGAAAATTTAAATAATTAAAGTTATATGGTATTAAGCCTTAAAATAGGTTTTATCGTATTTTTGACTCAACATAAAATTTGATCATTCCTAAAATAATGATTTCATTAAAATTTTATTACAATTTTTGATTTGGGTTAAAATTAATATATAATATAACTTAGAAGTTTCATGTTATTATGGTATTTTATTTACGAGTTACAATACTCTTACAGAGAGACATTTTAGTGACACCAATATGGTCGATTATATATATTTAAAATAAAATAAACACCGCTTTCCCTAAACTTTATTAAAATAAAAACCACTGATACACTGGCCAAATTAGCCCCTTAAGGCTAGAAACCATAAAAAATTATCATCATTGAGTATAGAGTCCTAAGACTAATTTGATGCAACAATCCGTCTCCACTCAACTCTGTCCACGCCAGGTGTTTGACCTCTCTAAATGTCTGGCATCCCATATCCCTAATTATTTGGTTGAAATATTCTAATCTGGGTCTTCCCCTTCCCCTTCCCATCTCCCCCTGCAAGATATCATCCCCTAAGCAGTCCCCCATATCTCAGTCTGTGCCCCATCATCTGACTTCTTCTCTTCTTCAGACTCTTCCACAAGGATCTTCTTTCTTCGATTCTTCCAAGAACTTCTTCATTTGTAATTTTATCCATCCATTATTCAGATATTCCTTTCGACGACATTTTGAAAGCCTCTAATCTCTTTCTCTCCGCTTCTCTAATTGTCCAGGTTTCACGCCCATACATGGCTATGCTCCATACATATGTCTTCAATAGCAACTTCCTGTTTTCTAAGCTGATTGAGGAGGAGCATAGTAGTTTTTGTTTTGAATTAAACCCCATTTTTGCTTGGGCAATTCTTGATTTAATTTCGTTTTCGCTCCTCCCATCCCATGTTATTTTACTTCCTAGGTAGCGGAATTCCTTAACTCCTTCTAAGTTTTCTTGGTTAATTTTGATGCATTCCTGTCTCGTTTGTTCTTTTTTTGTACATACTAGGACCTTGGTTTTATTCTTGTTTATTTTCATTTTGATTTCTTCTATTAGGATTTGGTTAATTCCATTCAAGGCGTCCTCTAATTCTTTTTTATTGCTTCCTAGAAGGGCAATGTCATCGGCAAATCTTAACATAGCGATCTTTTGACCTTGGATTTCGATACCTGTATCAATTTTGTCTTTGAATTCTTTAATCGCTTCTTCTATATATAAGTTGAAAATCATGGGTGACAGCACACATCCTTGTCTTACACCTTTTTTATTTTGGCTTCTCTTTGCTCATCTCCAATATTTATTATTGCCGTCTGGTTTTGGTATAGATTGTAGATTAGTCTTCTCTCTCTGAATTTTATTCCCGCCTGTTTTAAGATTTTGAACATAATTTCCCAATTGACGTTATCGAATGCTTTTTCTAGGTCTATGAATCCGATGTAGACAGATTCTTCCCTGATAAAAGCCCTTTCTATTATTAGTCTAAGAGAGAGAATTGCTTCTCGGGTGCCTCTGTTTCTTCTAAAGTCGAACTGGTCTTCCCCCAGATTTTCTTCAACTCTTTGTTCTATTCTTCTTTGGATTATTTTGGTTAGGATTTTGGAGGCATGTTAGGCATGTTATGCTAATGGTCTTGAAATATCTATGTCTTTTATTAAAATTTATTAAAATTATATAATAATATATTTTTTCTTTATTTCCAGGTGAAATCGCCTCAGTTGAAGGGACAATATTTGATCTACGTAATCCAATTATTTTGGGTGAAAAAATTAATCAAGTACCAGGTGGTGGTTATGATCACAATTTATGTGTAACACAAACCAATCCAAACGGGGTGAATTTGGTTTCTAAGTTAGTATAAAATACAAACATCTATAATATATCGTATTATTACTAGCTGCAAAGCCCGCCTAATAAATTATTTGTGAATCTATTTCAGAGTTGTTCATCCTAAAAGTAAACGCTCATTAGAAGTTCGTTCTAATCAGCCGGGCGTTCAATTCTACACTTCCAATTCAATACCAGCGAACACATTAACAGGCAAAGAAGGGGTGGTTTATGAAAAACATGGAGCGTTTTGTCTAGAAACACAAAACTACCCAAATGCAATTAATATTGTAAATATACCATGAACAAAAAAACTTTTAACATTTTAATAATCTAATAGCTAATAATTTATTTATTTTTCAGCCTACATTCCCGAATAGTGTATTAAATCCTGGAGAGAATTATTATCACATTGTCAATTATAAATTTGGAATTGAACAAGATTAACTGAAACAGAAGAATTATGGCAATTTTATTATTGAGAAAATAATACTTATATCTATATCTTTATAATAAACTTTGATTACATTGTTATATATTTCTATCTTATATATATTATAATTCAATAGCATAATGTTGTCCAATTTTAGAGTAATGACTACACTACGAGAGAGTTGTCAGGGTTGAGGGTTCGATTAATTCTAATTAAAGAGATCTTTATAGAGAGATATACCTCATCATTAGAGAGCGGATTTTTATGCAGTAAAAACTGCCAACATATGCCATAAAGTATGCAGTCAAAAATACTGAATTATGCAAGTAATATGCAGAATAAGGTGAAATATGCAAATATATGCAGTAAAAAAAGGCAAAATAAATTTTTTATGCACTAAAAATTAAAATTAAAGACAATAAGAAAAAAATAAAACCGACTTTAAAAAAATTAAATTCAACAAATAAAATACACTAAAAGGTATAATATAATTTTTATCTTATTTAGTTACAACTAAACGACGAAATATTAACATGAAATTGCTTTTTGAAGTCGGTGCCAAACATATACATTTTATGAATGGCACTCGACGGATCTTAGTACGTTTGGCGTGTACGCTCGCTTATAGGCATAGTTTGTTTTGCGTCGACTTCAAATAGTAATTCCATGTTAATATTTCGTCGTTTAGTTGTAACTAAATAAGATAATAATTATTTTATACCTTTTAGTGTATTTTATTTGTTGCATTTAATTTTTTTGAAGTCGGTTTTATTTTTTTCTTAAAAATTATTTTTATTTTTCTCTTTTTAGTGATGTTATTAATAGTGATCATATCTACAAAACTTGACCAAATTAATATGGCACCATCCCTAAGACACCCCCTTTCGGATAAAAAAAGAATCATCGAAATCGGTTCATAAACAAAGAAGTTAGGCCTGAACAAACCTAACAAAAAAGGTCTAATACCAATGAAAAAAAATGGGACCAATCAGAAGCTAGACTGAACCCAATGGAAATTTTTTTTTCAAAATCGGTTTACAATTGGCGGAGATATGAGGTAACATAGACACAAAAAAAAAAAAAAAAAAAAATTCAGTCAAATAGAGAACCTCCTCCTTTTTTGAAGTCGGTTAAAAAGAGTATATATTTGAAGGAGTCCTATAAAAGTATGTACTTTTACTGCGTAAAAAAAATGGCACAAAATTTTCATTATTATTACATATTATTATTTTTATTTATTTATTTATTTAATGTCACCGGGGACACTATCCAATTAGACAGCACAGTAAAATGTTTGTAGTGTTAGTGAGGGAGCCGAATTTTAGCCGGTCGAAATTTTATATTCTAGCAAGGCTCGGACCCGGGCCTCCCGCTTGAACATCGTCATCATCTAATAAAATAATGCAAACTATTTAACCGGCTATAATCTGATCTCTTCATTAATTTACACACACACCTCTACATACACACACGAACAGTCAAGGGCCAAAATCGGCTATAGCTACCAAAGGCCGTTAAAAAAAATAAAAATCTTATATATAAAAGCCCTTGTCAGACAGTACCCGTGGCGCTGTCAGGTGAACATGTGGGAGAAAAAGTAACTAATATTCAATGACAGTTGCTAGATTGTCAAATTTTTCAAATAAAACATCTCTATTCTCTATATACATTATATCTTTAATATCTCTATATATTAATATATTCCTCTATATAGCTTAGAATATTAGATTTACGGCGTGTCTCATTTGAAATTTTAGTAGACAAATTTATTAATTTTAAATATATTAATATAAATTTAATTTTTTGGAAATAATTCATACCGCGAAAATTAATTTTTTTTTTAATTTAAGAAAAATATAAATTCTTAAAATTTTAGTAGACAAATTAATTTTAAAATATATATATTATATATATTTTATTTATAATATAAGTTTTAATGAGATGATTTAATGGGATAATGAGATTAATTCTTAATTTATTACTGCGCGGGTCATTTGAAATTTTAGTAGATAAATTAATTTTAAAATTATTATATATAATTAATTTAGAGACATTTTTTAGATAAATTCAAATATTGAAATGTATTATTAAAAAAGAAATAGGTTTCCAACCGATCGGGAATTTCGAGAGAAATGGTTGCATGCTCTAATAAAGTATTTATAAAGCATTTAATGTTAATTTGATATTTTTTCATCTTTCTTTGATCAATATTCATTATTCAAAAAAATATTTTTTCAAAACATATAATTACGGACAGCTAATAATCACATCTCGAGACGCTGCCCGCCAGGGCCACCAGCCCGGAGGGCCGAGCGGTGCCGGGCGTGCCGTACGCCAGGTACTGCTCGTAAATAAATAATAATCAAAGAATCTTCAAGTAATTAAAATTTGATTGTAATTGTGAATAATTTATGTTTACAAGTATTTTCCTAATTTATCTTTATCTCTAACGGTCATTAAAAATTGATTTATACGTTGAAAATGAGCGCTCCACATCCACAGATATAATGGGGGGCAAATTTAAAGGAATTTAAAACCCCCACTTTTACTTTAGAAGGAAAAGATTGGATACTTTTCAAAGCATAACTGAATAAAAAAAAATGAGTGGGTTGTTGTCTTTTTTAGCTACGTTCACATCCTTTGTAATCCAAACTCCTACTTCGTAGTCAACACTACACTCTTGTCGTTGAAGCCTATTTCAGTTTTCTTCGAATTTAAATTGGTGTCCTCCTGTTTTATGTATTTGTCTTCATTTCTTTCTCCTAAAATGTACTTTTAAGAAATCTATATTTTGCCCGAAATATACAATATTTGACAAAAAAATCCTTCAATTTAGTTACAAAACTAAACGACGAAATATTAACATGAAATCACTTTTTGAAGTCGGTGCAAACAAACTAATATAAGCGAGCTTACCCGCCAAACGTACTAAGTAAAATCCGTCGAGTTTGATTCATAAAATGTTTATGTTTAGCACCGACTTCAAAAGGTGATTTCATGTTAATATTTCGTCGTTTAGCTGTAACTAAATTAGATAATTATTTTATACATTTTAGTGCATTTTATTTTATTTTTAAGTTCTTATTATTTTATTTGTTGCATTTAATTTTTTTGAAGTCGGTTTTATTTTTTTTTTTACAGAAATTTTTTATTTTTCACTTTTTAGTGATGTTTTTAATAGTGACTTAATATAATACCTTGCATGCATTTTCTAAGAGAAAGCGTCGAACGAATGAATCAGAAAATGATAATAAAATTCAATTAATAAATATAGAAATTCTCTCGAAACGTTTGCGGGCTTTAAATGAATGTTTTCAGATTGATTTTTTTATAAAAGTTTTTATTTATTATAATTTCGGTTATTTGCTCATAAGAATTGGAGATTTACGTTATTTCGTCATTGATCATATCATCAGAACTTGACCAAATTAATATGGGACCACCCCTAAGGTAGCCCCTTTCCAATAATAAAAGAATCATCGAAATCGGTCCACGTTTTTCAAGTTTTTGAAAAATGGGCTGAAAATGTTTAACCTATTCCATTGAGCCAAAATATAGTTTGTCTCGAATACTAAGTATTTTCATAAGAATTTTGCTGGCTTGGTGTGTACTGGATATATTAATTTTTTTATTGTTAAAGGATAAATAAATTGAATTTGATTCTTTCCAGCAGTTTATTTTGTTATTCAAATGGTTAATCCAAATATTTCGAGAGCGTTCTCAGCATCTATTCCTCAGTGGAAACCACTCCCCTTGGTGTTCCTTCGTCACTGCTGGAGGGCTAGGAACTAAGTCTTCGAAACTATAGTCTCAAACAAATAAATAATATATATACAGATATATCATCTCGATATATATGTAAAAACTTTTCAATTAGATCTGAAAAGGTTCAACATCCTACTTAAATATTTTTTGATTAGTTTTTGAGAATTCGGTTATATATAATTATTGTAGAAGGCGGGTTTCACCCCTTCGCTCATAGAGGTGAAATAACACACTTATTTATTCTTTAAAATATTTATTAACAAAAAGGGGGGTAATACATTTTCGTGTCTAGGGGTCATCGTTAAACGTCATAATAGACATCGTTAATTAATACATCGTTTTGGTTACAACCATCTTTAAGCAAAGCCCGTATTCAACTAACTTCCAGCCGTTGACAATTCACCCTTGGCAGCCACACATATACATACACATACGAGCGGGGTGGGGTGCCATATCAGCCGACCAGCCCTTGGGCAGAATGCTCGCTAAAAGAAAGAATGCGACCTTCACAGGGTACAAAGCCCAGACGGACATGTGGCAAACATATGTATGATCTTAAACAGAAATCAATATAACTCACTAAATTAAATAATTAATTAAACAATTAATTTCCTACATTATACTATTTAAAATAATAACCTTGAATATAATTTTCGAAGAATAAATCCATTAAATTTAAATCATTAATATCATTAGGCTCTTTAAACTTTAATTTTTTCACCCCATTGACTACTGTGAAACTAAATTGTATACCAATTATTTTTATATTTAGTTCAACTATTTATTTGCTTAGTGACCATTAAAGAAATTTAATTAAAAGGAAAAATTATGGAGCATCGAAAAATTGATTTAAAAAGAAAATTACAAGTAAGTCTCAGTTTATTTATATCAGGGGGAAAACTAAACTACGCTATTGTTTGTCGACCTAGAACAAACTTTCAAGGGTATTTCGAGGTCAAGTTCAGTTTTTTAAATGGAAACCTATATATTTGTTTACATATTATTAATCTAGAAAAAAAACTCATTGAAACTATTTTTTTATACGATATCAAATAAACAAAATACATGAATCAATTAGATCTCAAAAAATCACAAGCAATTTTGAATTTTAACATTAAAAAATAAATAAATAAATTATATTTATGTGTACTTTGAATTAGTTTGGCTGGCTATTTTAATCTTCATAAATAATCGGAGTTGAAAATAGATAATATACTATATTTAAATAAATATTGGATTTTTTCCTCTGTACTACAGATACTATCACGGTGTCTGTTCAGTCGAGCTGAAATCAATTATCCCCCCTAAAGCCCTCTTTAAGAGAAACACGCGGTTTTCGAACGCTCAGCACCCTTTCGCTGTCAAATGATAAAAGTCGAACACGCGCTTTCGCCAACTCTTTTATCCCTATGACCTCCAAAGACTGGAACTCGGTCCCTTCCACTACCTTTCCAGCGACTTATAACCTTCAGCTATTTAAGACCCGTATCCACAAATGCAAAAACTAACCCCCCCCCCTATATGATTATAAATAATTTTAGGGGCCAGGTTGTATGGTAAAGTCAAGTGGGTGGCCACATCAGAACACGTCAGCTTATTTTTCTTATATATCCCAGATAGCACACATTGGTATCATGTACGTCCATAGCTCGTCCACGAGCGGACGTATGTACGTCCTTTTTATGCCCATTTTTGTGCCGCTGTACGTATAATGGACATACACAGGACATCCAGATTCCCCAAAACGTACGTCCCTCATATGTCCAGTTTGTCCATTTTACGTCCGCCTTTGGCATCCTTTTTAGGTCCGTTTGGTGCAGTACATAGTATATCCAATTTGCCATGCATGTACGTTTGGTGTACGTTCTGTTTGCCCATTATACCCCCTCACCCCTACAATAGCCTATAGGCGTACGGTTTCTTACCTAATACATGCTTTATTGTCCTTTTTCCATCAGCTACGAATAAAATATTTTAATAATAAAATGGGTATAAAAAAATAAATTACTCGGGTTTTTCATTAAATTATATTTTTATTAATCATTGAAAATTGAGGTGTACTACAACATATAATATTTATTATTACTATTTTGATGATAAATTAAATGTAGCTGCAAACTCAACCAAGTTTTGTATACATAATCAGTGGGACCCCAGAAGTCTAAAAATGCAAAAACTAACCGAACAAAAATGGGGGGGGGGCGTAGGGTCAAAAAATGAAAATCTAGGCCCTTGTACCAAAATCAACCAAATTTTGTATACATATTCAGTGGCACCCCAGAAGACTAAAAATGCAAAAACTAACCCCCCTCCCCTACATGATTATAAATAATTTTATTAAATATTAAATATAAGTGAGGTGCCAGGTTGTATGGTAAAGTCAAGTGGATGGCCACATCAGAACACGTCAGCTTATTTTTAAATGGAATAGTAGTAAATTGCTATCAATCTGCGGCTATTTAATAATTTAGATATAAAGGCTACATCAAAATAATGCCGTCTGCTATCAGGTCAGGAAGGTTAAATAAATTGAGTTTGTAAAGAGACATTTAAAGAGAAATCATTCTGGATGAACAGTCCTTTAGGACACCCTGCGAAGAAATTTATTTTGTACAGATTGGAGAAGTTTTTTTTCCTGCTGCGTAAAACTGACTTTATACCATGGTGAATTATCTGTTCTTTGGAGCGATGCTGTGGGGCGAAGTGTTTCAAGATCCACGTGCCATGGAGAAGCCCTTAAGTTAGGTTTTAAAACTTACAAGGTAAATTTATTGAAACTTATTCCATTTTTTTTTATTTTGTAAATTTACTAATTTTTTTTAGTTGAAAGAAAAGCCACTCTTGACATTAAAACAAAAGAAAAACCGGCTTAAATGGGCTAAAAGTCACATTAATTGGACGAGTGATGAATGGAATAGTGTCCATTGGAGTGATGAGTCTCGTTTTGAAGTTTGTGTTGGGGACAATCGAAGCAGAGTTATTCGTCAGAAAAATGATGCTTTCAATTCAGATTGGTTAAAAAAGAAAGTAAAATTTCCTGCTTCAGTTATGGTATGGGGTTCAATGTCTGCTAAATGTGTTGGAAAACTTCACTTCAATGATGGAATTGTAAACACCAATAAATATTTAGAGATTTAAAAAAAATCGTTTCTTCCAACAATGGCAGATGTATTGCAGAATAATAATAATTTTGTGTTCCAACAAGACGGGGCGGCCTGCCATACATCAAGAAAATCTTTAAAATGGATTTCTGATCATAATGTTCCACTTTTGGAGTGGGTGGCAAACAGTCCCGAATTGTCACCAATAGAAACTCTTTGGCACACAATGAAAAAGCTATTACGAATACAACCAGCTAGAAACGTAGTCGAATTAAAACACATTTGGGATACTTTCACTTAAGATGAGTGTCAAAACTTAATAAGTATAAAAGATTTCACTGTCGATGGTAACAGAATTGTTTTTATTTTAGGTTAAAAATAAAATGAGAGAGTCTTCTGTTTTTAAATAAAATAATTTTTAATTATTTCTAGAGACTATAGTTTCGAAGGCATTGCCTTCATCATCAGTCTATCACAAATATTTCAAATTAGTTACAAATTAAGATTTATACATTGAAAATTTTGAAAAATATATAATGTCTTTTTCTTCATGTTTCCTCTTGGGACATTAACTATATATGTTATATTCTAATGTCCCAAGAGGAAACATGAAGAAAAAGACATTATATATTTTTCAAAATTTTCAATGTATAAATCTTAATTTGTAACTAATTTGAAATATTTGTGATAGACTGATGATGAAGGCAATGCCTTCGAAACTATAGTCTCTAGAAATAATTAAAAATTATTTTATTTAAAAAACAGAAGACTCTCTCATTTTATTTTTAACCTAAAACTTAATAAGTACGTTGCCCAAAAGAATTCAAGCCGTAATTAAAAATAAAGGCGACGTCCCACAGTGGTAAAGGTTTTGTATTTTGTATGTTTTATTTGTTTTTAACAATTAAAAAATAATTTTAAGTTAAATGTTACAATAAAATGTTTTAAATTGTTTAAAATGTTGTTCCAAACGATAATAAAAATAAATATTTAAATTAAATTTACCGTGAATTAGTATAATTTTATTTAAAAAGAAAAAATATTGGTGGGCCAATTGAGATGGGACGGGGCTCGTAATCTTTTAAAGATGGTGCTAAAATGGGATCATGTATTTCTAATTTGTGTGTTATCGTATCAGTTGTCTGTTATCGTATGCCAATGTTCATTTAGTATCGACTCGAACAACGACAAGAGTGAATGCTCGCGGTTGAATTCCCAAATGCAATATCCGAAAACAATGACAAGCGGAAAAGTGCAAGGCGTCCACGTGATTGAGGATGGATTCGGGTGTATTAACGATTCGGAAACAGGCTCTACACAATTAATACGACGGTTTACATTCACCAATACAAATGGAATGTCCGTACAAATTATCAACTACGGAGGAATTATTACGTCAATTAAAGTCCCCGATAGTAATAATCAAATTGAGGATGTTATCCTTGGATATGATAATATAGAAGGTAGGTAATTGGTATTATTTATTATTTGAACATTATATTATTACAAAAATACTTGAAATGGCTTAATTATGATTAAAAATAAGTGAAAATCCTCGGTCCAGGATCTTGAAACGGATTTTCATCTATTTTTAATGATTGTGAAGTTATAGGTGTTGTTTATTGTGTATTGTTATCCGCAATCTTATACTTATAAGTACTCAAGATGTTTTAAAAAGTGTAATATAATAAGTAATTGGGATTAAAATAAAAGGGTCAACGAAGGAACCTCCGTGGATATTAATATTAGTACCTGGCCACCGAGCGGTGCTCGGTAACCTTTTGCTTCATTTAATAGCTATATATTAATCCCCGAAACCCCCCCCCCCTCTAACCCCGGCACCCACCATTGCACCCCACCTCCTACACCCTCCCACACCACCCCCACCCCGACCCCGAGACCTCGTACTCCCCCCGGACCCCCCCACCACTGCAACCCACCTCCTGCACCCCCGCACCCAGTTTTTGCATTTCTACCCTCAGTGGCCCACAGATTATGTATACCTATATAGGTATATAAATAAATAAGGTAAAATTATTTTTTTTAATTACATAACAATTTTTTAGTTCATCAATTAAATTATCAAATTAATATTCTTTTTAATCAATTAAATTTCCCAACACTTTGCAATGGGGTTAGGGAGGGTATGTGGTTGGAGGGGTATGGACATGGGCTCTTTTAGGGTACTTTTAAAAGGAATATTCCTGAGTGTGAGAATACTAACCTTTATAGACGTGGTGGTGGTGTGTAACTCAGTGTATCTCGTTGTACTAGTTTGATAAACTACTGAATTTACTCTTATGTTTCAAATTCTACGTTATTGAAGTTAATCTTATGCAATGAATTTACAAAAAAAAATAAAAAAATAATTTTAAATAGGCAAAAAAAAATAAAAATAATTGAATGAATTCTAGCTGCAAAGGAGAATGGGGGAATTTTCTTAACAGTAAGTGATAACCAAGAATATAATTTACAATATATGATTTATTAAGGTCCTTTGTGAATTTAACAGTCAGCAAGAATTGATTAATTTGATGGCTTTAATGGGTGAACGGAGATCGTTCAAAGAAATTATGATTATTTACGTTTGCTCTCGAGGTGCGCTGACCGGTTCAAATAATTCAAACAGCGATAGCTGTGCCTTGGCCACCTCTTGCTCAGGTTCCGTAGACTGCCACGTCGAAGAGTACGTAAGGTTCCAGGAGTCTCGCCTTTTTGTAAGCTTCCGTGGTGTCTTCACGAGTGCCGGACAGATATTCTTGCCCATGCTGTTCAATTTGCTATCGGGCCAATGATATAAGTGCCGATCAAAGGGGCTAGCAAGTGAATGAATGCGAACTCGCAAGCGCTCAGGAAGAAGAAATATGCTCGTGATATCGAAATGATGCAGGTGCCGTGAATATTTGATAATAGCGAGTGTAAATGAGGTATATAGATGCCGAGCGATAATTTCAATGATAAGAGCGTGGTAGAGTAATATAAGATAGATAGATAGATAGATGGAGAGAATAATATATAGAGAGAATATAGAGAGAATATAGGATGGATAAAGTAATAGAGAAGTCTATTTCTTCGTGTTGGTCCTTTTGTGCATTGCCAATCGTGTGTCTCCTCGGTGGGTGGAGACCCCATTTCATACGATTCTTCGTTTTCTGCCCCTTCTAAGGTACATCGCTTCAATCATAATGTTCTATTCTGTTAAATGATGGTGTTTTGAACCCATGTCTATTCTCACTCCCCTGACTGTATTCAGAACTGGGCCTTAAAGCGCATATACCACGAATGACTTCAGATAATCCCGGCTTTGGCCAACTTCTCTTTAAATATGAAAAATAAACTAATTTTTACGAAATTTATTCTATATTTGGCTTGTCTAGGATTTAATCCACTTTCCTATTTTTAAGGAATTATTAAATTGATAAATTATCAAATTAATATTCTTTTTAATCAATTAAATTTCCCAACACTTAATATATAATAATAATTATAATGATCTTATTGTGGGATATAAAATTAAAAAAAAAAAACAATTATTTATTAAAAGGAAATTGAATAAAAATGTAAATAAACATTTTTATGGAGACAACCACCTGTGAATAATTATTTCAATTAACAAAAAACCCTTCAAAAACAACTTAACCGAAGATGAGACCGTAACAGATCGAATCGCCGACACAAAATCCCTCCTAACCCGTGTAGGTAAATTGCTCGTTTAATATAATAAGATTTTTTAATTGTGATTAAGTTCAAAACTTTGTGTACAGCGGTGCCTTGAAGATGGCCATGGGCGGGTCAAAACGTTGAATAAAAAAAATTCAATTTTATTTAATTCTACTTGTAAATAAAAATCGGCCTTTTTACATGAATTTAAAATTAAAAATAATCATAATATACAAAGCAAACAATTACCAAGCAACGCGCTTTTATGAAAGATAGATGGAATTTTTCAAAGATTGTAAAAATAACTCGCGGTTATCGGAACAATTTTTTTATTTAAATAAATTTGATCTTCTGTTTATCGTATTTATTTAAGTAATTTTTTTCTATTATTATGATTATTCATATATTTCAAAATTATCCCAATTAAAATCTTTCACGTCCACTTTGAGGAACGGATTTATTTACGCCTTTAAGATAGGCAAAGCTAATACATACACAAATATCAAGAACGAAAGGCCGTAGAAAGCTCATTCTAAAAGTATCAAGAGTTGGGCAAAATATATTAAAACATGTATTTTCGATACAAAATATAATATATTGGGTGCGTGCGAAAGTTCGTGCGGAGTTTGTGAGTAAAAGTCACACAGCGATTAGGCAAACAAAAATCTTTATTCAATCAATGATATATTCTCCATCGTTTTCTATAATCTTTTTCCAACGTTTTGGCAGCAGTTTAGATTCGAAGAACGTAGACACGCCGTTTTTTAAGGCCTCCAAAGAGTCAAAGTTCTTTCCATTTAAATAATTTTGCAATGACCGGAACAAGTGATAGTCAGATGGTGCGATATCAGGAGAATACGGTGGATGCGTTAGGACATCCCATTTCAGGCTCTTCAGCTTGCACAGCGTCTTTTTCGAAACGTGTGGTCTGACGTTGTCCTGATGAAAGATGACTCCCTTGCGATTTGACAAAATCGGACGTTTCTCTTTGATTTCTCGATTCAAATTGGTTAATTGGCGACTTCTCTGTTGAAATTCGCGGGTTATTGAGCACTAAAATACGCAAAACATCGTCATCAATGTCAGAAGGTCGACCAGAGCGTGGCTCGTCATCAAGGTTAAATTCTCCGCGCCGAAATTTAGCAAACCATTTTTCCACAGTTCGTTTAGCTGGTGCTTGATCCTGATAAACATCTTGAATATTTTTCACTGCTGCGGCAACGTTTATTCCCTTCCGAAACTCGTAAAGCATAACATGCCGTAAATGCACTATATCGATATTCATTTTTAAAGTGATATTTATCGAAGCAGTTTGTATAAAAACAAATGATTTTTTTTTTGAATGAAAGCTGAAGACGTCACCTTTCCAATGATATATAATATGTAGGAGTAGGCATTAATGACAACACGTTACGACTCTCATAACTCCATCTATTGAAACTCCGCACGAACTTTTGCACGCACCTCAATAGTATTTTGGAAATATTTCTCAAAATACAAAAAAATTTATACCTAAATATCTATCTATCTATATTAAATTAAGGTTTCGTCTGTACCTACATTGCCCAAAATCCCCCCCCCCCCCCCAAACTTTGGATATACATTATACACGTTTCAAGCAAAGCTATAAAAGAAAACACCGACAACAAAATGTCTGTCCGTTTCTCTGTCTCTCCGCACATAAATAATGGCTGGACCTTTTGAAATTTCGTATTTGCTTAATAGTTTTTTTTATATACTCTAAATTATTATTAAAAGATTAAAAAAAAGTACGTGCCTGGCGCCTCATGTTTAAAGAAATATGTAAGCATGAAGCTGGCAAGGTCAATTCCCGTAAAGTCAGCACGGTCATCAACCCCCGGTCAAAAAAGACAGATTGGATTCTCTGCGATTTCGGCGAGCCAAAGATGCAAACCTGAAGACTCTTGAAGCCATATTATCATCTCATTTGGAACAACAAATTTCTATTCATGTTTATTTACCTAAATTAATAAATAAATCCGTTCATCAAAGTGGCCGTGTATAATAAATTATATATCAAATCTCACAACAATATATAAACAACTAACAGAATTTTAGTTTTCTCTAAATACACAGTTCAAACAGAGAGAATCAGTTTCTCAGGTCATCATATAATATTTCTAAAAATAGTCATCGGAGGTCGTTAGATTTTTTTATTATTTATTACTTAATACCATAATATATAATATTTTATTATATAAGATATCAATTTAGATTTTTATATTTATTATCAGGATGAGGGCAAAAGGCCAAGTACCTACTCTTGAGATAATTTTCACACTTTTCTGATTTTAAAATTAAAAATTATGAGTATTTATAAAATTATTATTAAACATTTTTATTTATTTTGTTAAATTCAGGCTATTTAGATAAAAATAATCCCTATTTCGGGGCGGTTATTGGCCGAGTAGCAAATCGTATTGCAAATTCTTCATTTACTTTAAACGGAAAAGAATACCATGTCGGGAATAATGGAGGCGCTTTAACTTTACACGGCGGATTCAGAGGATTTGATAAGGTATGTAATATTATTATGTAATTTATTTTCTCATTTTATTTTATTTATTTTTTCCTAATATCTCTCGTTATCTTTTGGTCGTGTATGATAAAAGTAGTTATTATCAATTTGAAGTTGCAGATTGAAATTTCTAAAAAAATCTCAAGAGGTTGTCGTCTATTAGAGTGTTAGGGGCCTTAAAAGAAGGCATTGACTTCGACTCATATACAAGGTGTCCCAAAACTCAACGATAAACCGTGGAAATAGGTCAATTTATGACGGTCCAGAATCTAAACATCTCATAGTTTTATAGTCCAGTCAAATTAGGATTTAACCTCAGAATGGAGCTAGCTAGCTATAAACTTGTATAAATTTTTGTTAATATTAAATTAAATGGCTTGGTGCATACTGAATATGTTTTTTTTTATAATGATACAGATGTTGCACCAAGAAGGTACAACCTCTGTAGTCCGTGGTGGACCCTTGTAACGTGAAGATAAGGGGAGATTTAGGGATTGGGTAGCAGTCGAAGGTATCTGTGGATGCTGGTCTTGAAAGATTGAAGGTTATAAGTTGCTGGAAAGACGGTCGGGGGAAGAGAGGAGCCTCAAAATATTCTCTTGCTACCCTTGATGCAATTCAGGTGCTCTGATGAGATAAAATCAATAATTCCCCCCAAAGCATGCTTTGCACGCAGCACACGTTTTGCCGACTCCCAACACTCTTTCGCGGTCAAATTGGAAAAGTGCCGGACCACTTCATTCGCGAATACATATATCCCCATGACTTCAAGGAACTGGAACTCTCTCCCAGCCTCTATCTTTCCCAGCACCTATGATCTTCAAACCTTCAAAACCAGGGTGCATAGACACCTACGTCTAGACCCTCTCACTTAATCAACTTTCCCTTCTCTTCGGTAATGCAAGGGTCTTTCGAGATCCATAGGGGCTACATCTTTACTGGTGCACCCCTTCTTGCATTCGATTGCATTAAAAAAAAAAAAAAAAAAAAAGAGTTCCAGTCTCTAGATGTCATAGGGATAAATGAATTGGCGAATGCGTTTGTTCGATTAGTATCCAGTTTAAGCGCCTAGGAGGGGTGTTGAGTTTTAGAAAATGGTGTATTTCGCCCTTAACAATGAAGCCCTTGGTGGGATTATCGATTTAATTTCGTCAGAACAAAAGCCATGGTAATATCTATAAAAAAGGGAAAGGGCGGAGACAGATCTACGATGGGCTAGGGCAGGGGTAGGCAACCTTTTTCGGACGGCGGGCCATTTTCAAAATAAAAATTTTTATGAAGGCCGCACATTCAAATGTAACTTAAATAGTGCTTTTATATGATATATGAATATAAATATTATTAAAAATAAATATAGAAAAAAATCATTTTTTATTGACATGCTATAATAACAATAATGTCAGAGAATAAAAATTTTACAATTCTAAAAGGGGAAAAAAAGAAAATACAATTCCAATTACATATGTATCAATATAAAATATATAAAATATTAAATACAAAATGGAAGATAAACTATTTTTAACCGACTTCAAAAAAGGAAGGAGGTTCTCTATTCGACTGAATTTTTTTTTTTTTTTTTTGTTTTTGTGCCTATGTTACCTCATATCTCCGCCAATTGTCAACCAATTTTGAAAATTTTTTTTGCATTGGGTCCAGTCTAGCTTCCGATTGGTCCCATTTTTTTTCGTATTTTTTTCATAGGCATTAGACCTTTTTTATTAGGTTTGTTTAGACCTAACCTCTTTGTTTATGAACCGATTTCGATGGTTCTTTTTTTATCCGAAAGGGGGTGTCTTAGGGATGGTGTCATATTAATTTGGTCAAGTTCTGATGATATGATCACTATTAATAACATCACTAAAAAGAGAAAAATAAAAATAATTTTTAAGAAAAAATAAAAACCGACTTCAAAAAATTAAATGCAACAAATAAAATACACTAAAAGGTATAAAATAATTATTATCTTATTTAGTTACAACTAAACGACGAAATATTAACACGAAATTACTTTTTGAAGTCGGTGCCAAACATATACCTTTTATGAATCGCACTTGACGGATCTTACTTAGTACGTTTGGAGGGTATGCTCGCTTATAGGTATAGTTTGTTTGGTACCGACTTCAAAAAGTAATTTCATGTTAATATTTCGTCGTTTAGTTGTAACTAAATAAGATAATAATTATTTTATAACTTTTAGTGTATTTTATTTGTTGCATTTAATTTTTTGAAGTCGGTTTTTATTTTTCTCTTAAAAATTATGTAAATTAATATCAAGAATGTTCTTATCATTGTAGAAGCCCTGAAGAAGTCGGCAAAGTCATCGAAACGTTGGTGGATAAATAAAAAAGTCACACATAAAAAACTTGTCCTTATTTTCCCAATATAAACTTTCAAATTATACATTAAATTATGGACCGAAATGATAATAATAAAATGTATTTTGAGTATTTCCAAAATATAAAAAGCCTGAAAAAAATCTATTTTCGATACAAGATACATTGGAAATGAGTATTTCGATAAAAAAAAAGTTTGAAAATGAGTATTTTAATACAAAATACAAAGTATCGAAAACACGAATTTCAAATATGTACTTTTTGAAACACTTATTTTGGAGATCAATTTATTTTAATTTTAAGTATTATAAAGCACATTTATTTTAATATTCGATGTTTTATTTATTTATTAATTTATTTTTTAGTATGTTTGGGAGCCATTCGTGGAGGAGAACAAAGTGGTATTGACCCGTTTAAGTAAAGACGGCGAGGAGGGATTCCCCGGTCAAGTTTTAGCCCAGGCTATCTATCAATTAACCAATGATAATGAATTGATTTTAGAATTGAAAGCAACTTCGTCCAAGCCGACGCCTATCAATCTATGCAATCATGCATATTTCAATCTAGCCGGACATGTGAGTAAAAATATATATATATATATACTATACAGATTAGTCAAGATTAATTTGCAACAACGCTGACATAGTGCTGCCGACAGGGAGAGCCGTCGGTTTATTTGCGGCAAATTTGAAATATAATCGTAATTTGGACTCGAATTTTGAAATGAAACACTCCAATTGATTTTATGAAATATTCATTTATTTTATTTATTGGGCCTCCGAGGAGCGGGCCGCCTCTTACAAGACAAAAGATGATTACACAAATTTATTTACAAATATTTCACACTTTCGGCTTCAGAACAAATTATTTCAGATTCAGAGCGGGTGGCTGAGAGAGCCTGGATTAATTCTGGCTCACATTTCACATTTCTTTTTTTTTTTTTTTTTATTCACAAAAAATAATCATACGCCACCCGCTCTCCATGTTCTTCTGCCGAAAGTGTAAAAATTAAGAAGAGATCCCCTCATCGCCCTATATGTCAAATCGTTTATTGTTTTTTGGGATATACCCAGGGCGATGAGGGACTCCACCGCTTTATGCCACCACACTCCCTTCCACGAGAGTGTGATGGCCTCGACCCTGACCGAGCCCGTCCCGACGCCAAATCGCTCCGCAATATTATCCACCAGACTGGAGTTGCCCCTATATTTTTCTATTTTGTTTCGGTGGGCAACACCCAGTCCTGCAAGCGCGGAGACGATCTGGACGTCCAAAACCCACAGCACCCCCGCCGCACCCTTTGCCACGATGTCTAGCTTTCTATTGCCCGTCGAGCTGGAGTACAAGTACTCCAACTCGGCACGCATTTCCTTTTTGATCAAATCGTCGGCCAGACATCGTACCACAGCGTCATGCCTCTTAACCCGCCCATCCGCGGTCCTATCACAACATGAAACATTAAATATATTGATAATTATTCTTCCTCCCCGCCCCCTCACCACTCAAAAATTAAATATTCAATTCGCTTTTCTTTGCGCACAGAAGAAGAAATTAATCACATCTTATTTGATTTATATTTTATATATTATTTGTTTATTTTTTAATAATTTGCAACTTTTTTATAATTTTTTAAAAATCTAAATTTCGTTATTCTTATTTGTTGATTTTTACAAAATTGAACGACTTAAGACACGCATGCCCATATGAGTTTCTCATGGCAATACTGGATGGAGCAGCCTGTCCTACAAACAACACCTGATTTCTTTTAAATATTTGGAGCCTTATATCGATTATCGATCCCAAATTTAAAAAAAATGATATAATATAATTCTCCTCCTCACAGGATCCTACTTATTTAAATAAATCTACATATTTCAACACAAAAAATATCACAATGCTGTAGATTATAGAAATAAGAAATACTCCCTGATTTATATCTAGATCCTCATTTCTGTAGCTGTGTCAGGACGAAAATGAGGCGAAACTTTTAAGAGAGTGTGTATTTTCGGGAGTTTACAGGTATACATTTGGAGTGTGGTATTTTAAGAGGAATAAAATTTTTGGACCGAGACGCCGCCCGCCAGGTCACTAGCCCGGAGGGCCGAGCTTCGAGGGCGTGCCGAAGGCACGCACGAAAAGCTCGTAAATAAATATGTAAATGTCAATAAATTTTTTTTTTTTTTTTTTGGCCATTAGCCAATTTACGATACTGATATTAAATTAAGACATCTATGCAGGGATCAGATTTTTAGCCGGTTGCCTCGAGCCGGATTCGAACCCGGGTCCACTTGATTAGCAGGCTGGCACGCTAACCCCTCGGCATACCAGACCCCTCAATAAAAATTTACAATTACCTTTTTTTTTAATTTCCTTTTATTAATTAATTGGATTTTTAATTTTAAAACCCACTAATAATTCATTTCAAATCTTATTATATTAAACGAGCAAAAATTGTATATATATATATATATATATATATATATATATCCGGTCGGTTTCTCGAAAACGGCTCTAACGATTTGGATGAAATTCACGGGTTAGGAGGGTTTTGTGTTGGACATTCGATCTGTCACGTCTCATCTTCGGCTAAGTTGTTTTTGATGGGTTTTTTGTTAATTGAAATAATTATTCACAGGTGGTTTTCTCGATAAAAATGTTTATTTACATTTTTATTCAATTTCCTTTTAATAAATAATTGGTTTTTTAATTCTATATCCCACAATAAGATCATTATAATTATTATTATATATTAAAAATTGGGCAATTTAATTGATTGAAAATGGAGTTTTAAATCCCACAAATATTAATTTGACAATTTAATTGATGAACTCAAAAATTGTTATTTAATTAAAAAAAATAATTATACCGTATTTATTTATATACCTATATATACATAATCTGTGGGCCACTGAAGGCTAGAAATGAAAAAACTGGGTGCGTGGGCAGGGGTGGGGGTAGATGTGGTGGTGCAGGGGGTGGGTTGCAGTGGTGGTGGGGGGTCCGGGGGGAGGAACAGGGTTTCGAGGGGGAATGGGGGTGTGAGGGTGTATGTGTAGGGTGAGTAGGAGGGTGCAGGAGGTGGGGTGAAGGGGTGGGGGTCTGGGAGGTGAGGGGGGTTTCGGGGATTAATATATAGCTATTAACTGAAGCAAAAATTTACCGAGCATCGCTCGGTGGCCAGGTACTTTTAAATTAAAAATAATATTAAAATAAAGATTTTAAAATGAAGGAAGAAGTTACCGAGCATCGCTCGGTGCCTCCAGGTACTATTATATATATACGGTATATTAAAATCAGAAAATTTAATTAAGTGGATAATTAGCTCATTAAATTGTTAATTAATTAGAGGAATTAAAGATGGAGTGGTAGAACTTGATGCTGAATTCATGGAAAGGCAGCCCAAGGATAATAAAAACCACTAATTTCGAATAAAATAATTATTTAGAATCTTATTTTCATTCTGTTAAAAGATTCGGAAGATCCCTCCTTCTTCAGTGGTAGGGGGAGAGGAGTGGATCCAGGGGCGAGGATAGGGTTGGTGGGGTGGAAAGTGATCGGAAGCGGGGACGAAGCAGCTAGTAAATATTTAAATAATAATCAATTTTAAGAGAACATTTATTGATTTTTGTTTTTTTTATAGAAAAGTGGATCCCAAGGCTTATATGAGCATGTTGTCTCAATAAGTGCAGATCAATATACACCTACAAACGAAAATATAGTTCCAACAGGTATGAAAAAATAAAACAAAATAAAAATCACTGATATACTGGCCAAATTAGCCCCTTAAGGCTAGAAACCATAAAAAATAACAAAATATTTTTTCTTTATTTCCAGGTGAAATTAAATCAGTTGAAGGGACAATATTTGATCTACGTAATCCAATTATTTTGGGTGAAAAAATTAATCAAGTACCAGGTGGTGGTTATGATCACAATTTATGTGTAACACAAACCAATCCGGACGGGGAGAATTTGGTTTCTAAGTTAGTATTAAATACAAACATCTATAATATATCGTATTATATATACCGGGTGAGTTTTTTATCTTCAGACAGTCTTATAACTCAAAAACAGTGCATTATATGAAAAAAAGTTTCAAATAAAAGTTTATTTATATGAAGGGGGAAACTAAACTACGCTATTGTTTGTTTACCTAGAACAAGTTTTCATTGGTATTTCAAGGTCAAGTTCTGTTTTTTAAATGGAAACCTATATATTTTTTTAGATATTCTGAATCTACAAAAAAAACTGAACAACTTTTATAAGAACTATTTTTACTTTATACAATGCAAAGCATGAGTAAAGTATTGTAATCGCTCTCGGGGCAAGCGTGGCTTCAAAGGGTCCTCAGGTAAAAACTACGGAACCCATGGACTCAATTAAAGTCACAAATTGTAGTATTCAATTAGGTTGAATTTTAGCACGTGACGGTTTTGCCAAAAATTACAAGGGGTCTCGTCGAGAGGCCAAAAAGTGCGATTTTTTCATTTAGTGCCAATTTTTAACCAATTTTGATGAAATTTAATATCCTAATTAAGTACTTTGGGGACCACAAAAAAGGTTAAATAAAGTTTTTAGTAAAATTATATTTTAAAGTACTTTACTCTAGAGTAAGATATACCTTTTTTTTAATTTTTAATTTTAAATTGTTTTTATTCATTTGATCGTTTTAATATATGTAGCTCATTTAAACTTGCTTAAGTAAGAATGGATAGGCTTCTCTCTTTGAAATTATCAAAATTTGGGAGGAAATTTTATAAGTAACCATAGCAACTGCATTGTTTTCTTATCCGTTACCTTTGCTGAAGACGTTTCGATTTTTATTGGTAACCATTGTTGAAGACATAGAGTAATCGACTTAAAATCAAAAATAGCGATTGATTCTCATTTAATACTTGAGGAATAATCATTCTATATTGGATTTTTGACGTTTCGGTTTTTATTGGTAACCATTGCTGAAGACATAGAGGAGTCGACTTTAAATCAAAAATAGCGATTGATCTCTCATCTATTACTTAAGGAATAATAATTCTACATTAGATTTTTGACGCTTTGATTATTATTGGTAACCATTGCTGAAGACATGGAGGAATCGACTTAAAATCAAAAATAAGGATCGATTCTTGTCTAATACTAGAGTAATAACCTTATTGCATTCCATTTTTGATGTTTTGACTATTAATGGCAACCTCTACTGAAAACGTGGAAGAATCGAGTTAAAATCAAAAAGACTAAATTCTTTTTGGTAAACAACTCAAGCTTCCTCTAGTATTAGATAAGAATCGATCGTTATTTTTGATTTTAAGCCGATTCGTCCATGTCTTCAGCAATGGTTACCAATAATAATCGAAGGATCGAAAATCTAATGTAGAATTATTATTCCTCAAGTAATAGATGATAATCAATCGCTATTTTTTATTTTAAGTCGATTCCTCCATGTCTTCAGCAATGGTTGCCAATAATAACCGAAATGTCAAAAATCCAATGTAGAATTGTTATTCCTCGACTGTTAAATGAGAATCGATCATTATTTTTGAATTAAAGTCAACATGAACTGCAAATTGCAAGTGATATCTGATTAATAATAAAGGAATAAACATATTAATATTTCAAATGAATTTGGATAAAGTTTAGCAACGATCCGTTGCAGTTTATTTTATTTTTATTCAGGGCAATTAATAAAGAGAAAATTTCTCCTGAATCTTATGGATATCTAATAAATATTTTGAGATTGTTTTCATAAAAGAATTGTATTTATTTAATAGAAAAAAACAGACTGAACACTTCTTTCTGTGTTGTCATGGCAAAATGAAAAGCTACGAATTTATGCATCAACCCAATTTACTAATAAAATTATTTGTGAATCTATTTCAGATTTGTTCATCCTAAAAGTAAACGCTCATTAGAAGTTCGTTCTAATCAGCCGGGCGTTCAATTCTACACTTCCAATAAAATACCAGCCAACACATTAAAAGGAAAAGAAGGGGTGGTTTATGAAAAACATGGAGCATTTTGTCAGGAAACACAAAATTATCCAAATGCAATTAATATTGTAAATATACCATAAAAAAAACTTATCATTTTAATAATCTTATATCTAATAATTTATTTATTTTTCAGCCTACATTCCCGAATACTGTATTAAATCCTGGCGAGAATTATTATCATATTGTCAATTATAAATTTGGAATTGAACAAGATTAACTGAAACAGAAGAATTATGGAAATTTTATTATTGAGAAAATAATATAAAAACTAATGTATCTATATCTTTATAATAAACTTTCATTACTGGATATAGAGGGTGTTTTTTGTTTTGTTTTTGGCTTTCTCGTTATTAACCATTTGCCACTTTACGATACTATACAATGGGTGGCCAAATTATTATACTCAAATGATTTTTATCAAGTAATTACGAATATATTACCTAATGGTGGCGGTGGGGGGAGAGGAGGGGGGGTATTGACCGCGAAAATATTTTAGGATTTTAAGGGGGCCGCGACTAATAAAAGGTTAAGTAAGAACCAAAGATCTAGTCCATTGGTTTCCAACCGGTGCGGTGGTCCATGGACCAATGCCGATCCGCGAAAATTTTCTGCCGGTCCGTGAGAAATTAATACAAATTAGCAATGGAAGAATGATGAATATCAAATGGATGGATAAAATTACAAATGAAAAAGTTCTTGGAAGAATCGGAGAAAGAAGAACCTTGTGGAAGAGTCTGAAGAAGAGAAGAGGTCAGATGATGGGGCACACACTGAGACATGGGGGACTGCTTAGGGATATCTTGGAGGGGGAGGTGGGAAAGAAAAGGGGAAGAACCAGATTAGAATATTTCAACCAAATAATTGGGGGATATGGGATGCCAGACATTTAGAGAGGTTAAACAGCTGGCGGGGGACAGAGTCGAGTGGAGACGGATTGTTGCATCAAACCAGTCTTAGGACTGTATACTCAATGATGATGAGCAATGGCTATATTCAACGCGGATTTTTTTTTTTGAAAAACACTTTTCAATCTTTTAAGCGTTTAAATTTTAAGGTAGTTGTTTCGCGACAATACTAGCAAAAAGTTAATGCTAGAGTATATAGAATAGACAATAAGGATTCATAGTTCATAAGCCCAAGGGCGGATTCAGGAATTTTTTATGGGGGGGGGGGGGAGAATGTATATTATAAGGTGCCCGATGTATATAAGATCTACTTTTTATCTCGGAAGTGTGTCGCGAATTGTCCAAGTGGGGTCAGTCTACGCCCCCCCACCCCGCTCACACACACATAGAACTTTATTTTCAATTTTAAAATTTTCTAAAAAAATAAATGTTTTTTTTTTTACAAATTTTTTTGCCAGGCACGGGCCTCTATGGGGGGCGGTCGCCCCCTCCCCCCCCTGGATCCGCTCTTGCATAAGCCCAAAACTTTTTGCTGTTTATGTACCAATTCTAGCCAATCCCGTGCTCGTTTGACAAATTTGGCACCATTGTAAGAGATTGAATATTTTTATATTAAAATGACAGATATAAAATACATTTTAAATTTCTATAAAAATCGTTTTGTTATTTTTTAACAAATGTAATCAACGCCTACGTTACACCTTATGAAAATTATAATTTTGAAAAAATCTAGCGGCGTATGCATCTTTCGTTGGTTAAATAAATGCGCTGTTGCCAAATTGTTTTTAGTCTAAATTTTTTTTTATACATTTTTTCATTATTTATTCCTTATTATCTCAGAAAATGTGTTGTAACTGTAATATTTCGGGAATGATAAACACTCGAACAATTATAGATTCCAAATTCTTTCCCTTAACATTAGTAAATTTCAGTCTGGCTCTATGTTTTTGGTTAGCGTAATACATGTCCCGTTTGTCAAAGTACGTCAGAGGGATGAACGGTAAAATCCTTTTCATCAAGAGCCTATGCTATCAGCTGCCTATGTGTGTGTGCCTGTCGGTGTGAGGGCTGATGGGGGAAACGTAGCGGGAGAGGAAGGGCTTGGGGAGTTTTAAGGAGTTGATGATGAGCTAGTCTGGAAAGAGATTGGAAAACAAAGAGCAGTGTCTTGTTAGTTTTTATCGAAGCAATTGCGAGTGTTATCTGTTAAGATATAAATATATTTCGATATATAGTCAGTGTTTTTTTTTTTTTTTTTTTTTTTTTTATAAATTTTATTAAACCAATTATTTTACATTAATTAATGTATACCTTGTATTTTAGCTTCGATTCCGGAGATTGCTTCTCCACCATCGAGTGTCCTTATTCATATTTAGTCCTTGTTTTTAATAAGAGGAAAAATCTAATTAGATAAAAAAACCTCTTTTCCGATAATTATTTTAATTCCATTATTCCCCAATCAAATCGATTGGATTTCATCATCCTCTCAATCATCCTCCTCCTATAGTCAGTGTTTTTTTTTTTTTTTTATAAATTTTATTAAACCAATTATTTTACATTAATTAATGTATACCTTGTATTTTAGCTTCGATTCCGGAGATTGCTTCTCCACCATCGAGTGTCCTTATTCATATTTAGTCCTTGTTTTTAATAAGAGGAAAAATCTAATTAGATAAAAAAACCTCTTTTCCGATAATTATTTTAATTCCATTATTCCCCAATCAAATCGATTGGATTTCATCATCCTCTCTTAATCATCCTCCTCCTATAGTCAGAATTTTTTTTTTTTTATAAATTTTATTAAACCAATTATTTTACATTAATTAATGTATACCTTGTATTTTAGCTTCGATTCCGGAGATTGCTTCTCCACCATCGAGTGTCCTTATTCATATTTAGTCCTTGTTTTTAATAAGAGGAAAAATCTAATTAGATAAAAAAACCTCTTTTCCGATAATTATTTTAATTCCATTATTCCCCAATCAAATCGATTGGATTTCATCATCCTCTCTTAATCATCCTCCTCCTATAGTCAGTGTTTTTTTTTTATAAATTTTATTAAACCAATTATTTTACATTAATTAATGTATACCTTGTATTTTAGCTTCGATTCCGGAGATTGCTTCTCCACCATCGAGTGTCCTTATTCATCTTTAGTCCTTGTTTTTAATAAGAGGAAAAATCTAATTAGATAAAAAAACCTCTTTTCCGATAATTATTTCAATTCCATTATTCCCCAATCAAGTCGATTGGTTAATCCAATTCCCAATCCCTCATCCTCCTCCTACCTATAGTCAGTTTTTTTTTTTTTTTTATAACTTTTATTAAACCAATTATTTTACATTAATTAATGTATACATTGTATTTTTGCTTCGATTCCGGAGATTACTTCTCCACCATCGAGTGTCCTTATTCATCTTTAGTCCTTGTTTTTAATAAGAGGAAAAAATCTAATTAGATAAAAAAACCTCTTTTCCGATAATTATTTAAATTCCATTATTCCCCAATCAAATCGATTGGTATCCTTCCCTTTATCCTCCTTTCCTCCCTCGTATATAGTCAGTGTTGTGAAAAAATTGGTGTTAATGATAAATTTAACTATAATTATTAGTGGCATCTAAAAGTGTAGTTTTTAATGTTAAGTATTAGAATTAAGGTCTTCATATTAATTAAATTAAAAAGAGAAAGGCGGCCGTCTAAATTAAGTGAGTACGTTTTTTAAATAATGTTTTACAAATATATTATAATTAACTATTTTTTGTTATCTTCAAAATATTAAAATTAAACTTAAATTCGCTTGTTATAAATTCTGACTATAATTTCCACACCTATATCCTAGAATTAAGCATTGTCCAGATCACCTCAGAGGAGACAACAAATGAATGCAGAGATGGAAGCTCGCGCTATTCCTACATAACTATGAATCAAAATTGTCTTAAACCCTCGACTCAAGATTAATCTTACAGAGGGTTAAATTTTATTTTATTTCATTTTAATATAATACATATAGTTGTGTTCATGATTTGAATTTTGATTCAAATTTTAATTGATAAATTGATAAATTATTCAGAATAGTTTAGATTTTAGGATTGAGAAAATTAATTTATGAGATTTTTTGGTTTAACTCCTTCGTATGCCATTAAAGAATAGATAAATAAAATTTAAGACATTTTTTATTGTGTCAATGATCTTTTTATAGAAGTTCTTTATTATTTTTATTTTTTGAGTTATTGGAGCAAAAGAGAAATAATTTAGTACAGATTTTAGAAGCATAAGGTATTTCCTAGTGTCTAAAAAGTAAATCGACATTTCTTATTTCAATTGTCAAATTCACATTCTAATATAAAGGTGTCTTATATTTTATTTATCTATTTTTTAATGGCACATCAACAACTAAGGTCATTTACGCTATTATAACGTTATCAATTATATTAATTAATATTTTTCTTTGTCTTGGCCTTCATTTAATTTCTAAATTATTTCCCAAAAGATAAATAAATTCAATTTTTATATTATTATTTATTAATTATTGTATTATTTATATAAAAAATATCTATCTAGTAATATCTAGTGGTTATTGCATAATGTTGGTTTAGTTTTTTATAAAAATGGTAAGAAGGGTTTCTTAATTATAACTAAATATGTATGTAAATTTTCCGATATCCCGTATAGTGCAATGTTAAACAGCCTGAAAAACTCGATTTTTGAAATTTAATATCTCCGGAACTGTATTGTTCATAAATTTCGTTTTGCCACCAATCGATGCACAAGTATTTAAATAATAATCTGTATAAATTTCAGAAAAATCCTAAGAAAACGCATTTGGCGGAACAACTACCTTAAATAACAAAAAAATTATAAATTGAAATAGTGAAGTTAATTTTCTCATTAATATATCAAAGAATAATTAACATTTAACGAGAATTGTTTTGATTGCGAGTTTTAAACAAGATATATATCGCGAGACTACTGCTAGTTGAGGCTATTGGAGTCTGCTGAGTCTTAAGTCTGGACCATATATTAATGAGAAAATTAAGTTCACTATTTCAAGTTAAAAATATATAAATTCGGATATTATTTTCACTTAATATTTGACAAAAAAATAATTTTTAAGAAAAATAAAACCCGACTTCAAAAAATTAAATGCAACAAATAAAATACACTAAAAGGTATAAAATAATTATTATCTTATTTAGTTACAACTAAACGACGAAATATTAACATGAAATTACTTTTTGAAGTCGGTACCAAACAAACTATACCTATAAGCGAGCATACCCCCCAAACGTACTAAGTAAGATCCGTCGAGTGCGATTCATAAAACGGTATATGTTGGCACCGACTTCAAAAAGTAATTTCATGTTAATATTTCGTCGTTGTTGTGTTAGGTATTTTGAATAAGACACGTAGACAGATTGAGTGTTGACATCTTTATTGTATTCACTTGGATAACCTGGCCATGACTGCCACTCGCCACTCGTGTCTCCCTGAGAATGGTGCCTGCTACGACCTCTAGCGTGAGCCATCACAACATCCTCCTTTTTTTAATTATTTGTCATCAACACCTTTTTTTTTTTAAATTATTTACAAAGCGTTACATATACAATATACAATTCATTTATCCCTATGACATCTAGAGACTGGAATTCTCTTCCCCCGACCGTCTTTCCAGCTACTTATAACCTTCAAACTTTCAAGACCAGCATCCACAGATACCTTCGACCTCTACCCAATCCCTAAATCTCCCCTTATCTTCACGTTACAAGGGTCCACCACGGACTTCAGAGGTTGTACCTTCTTGGTGCAACTTCTTCTTGTATCAATATCATTATAAAAAATATATATATATACATTTTTAAATTTCAATTACAATTTATATACATAGAAAGATATTTACATTGTTTATATACATGAATTATTGGTCAACTGAGATTATTGGAAGGATGTGATAGGATTTTTTTTTTTTTTTTAAATCTCCGCTGTTCTTTTCACAACCCTACCAGATCTGGTGGTGTAGTTGTCCATTTCAGATAAAAATCTTTCTTCTTGTTGCATTGTGTCATCTAGATTAGTGTCAATTTCAGGGCTAGCGATTGGTTCATCAGATTCTTTTCTAGGTGAGATGTGTATGGTGTTTCTTCTATAGCCATTGCCAAAATCGTCTTCCACTATGAACGAGCGTGGTTCCGGTCGCTTCTCTATTATTTATCCTGAGGTCCAGTTCGATTTGGGAGACTTTTTAAAGTATACTTTTTCCCCTTTTTTAAAGGTTTTTTGTATTTTTGTATCCTTGTCAAAATATCTCAGTTGTAACTAAATAAGATAATAATTATTTTATACCTTTTAGTGTATTTTATTTGTTGCAGTTAATTTTTTGAAGTCGGTTTTTATTTTTTTCTTAAAAATTATTTTTATTTTTCTCTTTTTAGTGATGCTATTAATAGTGATCATATCATCAGAACTTGACCAAATTAATATGACACCATCCCTAAGACACCCCCTTTCGGATAAAAAAAGAACCATCGAAATCGGTTCATAAACAAAGAGGTTAGGTCTAAACAAACCTAATAAAAAAGGTCTAATACCTATGAAAAAAAATCGAAAAAAGAATGGGACCAATCGGAAGCTAGACTGGACCCAATACAAAAAAAATTTCAAAATCGGTTGACAATTGGCGGAGATATGAGGTAACATAGGCACACAAAAAATCAGTCGAATAGAGAACCTCCTCCTTTTTTGAAGTCGGTTAAAAATCATCTGCATTCGATTCGCGATTAAATCAAATACAGGAAACTTATGATCGAATCACTTTAAGCATCTCCAAATAAATCATTTGATTAAAATTTTAAAACTATTTTCGATTTCAGGGAAAATAAATACATAATAATCATTATTATATAAAATATTTAATTTATTACACGAAATATTTGAGAATATTATTTTCGATTCAGAGTTTTGTTCTAAAGAAATAGGAAATTGTAAATTGTAATTACACCAATATAAAGCATTATTTTTGACACAAATATAACTATATTAATAATAGCATACATTATTTTAAGATGGTTCTTTTGTTTTTTCTTCTAAATTTTCTCAATTAGTTTTCAATGAAGGCGATACATTTCTATCTAAAATTGTTCTAGGTACAAATTTCTTCTCTTTTAACGTTTCAACATTTGTAAGATCCTTTGATAAGCCTTCATTTAAAAGACGTTCTTCGCGTTTATCTTCTATACTTCCTTGATATGGAGTGTATTTATCAGACATTTTATCTAAAAAACAAATATATAATAAAAAATTAATTTACATATAACATACTAGCTGCTAGGCCCGCCTTCGCCGACCCTCTTGCTAGCCAAGAGTCTGTGGAGAACATATTCACCCACAATAAGAGAGCGCGCCACCGCGGGAGCTCAGGTCAACACCCCAGCGCCACCAAGCCGACGGAAGCTGCATGCATAGCCCCAGTACTAGACCAGCGTCCATCCGGCCTGACATCAAAGTCTCCCATCTGGAGTTATCAGTTACCAGAGAGGCACCCGTATCGCTTCGAACAACTTGTACATATTCAAGAGCGGATCCAGGGGGGGGCAGGGGGCGACCCCCCCCCATAGAGGCCCGGGCTTGGCAAAAAATTTGTAAAAAAAAACAAACATTTATTCAAATTTATGGAACGAAGAAAAGATTATTTTTATTACAGACAAAAGGATCAGCCGGGGCTCGAACCCGAACGGTCCGCGATCGATTGGGAGGCGCTGGAATATTTAATTGTTTAATTAATGAATCAAGGCCTACGCTGCGAAAAATGAACGAGGAGAGGATTAAAAAGAAATTCCATAATTCATATAGACAAAAGGTATTAGTTTGGGTTCGGGGATCAGTAGCTTAGTGGATATAGGAGGTAAACCTCTTATGACAAAGCATTGCAGTACATATGCAAAGATCCCGGGTTCGAGCCCCGGCTGATCCTTTTGTCTGTAATAAAAATAATCTTTTCTTCGTTCCCTAAATTTGAATTTGTTATTAATTGTCTTTACACGGCCTCGTTGTGGTCGCGCCCCGGGTGAAGAGAAAATTATTTTCGATCTTTGGGGTCCGCGATCGATTGGGAGGCGCTGGAATATTTAATTGTTTGAAACATTTATTTTTTTTAAAATTTTAAAATTGAAAATAAAGTTCAATATGTGTGTGTGTGTGTGGCGGCATCTCTGACCCCCCCCCCCCCCCGCTTGGACAATTCGATCGCGACACACTTCCGAGATAAAAAGTAGATCTTATATACATCGGGCACCTTTTTATACATTCACCCCCCCCCATAAAAAATTCCTGGATCCGCCCTTGTACATATTTCTTAACTTTTGTAAATAAAGATATTATTAGAGGAAGCTTTGTTTGAGAATTATTTCGCCCCGAAATATCCCTCCAGCTCATGCAGATCCTTCAAGTCTACTCCCCCTGGACCTCCACTCCCGGACCCATGCCCCATCCACCCAACTGACCCTAAACCCAACCCCCTGGATCCACTCCCCTTGAAACCTCATCTCCTGGACCCACTCCCCATTTTCGGGTGGTTAGTTTTTACATTTTTAGCTCTCTAGAGATTGTGTATACAAAATTTGGTTGAGTTTACTCCAAGGGGAAGAATTTTCATTTTTTGACCCTCTCCCCCTTTTTTGGGTGGTTTTTTGAGGAATTTTTTTTAAACAAAAGTTGTCATAAATTTTTTTTTATTATTCTCTCCTCTTAATGGCCTCGGAATGAATTCCATTGTAGCCAGTCTACCATGAGTCCTATGTGCAATCGATAAACAATAATAATCAAACAATCCACGAGACAATTAATTCAACAACAGCAAAATAAAATAATGAAGCAGACGAAATGTCACAGATAATCAAATTTTCACAGCCAAATATAAATTAGGCATAACAATTATAAAATTGTGTACAATCAAATATACAATAATCAACAAATAAACAATAAATAAATAAATAATTGAAAACAATTAATTAGTCTCACAGATAATGAAATAATGTCATAATGAAAATAATAAATAAATAAAATAAATAAATAAAACAATAAATAATTGTCATAAATCACATCCCCTACAACTTTGCTCATGACAAAATTTGCCTTAGAGTTAATAGTTTAGAAGTTATTTGATAATTTCTATTAGTGCGCCCCCCCCTCACCAAACCCCTTTTAAGGGTCAAAATATCAAAACGTTATATAGCAATGATTTTAAGTTAGAAGATATCTAATCCAAATATGAAATTTCATAATAATCCCTTCAGCCGTTTTTACATGAATCGTGAGCAAAATTTGCGCCGAACCCACGGAAACAGACAGACATGAATTTTGTTGACGGTGTTTTTGTTCATAACTTTGCATGAAACGTGTGCAACCAAAATTTGGCGTGATTTAGACCAATCTACAGACAAAACCTTAATTATATATATATATATATATATAGATTGTTTAAAAAGTTAATACCTAGGCAAATAGAAATTAAATTATGATTAAAGCAATTGGTAATATCGGGAGATTATTTTTACCTTCGATATGATATCCTATAAATCCAATTAAAGCCGCAACGGGTAATGTAATATAAGGAGCATATCCTCGAAGAAAGCCGAAGATTATAGGAAGCATATTAAATCTACAAGAATAGAATATAAGAATATTATTAGTTATTCATAAGATAGGCATAATCTGGGGTATAGTCCATATCTCTCGAGGCTGACCCTTAATATCAATAATATTTAATCTCATGAATTATGATATTAAAGTAGCTAAATTAGAAGCGTTGACCCGCTCAAGATAGAAGTAAGAAATGTTGTTAGGCCACAGGAAGTAAATTAGAAGCGTTGACCCGCTCAAGATAGAAGTGTTTTCAGAAAGAGAACCCTAATGCTAATTAGTTATATTCAATTTAGAGTCCAGTGGAGTGCAATATCCTAATGAATTCGTCAAAAGAAATAAATAAATAAATATAAATATCTAGAAATAATAAAAAATGGACTTTCAAAATAAACGAAATATATTAATAGAATTTATAAGATAGCGCGAATTCAATGTAGATTCAGTACCTACAATCTATTGGCAAAAGGGTGTAGAATTATGTACAAATTCAGCCCCAGGCATTGACAATTATTTGGGAATCTCACCATGGGCGAATAACAAACATATTCTTGTAGGGTTTTTTTTTATGATAATGACGAGAGAAGGAGTTACACCAAAAAGGTGCAACCCCTAAAGGCCTGGGTTGGCCCCTCCATCGTGAAAAGAAGAAGAAAGAATTTTGCGGGTTGGGCGGGGGTCGAAGGTATCTGTGGATACGGGTCTTAAATAGCTAAAGGTTATAAGTCGCGAAAAAGATGGTGCCAGGGAGCGAGTTCCAGTCTCTGGAGGTCATAGGGATAAAAGAGTTGGCGAAAGCGCTTGTTCTGACTTTTTATCCAATTTGACAGCGAAGGGGTGCTGAGCGTTAGAAAACCGCGTGTTTCTCGTAAAGAGGGCTTTAGGGGGGATAATTGATTTCAGCTCAACTGAACAGACACCGTGATAGTATCTGTAGTACAGGGAAAGGGCAGAAACGGTTCTTCGGTGAGCCAGGGAGTCGAGTGAGTTGGTGGAGAAAATGTTATAACTCACATGTTATCAGTGCCATCATAGCTCTAGTCCTTGAATCGTCCTGTACTACTTTGGATCCTATACTTTTTAAATAAATATTAATAAAACAGGTAGTATCTATAATTCGTTTTTTGTAAGTACTTACATTTTATTAATATATTTAATTTTTTGCCATCTTAAAATGCGTTTTTTTTTTATTTCGGAACTTTTTAGAGCACCTGCATGCTATTGATCGTTAAGAAGTTTGTTTATAAACAACCATTGTTGATAAATATAACAAAAAGAGAATAAAGAAACCTTCTTATCATTGAAATGGCAGTTTAGTATTGAGATTTTTAATATATTATAATATATAGAAAAAATCAATAATTTAATATTAGTGTAGTAAATATAAGTAATTAATCAAATTAGTTAATTCGAAAAACTAACAAACTATTTACTCAAGGGTGCCCAATCCCCATAGCTTTATCACCCCCCCCTCCCCTTGTATATTATTTTTATTCATTTCTAAAAAATTAGAAGAGGTTTTTATTACCTTTTGTTGAAGTTATTAATTTGACCGTTTTAATTTTTTGAAATAGGCAGGGCCGCATTAACCAATAGGCAATTTAGGCAAACTGCCTATGGACCCCCAACCTAAAATTTGGTGTTGTTATATGGTTTAAATGCGACTTACCTACTTAGAGACCTACATATACAAAGGGAGAGTGGCCCAAGACCAGGGAGGTCCCAGACTTTCATTGGGGGTCATGTATAGGGGCCGTTATGTTTGATATAACTATCTTAGAAAATGAAGACCTTTTTTTGTTTTGGAAACCATTTGGGGGGCCATGACCCCCATGAGCCCCTTGGGACCGCCCATGCCCAAGACTTGCATTGCCTAGGGACCTCTAGGCATGCTAGTGATTGTTAAGAAGTTTGTTTATAAACAACCATTGTTGATAAATATAAAAAAAGAGAATAAAGAAACCTTCTTATCATTGAAATAGCAGTTTAGTATTGAAATTTTTTAATATATAGAAAAAATCAATAATTTAGTATTAGTGTAGTAAATATAATTAATCAAATTAAGGTTTATTCAACTAGTTAATTGGAACTAATAAAATTAAAAATTGTTTACTCAGGGATGCCCATCCCCCTAGCTTCATCACTCACTCCCCCCGCCACCCCACAGTTTCATGAAAAGTAACCCCTCCCCATTGCATATTATATTTTATTCACTTCTCAAAAATTAGAAAGTGGTTGTTATTACCTTTTGTTGGAGTTATTAATTTGACCGTTTTTATTTTTAGAATAGCCAGGGCCGCATTAACCGATAGGCAATTTAGGCAAACTGCCCCAACCCAAAATTTGGTATTGTTATATGGTTTAAATGGGACTTACCTACCTAGAGACCTATATACACAAGGGAGAGGGGCCCCAAGACCAAGGACGGTCCCAGACTTTCAATTTGGGGGGGGGGTCATCTACAGGGGCGTTATTCCACTAACCCAAAATTTGGTGTTATATGGTTTAAATGCTACTTATACCTACCTAGAGACCTACATACACAAGGGGTGAGGGGCCCCAAGACCAGGGGAGGTCCCAGACTTTCATTTGGGGGGGGTCATGACCCCCTCCCCCCTGAGACCGCCCTTGCCCAAGACTTGCATTGCCTATAGGGGCCTCTACAAGACTTAATGCGACCCTGAGAATAGATATAATGCTAATTTTGCAACAATTTTCACCCCCAGAAATTTCAATGACGGCCTCTACGTCTTAAACCCCCCCCTGTGGGCACCCCTTGTTTATTTAACAATAACAATTTAATAACAATGGAAAATATTATATCATACAATTAGAAAAAAAAAATTACCTTTTATTTTTATCTTTTGATTGATATATTATAGAATATAATTTTAACATTAAAAACTTTATATATTTTTCTTCAATCTATAAAGAGAAAATTTTTATTAGTATTTTATTTAAATATTCAATTAAAATTATATAATAAATTAATTAATAAGAATTATTCTTTTTCTTTTTTTAAGTATATATTTAAAATAAGACAGCTGATTTCAGTGATACCAACAATAAAACTTATTTGTAACTAGAGGTCTTATATTCAAAATTTAAATTTTTTAAAATTATAAATTTTAAAATTATGAATATGATTAATTATAATAATAATTTAATTGAGATTTTTTTTAGAATTTTTATATTGGCATCTTTAATTTAAAATTCAGCACAGATCTCAAAAAATAACATGTCAGTTCAAAGTTCATGAAATCTCACTATTTAAAAAAAGATAGAAAACACAAACAAATCTTACTATTTGATATTGTCATATAATTGTGAGTTTATTAATTATTCTATAATATATTTATTATTTGAAAATTATTTTATAAATTAAGATCAATTAATATAAATATACCGAAACGTCATTCTTTATTTGCAGATTATTTAACCTTTTATTTTAATCTCTATTGATTATTATACATTAAGGAAAAAATATAATTCTATTATATTTATATAAATAAACATCCTTTAATATACAAGGAATATATATTCTATCAACAATGGCTCTGGTTGATTTAGATATTGATCCTTGGTAAGTTTATTTATTTTTTTATTTATTTAAATTTGAAAAACATCTAATATATCATATCTCTAAATAATTATACATATTTCATCAGCTACCACAACAGAATATGATTCACCTCAACTATTTCGCCCACATATATATCGAGACAATTATTTTGTATCTTAGATCTAACTTGCCGTGTAATTTCAACAGAATAATTTTCAAGATAACATTATTTATTATATAATTTGAAAGTTTATATTGGGAAAATAAGGACAAGTTTTTATATTGATGACTTTTATTTATCCACCAACGTTTCGTCGACTTTGCCGACTTCTTCAGGGCTTCAAATAGTCATGTCACATTCGTTAAAGCGACGCGTGTTGAAGCTGAAGAGTCGGCAAAGTCGACGAAACGTTGGTGGATCGTAAAAGTACACATAAAAACTTGTCATATTTTCCCAACACAACTTTCAAATTATAATTTAAATTATGGACGGAAATGATAATATTACTTGTACCATTATTGCTTCATAGCTGTTGTTATTGTTGAAATCGGAGGTATTGGAGGACATTACATATTTAAAAGAATTAATTAAAGAAGAGACCAGCATCTTGAAAACAAATTTTTACTAACAACTATAATTATTGAGAACAATAAAGAGTGTGCCTGCTGGAATTATAAATTTTATTTATAACGAGACTATAGTTTCGATGAGCTTTGCCCTCTTCATCATGTATGTAATTAATTCCGTGAATCAATTGTAATAGACTGATGAAGAGGGCAAAGCCCTCGAAACTATAGTCTCGTTATAAATAGGGTTTATAATTCCAGCAGAAGACACACTCTTTTATTGTCTCCTTCAATATATAAAAATTCTGCTACCCTTAGCACAAAAACTTTCAATTTAACTATAATTCATATAACATGATGATAATAATCTTGCTCTTCAAGAAGGGCGACTGTACGAACATTGAAAATTCTAGACCAGTCTACTTTCCAAATTTTATAAGCTGTTTTCAAAAATAATAACCAATCGTCTTGCCCAGAAATTCGACTTCTATCAGCCCATCGAACCGGCTGGCTTCAGGAGGGGATTCAGTACGATTGACCATATCCAAACAGTGCGCACATTAATCGAAAGATGTACGGAATACAACATTCCCCTCCATATGGCATTTGTGGACTACCAGAAAGCCTTTGACTCAAGTGAAACCTGGGCAGTTCTTCGGGGGATGGATAATTTCCGTATAGACTAGATACAATATATCTATGAACATGCTTCCTTGTATGTCAAGCTTGAAGAGGACTGGGGCTGGCAGAAATACAGATCAGGAGGGGTGTCTGACAAGGCGATACCATCTCGCCCAAACTTTTCACCCTAGCGTTGGAAGACGTATTTAAGAGTCTTTCTTGGGAACAGAGGGGAGTCTCGACATCGGTGGAAGCCGTCTTAATCACCTACGCTTTGCCGACGATATTGTGCTTATCAGCAGCGATCCAGGCGAACTAGGAATAATGCTACGTGAACTCGAAGAATCCTCCCAAGCTGTGGGTGTAAAAATAAATCTTCAGAAAACTAAAATCATGAGTCCGAGCAATATAGTGGTCACCATAAGTAATGATACTCTCGAGAAAGTCGATGAGTATGTGTATCTGGGACACAATATCAAGTTGGGAAGAGATCACCAGACGTATCGGCTTGACCTGGGCGGCGTTTGGAAAGCTCAGCTACATTCTCCGGGAACCAACGCATTCCTATAAACCTCACGAGAAAGGTTTATGAGTCATGCATCTTCCCTTCGCTATGTATGGGCTCGAAACTGTAACACTAACGATACAAAGTGCAAATCGACTCCGAGTCTGCCAGTGTGCGATGCTGGGAGTCAGCCTCAGAGAGAAAACCAGAGATGAGAAAATTAGAAAGAGAACGGGAGTCGTGGATGTGGTGGAACGAGTGGTTCGTCTTAAGTGGCAATGGGCAGGTCTCATAGCGAGAGACAATATTAAAATCCTTCTACAATGGAGGTCTCGACAATCCAAGAGAAGTGTTTGAAGACCACAGGCAAGATGGCGAGATGACATCCGACGCCACGCGGGGGGGACTTGGGTGCAGTTAGCCCAGCAGAGATCGATATGGAAGAGAATGGAAGAGGACGCTACGTGGCCCAGGAGCGGACGTTAACAGGCTAAAGAAGAAGAAGACGATGATACACGATCATCATCATTGAGTATACAGTCCTAAGACTGGTTTGATGCAACAATCCGTCTCCACTCGACTCTGTCCCCCGCCAGCTGTTTAACCTCTCTAAATGTCTGGCATCCCATATCCCCAATTATTTTGGTTGAAATATTCTAATCTGGGTCTTCCCCTTCCCCTTTTCTTTCCCACCTCCCCTCCAAGATATCCCTAAGCAGTCCCCCATGTCTCAGTGTGTGCCCCATCATCTGACCTCCTCTCTTCTTCAGACTCTTCCACAAGGTTCTTCTTTCTCCGATTCTTCCAAGAACTTCTTCATTTGTAATTTTATCCATCCATTTGATATTCATCATTCTTCTGTAGCACCACATTTCGAAAGCCTCAATCTCTTTCTCTCCGCTTTCCAATTGTCCAGGTTTCACACCCGTACATGGCTATGCTCCATACATATGTCTTCAATAGCAACTTCCTGTTTGCTAAGCTGATTGAGGAGGAGCATAGTAGTTTTTGTTTTGAATTAAACCCCATTTTTGCTTGGGCAATTCTTGATTTAATTTCTGTTTTTGCTCCTCCCATCCCATGTTATTTTACTTCCTAGGTAGCGGAATTCCTTAACTCCTTCTAGGTTTTCTTGGTTAATTTTGATGCATTCCTGTCTCGTTTGTTCTTTTTTTGTACATACTAGGACCTTGGTTTTATTCTTGTTTATTTTCATTTTGATTTCTTCTATTAGGATTTGGTTAATTCCATTCAAGGCGTCCTCTAATTCTTTTTTATTGCTTCCTAGAAGGGCAATGTCATCGGCAAATCTTAACATAGCGATCTTTTGACCTTGATTTCTATACCTGTATCAATTTTGTCTTTGAATTCTTTAATCGCTTCTTCTATGTATAAGTTGAAAATCATGGGTGACAGCACACATCCTTGTCTTACACCTTTTTTTATTTTGGCTTCTCTTTGTTCATCACCAATATTTATAATTGCCGTCTGGTTTTGATATAGATTGTAGATTAGTCTTCTCTCTGAATTTTATTCCCGCCTGTTTTAATATTTTAAACATAATTTCCCAATTGACGTTATCGAATGCTTTTTCTAGGTCTATGAATCCGATGTAGACAGATTCTTCCCTGATAAAAGCCCTTTCTATTATTAGTCTAAGAGAGAGAATTGCTTCTCGGGTGCCTCTGTTTCTTCTAAAGCCGAACTGGTCTTCCCCAGATTTTCTTCAACTCTTTGTTCTATTCTTCTTGGATTATTTTGGTTAGGATTTTGGAGGCATGTGAGGTTAGGCTAATGGTCCTGAAATTTTCACATTTATCCGCGCCTGTCTTTTGGGAAGTGTGACTATTTTGTTTTTTTCGAAATCTTTGGGATGATTCCCAATTTATAGATTTTGCTAATTAGTTCAAAAAGTTTGTCACGTGCCTTTTCTCCAGAGTTCTTTAGATTTCAGCTTGTATATTGTCTATTCCGGGAGCTCTATTGAGTTTTTAGTTCTTCTGTGTCAAAGCTGTCTCGGCTCCTGACCTGAGTATGGGGTCTCCTAATTCGTTCTCTGTCCACAGATTCTTTCTCTCTGTCTGTAGACTGCTTGCTTTTTCTTCTCTCCAGGAGTTCTTCTAGGTGTTCCTTCCATCTGCTTGCCTGTTCCGCTGTTCGTTTAGAATAGGTTGCGGCCCTCATCTCATGTTCTTGCTTTTTGGCTTGTCATCTTCGAAAGAGGTTCTTTATTGCCATCCTATAGGCTGCATCAACTTTTCCCAATACTAGATTTTCGTTTGACTTCTTTTACATTCTTCTCTGAATCATTTTTTCTTTTGCTTTTCTACATTCTCTTTATAACCTTCCATCTTAATTTTTATATAGTTTCTTTCCCTTCTTCTCTGTCTTTTTCTTGCTCTAAACCCTCTTCTGCTCAGTCAATCAGTTGCCAGTATTCAGTCTGTTCAGCCCATGCGTGGCTTTAAGTCTCTGTTTTCACAGTTAAGGACTTTGTTAGTTGCCTTCTAGTCAGGTTTGGATTTCATGTCATTGTCCATGCCTTGAATTCGATTTCCATCTTTCTTTATTATTTGCGGGTGTTTTCTTCCAGTTTTTATCTGCCCATGTTTTCGAAGAGTTTTTGGTCTCCTGACATTTTTACTTCTAGATATATCCCAGTTTTTTCATGACCGCCTTTTATTAGTTTTAAATTTCTAGTTGGTATTTCATCGCAATCTAGATTGTTGATCACTGGCTATATGTCAAAGCCCCAGGAGGATTTTTTACAGTCCTTCACTCCATTTCTGAATCCTTGTTTGACTAATATGTAATCTATTTGAAATCTCCCTTGTACTTTGGCATTTTCCACCGTGTAGATCCTTCTTGGATGGTGTTGAAGAGTGTGCTTGCCACTACTATAACTGTGCTTACTGCACAATTCAATTTATCTTTTGCTCCTTCATTTCATTTCCAGACCGTGTTCTGCCCACCACCTTCTTTCCTTGCCTTTTCCTACTCTTGCATTCCAACTCCCCATGACTATTTAAATTTTCATCCCCTTTAACGCGCTTCATCAGGCTTTCAATTTAGTCGTCATTTCTTCATATCTGTCCTTATATGATGTAGTAGGCATGTATGCCTGATTATCGCCAGTATCTTTCCAGTCTGAATCCACTGTAATCATAACAATCCCTTCGCTTACCTGTAGATAATTCTTTTTTACCCTTTGCCCTATTTTTTTATTCATAGTCATGCCCACTCCTGCCTCCCCATTTTGCCCCCCCGTGTGAATGATTCTATGGCTGTTTTTCGAACCAAAAAATCTCCTCTTCTGATATCTCATTTCACTGGTCCAATAAATGTCCAATTTGTGTCTATCCATTTCCCGCTTTAAATTCACTAGTTTATCGTCTCCCCTTAGCGTCTTAACATTCCACGCTCCGACTCAGAAAGTCATTATTTATTTTCCCTTGGCGATGGTCTCTCGGGTGCGCCCCCTTCCCGGAGATCCGAAACGAGGCTAGTTTACCTCCGGAATTCTTTACTCGAAGAGAAATCGTCATGTTTACATTTCTGGATTTTGTAAATGGGTAGGTTTCCCGTTGCCTTCCACATGTTGAAGAGAAGAAAATGAAAAGGAAATCAACTCCCTAGCACTCGAAAACCATAGCGTCGGAGTCGGTAAAAAAAAAAAAAAACAAGAGCTGGGCTAAGGAGGCCGTATAGAGAGAGAGCGTTATAGCCTGACAACACAGTAAGTCGAAGTAAATTGGCTCAGACTCAGCTCTTGATGACCCCGTGGTCGCAATCCACGTACTCATCAGAAATGAGTTCCTGAGGTATAAATAAAGTATATAATATAAAGAAAAAGAAAGATAATGATTATTATTATTATTACAACATGTTTTTTTTGTTTAATCAGATCTCAAGTATAATAAACAGTTCGAATTAGGGTAGATATATAATCTAATTTCACCTTAATACTACCCAGACGATTTTCTCTAAATTTCGCATGCATAATATGTATCTATTTGTGATGACAATATATTATTTCAGCAATTAAATAAAGAAAATATTAATTTAAACATCAATAATATAAACAACTCAAAAAAAATTTCACGACCCTCAAAATACATTATTAATTTATTATGTATGTGAAATTTCGAAAATCGGCTGGCTACTAGTAAGGTAGGAAATTCGATTACAAGATTCTACTCACTCGGACAAACATACACAGGATACGAGTGAAATGAAAACATATACAAGGGAGCGGATCCAGGGGGGGGGAGCGGAGGGGGCGATCGCCCTCCGCAGGGCCCGTGCCTGGCAAAAAAATTTGTAAAAAAAAAAACATTTATTTTTCAAAAAATTTTAAAATTGAAAATAAAGTTCTATATATGTGTGGTGTGTGTGTGGGGGGCGTCGTCTCTGACCCCCCCCCTGCTTGGACAATTCGATCGCGACACACTTCCGAGATAAAAAGTAGATCTTACATCGGGCACCTTATATACATCCCATAAAAAATTCCTGGATCCGCCCTTGAACATATATAATAACATATAACTAATAACTAATAATAATTTTAACTCTGCTATAATCAGCATCCTCTATGAATGCGAGAGTTGGACAGTTAATTCAGCTATGGAAAGAAAAATCGAAGCATTTGAAATGTTCCTGTACCGAAGGATGCTAAGAATACCCTGGGTCCATATTATCACCAATAAGGAAGTTCTCATTCGCATGAAAAAGCAAAAAAGAGCTGCTGTTTGCCGTCGAGGAAAGAAAGATCCGGTACTTGGGCTACATCATGAGAGGGTAATGATACGAGATTCTGAGGCTGATCGTCGGGGGTAAAATTCAAGGCAAAAGGTCTGTCGGTAGATGCCAAAACTCTTGGCTAAAAGACCTAAGAAAATGGTTGGGATGCTTATCGATAGATGTTTTCCTGGTGGCTGTATCGAGGACAATAATTGTCATGTGGATCACCAACCTTCGTAGGGAGACGGTGAATTAAGAAGAAGAAGAAGAAGAATCAGCAATTCGAACTTTTTAATATTTTTTATAGCCTAAAGAAAAAATTATTTTTTCCTTTCTCGGCCTTTTTTGATTACCCAAGCCTCACATTCGATCTCAATTTTCTATTCTTTTAATTTGTAATCTACTAGCTTATCTGTAAAAAAAAATAAATAAACTGACACGTTCTGATGTGGCCATCCACTTGACTTTACCATACAACCTGGTTCCTCACTTATATTTAATATTTAATAAAATTATTTATAATCATGTAGGAGTGGGGGGTTAGTTTTTGCATTTTTAGACTTCTGGGGTCCCACTGATTATGTATACAAAATTTGGTTGAGAGTTTGGTACAAGAGTCTAGATTTTCATTTTTTGACCCTACCCCCCCCCCCATTTTGGGCGGTTAGTTTTTGCATTTTTAGACTTCTGGGGTCCCACTGATTATGTATACAAAATTTGGTTGAGTTTTCTCAAATGGCCTAGATTTTTAATTTTTAACCCCCCATCCACACCCCTTAATTTTGGGTCGAAATGCACCAAAATATTATCAGCTCTTAATCTCAATGGACCAAAACTACATGTGAAATTTGGTTTCGATATTCCTACTAGTTTTGAGGTAGCTCGTCCACAAAAATTTGGTAACACTTACAGATTAACTAACAACCAGACAACCAGACAGACTAACTAACAGACATTTTGACAAAACAATTATTATCTCAAAAAAATATAATTTTTTCGATGTTCACTTATTTGGTTTTTGTAGAGCGAAATGCCATGGTTTCGCTCAATTTTTTTAATCAAAATAGTTTCAGCCGTTTTTGAGATATTTCGAAAAAAAGAAGGAAAAAAAACACTTTTTTCATGCACGATTACAATACTTGACCATACACTGTATGGTAAAGTAAAAAATAATATCATATTGAGTGGATATTGATGAGGCAGTCCAAAATTTCAAAAAGAAGATAATTTAAACCATCTTTTTATTCCCTCCTTCTTCAGGGTTTTGAAAAGTCACTCATAAGCCTCCGAAACGTCGGTTTATGAATAAAAAGATGGTTTAAATTATCTTCTTTTTTGAATTTTGGACTTCCTCATCAATATCCATCCGTCTCCAAAAACTACTTCAATCTTATTAATATATCATATTTTTTAAGGCAGAGAATAAACAGAATAATTTTCGACATATGCTAAAATTTTATTTATAAACATACACCATTCAATAATACAAAAATCAACAATAAGTAAATAAAACACAGCCTGTTTGATTATTCCCTATAATATTCAATCTTATTAGCTTTCTCTATTTTTCTAACTTATAATAAAAATTTTTAAATCATTTATATAATATATACCGGGTGAATTTTTTATCTTGAGACAGTCTTATAACTCAAAACCAATGCATTATATGAAAAAAGTTTCAAATAAAAGTTTATTTATATCAAGGGGGAAACTAAACTACGTTACTGTTTGTGTACCTAGAACAAGCTTTCAAGGATATTTCGAGGTCAAGTTCTGTTTTTTAAATGGAAACCTATATGTTTCTGTACATATTCTGAATCTACAAAAAAAAATGAACAACTATTATTAGAACTATTTATTTATTTATTATTTTCAACGGCTAAATGCCTTATACATTAATATAATACAATAATTATTGAATATAACAAAATTAACAATAATAGACAAAGTAATATTATTAAATTAATATAATAATGATAGAGTATATGTTAAATAACAATAGAGAAATAAAAATAATATAAGATAATAGTAATGTGATGAAATATAATAATAGAATAGTTACTTGTAGACTAGGGTCAACATTTTGAACAAGACTGCGACTCTATTAATGTTCAATGAGAAATTGAAGGGGTTTTCTAGTTGTTTAGATAAATTGTTATAACATCTACTTAATCTGAATATTGGATTAGCCTCAGAGTGCCGGGTGGATGGTACTTCTGGATAAAAAGGTAGTCTATTTCTAAGTACATAATTTGAGTTATGAATTGGAAACAGGTTTTGAAGATCAGGACAATTCACCTTGTTGGACTTAATCTTGTACACAAATAAAACATCGGAGGCAATCATGGATATTTTATACATCAAATAAAAAAATTAAATCAATTAGATCTCAAAAAAATTATAATAAATATTTTTAACAATCATTCAACTTAATTATCAAATAAATATTTATTAAATCGAAAAGTCACAACAATGAAAATAAGTGTTTATAATGGTCTTAAAACTTCTTATACGTAGGTACACAGATTTAAGAGATTATTTTCTATTTAATAGATCTATTTAAACTTTTTGAGCTTAAAGAAGTTTATTTCTCGGGTCACTCCAGTAGATAGTTATATTGTATTTCCATAATAAAAATGGAGCATTTTTTTTTTGAAGATAGAATTGAAATGGTCTTAATTTATGGTGAACGTGGAAGAAGTGTTATGGAGATGCCATTGAAATGGATGCCGAGCGTTTTCCTGATAGGAATACACCCTCACAAGCTTCATTTCAACGTGTTATAAATCTGTTAAAAAAAACAAAAAAAAAACAAGAAATATAAAGGCTATAAAGAAACTGAAATAGACCAAAATAAGGAAATTGGAACTGGAATTCGTCCAGAAGACTTGCAATACACTCTGGAATGTCTCAGAACAGTGTCGAAAAATTACTAAATTATTAAATTATTTATTTAACAATTAAATATTTGATCAGTTTTATTTGATAATTAAGTTGAATGATTGTTAAAAATCATTATTAGGATTTTTTGAGATCTAATTGATTTAATATTTTTTATTATTTGATGTCGAATAAAAAAATAGTTCTAATAAAAGATGTTCAGTTTTTTTTTGTAGATTCAGAATATGTACAGAAACATAAATAAATAAATAATAAATAAATCTTTATTCCTCGACCTGCTTAGAGGCACAAGTCCTCGGTGGCTAGGTCCTCCAAACATCAATACAATCTAGCTACAATACATTAATAAACATCAATACAAATTAATTACAACAATTTAACAAAAAAAAAAATAGAAATAGATTTCCATCAAAAGACAAAAATTAATTTAAAAATTCCGCGCAAAAACCCGATACCAGGAGCAAGCGACGCATTAGCCATCCCGGCATTTGCCATAAGTTGTTAAGGAAACCTGGTCAAAACCTTAACAAGGATGGTATGACCTCTCTCTACCTCACCTAATCTCTGCTTGTGAGAACTAAATAAAATTTTGCACAACTCTAGGACATTAGGACTTGACAAAATTTATAATTGATTTAATCATAGGGGGCAGAGGACTATAATCCCAAGTAGTAACAGACAGACTGTTCCACAAATCAATGCCAGATCCTACAAATGAATGTAAACCGATATTTTTCAAGAATCTTGGCTTACGAATCTTTTTTCTATGATCAGCTCTACCTAAATAACTTGGTTCCTGAAATCTATTCGTTATTTCCTCCCAACTCCTAAAACCCTTATAGGCTTTGAAAATCACTTTCAATTTAGCCCATTCCCTTCTCTCCAATAAGCTAGACCATCCTAATTCATTAATCATTGAAGTGACACTACTAAACCTATCAAATTTACCAAAACAAATCTAGCCGCCCTCCTTTGTACCATATCAATTTTTCTCTCTAATCGTTGTGGATGTTTGTCCCAAACCACAGAACAATACTCTAAATTAGGTCTTACATAAGTTAAATAAACTTTTGACTTAACTTCTCTAGATGTACCCTTCAAAATTCTACCAAACATCCCCAATTTCCTATAAGCCTTATTGACTATATAACTAATATGCATATCCCACTTTAAATTTGCCTGAATATGTATGCCTAAATATTTATAAAATTTAGATTCATTGATAATATTTCCACCAATGTAATAATTTTGAGGACTAACCAGATTTCTAGTACTAAATCTAACCAAATTTGACTTGGAATGGTTTAGTTCCATTGAATTGGATCTACACCATCCTTCAATTTGATCCAGGTCATTCTGTAAAGTAAGGCTATCACAATCATTATCAATTACTCTATATACGACACAATCATCCGCGAAAAGCCTAATAGATGATTGCACGATAGAAAGCAAATCATTTACATATATAAGAAAAAAGAAGAGGACCCAGAACACTACCTTGAATCACCCCAGACGTGACATCTACTCTATCAGACAGACCATTACCCACTTTTACAATTTGAGTTCTATCCCTAAGAAAACACCGAATAAATTTAATTAACTTAACAGACAACCCTGACGAGTTTAATTTTTCTAAAATAATTTTATGACTGACTTTATCGAAAGCCTTGGCAAAGTCCAAAAATACTGCATCTACACACTGACTTTTATCTAAAGCTTCCTGTAATTCCTGAATAAAAGAAACTAATTGAGAATTACAGGAATAATTTTTTCTAAAACCATGTTGCCTATGATAGAACCATCCTTGCCCTTCCAAATACGAGCGGATATGAGAGTCTACCAACCTCTCTAAAATTTTGCCCACCAGACTTGTTAAACTCACTGGCCTATAATTACAAGCTAAGCTCTTATCTCCCCCTTTATAAACAGGAATAACTAACGCTCTTTTCCAACCAATAGGCATAGTTCCCTCATCCAAACATCTATTAAAAAGTAAACATAAAAATTTTGAAATACTATCCACTACAAATTTCAAGAGATCACTATTAATTTCATCCTCCCCGAGGCCTTTCCTGGTTTTAACCTCTTAATACCTAATGCTACATCCGATTCCAAAATGACTAAATCCTCCATCTGACTATCACTAGAACCTCCATCAACTAACTCACCTCCTCTAGAGCTACAAAAACGGACGAATACTGTCTATTTAATAAATTTGCCTTCAACACATTATCCTCAACCAATTCACCATCATCCCCTAAAAGCGCAGGGACATTTGCCGAAACATTTAATTCCTTAAGAAACGAATAAACATTAAACCAATTTCTATTACTACAATTCCTATCTATATAATTATTCAAATAATTAACTCTAGCCAAATTCTTTTTTCAATTAACAGCCTATTTAGCTCTCGGAATTTTCTTTTTATGATTCGAAGACTTATTCCTATTAGAATATGCTATCCTACATTTCCGTTTAAATTCTTAATGGTTCTATCATAGTAAACAGGATCGTTACCCACTTTAACTAATTTAGAGGGAATAAATTTATATTTTCCTTCTTCAAAAGATTCATAAGCCCATTCCATTGCTCATCTACATCCTGAATTACAGACCATTCTAAAAATTTAGATTCCAAAAAATTATTAAATCCCATTTTATCTCCTAATCTATACAGCCAATGCTTCTTTTCGAAGGTTAGAGACTGACTAACTAACATATAGGTTTCCATTTAAAAAACAGAATTTGACATTGAAATACCCTTGAAAGCTTGTTCTAGGTCGACAAACAATATCGTAGTTTAGTTTCCTCCCTAATATAAATAAACTTTTATGTGAAACTTTTTTCATATAATGCACTGTTTTTGAGTTATAAGACTGTCTCAAAATAAAAAACTCACCCGGTATACAAGTCTAAAAATCTAACATGTATGTTAAGGTGGCTCATTAAATTGATTATAAATGTTTTAATCCGAAATTTTGTTTAAAAATATTTCAGGCTCTCAGAACATGATTCGTGTGAAAGGCTTTATAGAGAAATAATGGAACAGTTGACTCTACGAAATAAAGAGCCAAGAACATCACAAAATTATGCCCAGCTATCAAGTACAATTCGATTAAGAATGAATCAATATCGTTCTGAAGTGCAGCAACTTAATGAGAAATTAAGACAATTACAAATATCCAGCTCAATGTATCCTTTTAATGAATTATTTTACTTTTAAGTTGATTAATTTCACTGCTCAACGAAAATTTCATCAGCAAACTTAAAAATTGATCTTGGTAGAGTTTTATACACTGATTTAAGTTTTTACAACAGGTTTTGAGATATTTTTGATCAAAACACCGAAAAATGAAATTTTGGTCTATTTTTGAGACGCCTTAGCTATAAAACAGGGGTGGCCACTAACCTTAACTTTGGGAGCCGCAAATTTATAAAATTGTTTCAAATCGAGCCACATTGTTTGGACATAAATTAATGGTTTATTAAAAAAAAGATACATTTTTTATTTTATAAAATATAAATGAAGTAGGTAACATTTATTGTTTGCTCAACTTACTTATAACATTAGTGTTCAATTACAATAAAAAAAAAGAAATAACATTTTACTTTTGAGAAGTGCTTTTACGAGTGTTCATGTTGGCTGTTAGTTGTTGGAAATCTGGCTGATAACACTGGTCGACAAAAAATTTTCCTCTTTTTTTTTTTTTTTTTTTAATGATATTGATGTGAGAAGGAGATACACCAGAAGGTGGATCCCCTAAAGGCCAGTATGGACTGGCCCCTCCATCGTGAAAAGAACAGAGCAGAAGGAAAAGAAGCCGGGATCACGAGCCAATCTCAGAAACTTAGATACAATTCAATATCCAATTTACTAAGGTTTTAGGGGCTTCGAGCAATTCTCCGCACGATAAATTCGGTTAAATTTATCTCCCACTTAATTTTTATTACCAGACCCTATACTTACAGAAAAAATGTCTGGGTATAGCCGGGAATCGAACCCGAGACCTCCGGGTTGCCAGTGGTTCTCTGCCATTAGACCACGGCGGACTCTTAAACCTAACAATGGATTCCAGCAGAGTTTATCATAAAATTTCCGATTTTCCAACACGAAAGAATTTTGAGATATTATTGGTCAAAATGACGAAAAAAGGCCATTTTGACCTATTTTTCCCATTGAATATTAAACAACAATATTTGAAATCAAAATATTTTGTCGACGTAATAGAAAACAGCTTCCTCTTTGATTTTCAAATTACCATTTGTTTTTAGCTCAATTAGAACTCGAGTTATAACTAAAAATCTAAAACTACGTATTTATAAAGGATAATAAACATAGATAAAAACATAAGGTCTTAGTTTTTTAGTTATAACTCGAGTTCTAATTGAGCTAAAAACAAGTGGTAGTTTGAAAATAAAAGAGGAAGCTGTTTTCTATTACGTCAACAAAATATTTTGATTTCAAATATTGGTGTTTAATATCTAATGGGACTCGAAAATAGGTCAAAATGGGATTTTTCGTCATTTTGACCGATAATATCTCAAAACTCTGACGTCTTGTAAAAAATCGGGAAATTACATGATAATCAGCGTATAAAACTCTACTGGAATCCATTGTTAGGTTTATGAGGGCAAATTTTGTTTAATTTTTGTCGAGCAGAGTAATTGGTAAGCGGAGTTCGCAAAAGTTCACTTAAATATTCATCAGTTAGTTCGGATCGATATTTAGATTTAATGAACTTAAGTGTTGAGTACAGTGATCCATACACATATGCAGCTCCCAATATTGAGATTAGTCTCTTAGAACAGTGGTTCTTAACCTTTTTAAGACCGCGACCCAAATTTGAGAAAATGTTCATACCCCCCCCCAAAAAAAAAAGATAATTTTTTTAATTACTTTTTGCAGATCATACTTAAACAATTTTTTTTAATTTTAAAATGATGACCTTTTTTTAACTCATATATTATTTTTAAATTAAGATAAACAAGGGTAGGCTTTTCGATTCAAGGAAAATTTAATGAAAAAGTACGTGTTTTTCATGTTTTCATTTTTAATTGTATTGAATAAATCAAAATATATTTTTAAACTTATTGAAAATAAATATTTGTTTAACGACACTGCGCGACCCAAAGAAAATGCTTTGCGACCCAAAATTGGGTCACGACCCATAGGTTAAGAACCTCTGTCTTAGAACACTCTTTTGTTAGTGGGTATTTTTCTTCTGGGACCTTCTTCCAAAACTCTATTGGCGAAACGCCACTTCCTTTGAATTTTTTTAATTTAATTATTAAACTTTTTAAAATCAGTATTATTCAAGAAAGCTCAAGAGCCGCACGAGATTGACAGAAGAGCCGCATGCGGCTCGCGAGCCACGTTGTGGCCACCCCTGCTATAAAACAACAAGATTGGAAATCAAAATATTTTATTTTATTAATAGAAAAAACCTCCCTCTTTGATTTTCAGTTCAATGCTTGTTTTTATCTCAATTAGAATTTAGTAAAAAAAAAAAAAAACTAAGACCACACGAATCTAAATAAATACAAATCTTTTATAGAAAACAATCTTCAAACGTTTAGTAAATATAGTGGATATTGATGAGGCAGTCCAAAAAAAAAAGAAGAAGATAATTTACACTATCTTTTTATTCATAAAACCGACGTTTCGGAGGCTATTCCCTCCTTCTTCAGGGTTTTGAAAAGTCAGTGAAGGAAATCCAATGCGGCATTCCCCTCTTGGATTTCCTTCACTGACTTTCAAAACCCTGAAGAAGGGAATAGCCTCCGAAACGTCGGTTTTATGAATAAAAGATAGTGTAAATTATCTTCTTCTTTTTTTTGGACTGCCTCATCAATATCCACTTAATTCACTTATCAGTCCGTCTCCAAAAATTACTCCAATTTTAGTAAATATGTTTCGGGAAAATTCCTTCTTTATCAATGGAATTTTAAGAAAAGTGAAAATATAATTGCTTTAAAAATAAAATATAAAGCAGCTATAAATAATTAAATATTAAAAAAATAGACAATGATACAGAAAAAGAAACAAAGAGGTTGTCCTCTGCTTGATGCAAATAAACATACACACATATATATCGAGATTATATATATATATATATATTTATTTGTTTGAGACTATAGTTTCGAAGACTTGGTCTTCATCATCAGTCTTTTTAATTATAAATGTTGTTTTTCATGGAGTCAATACCGTATGGATATGAAATTTATAAAACTGTTTCAAAGCGAGCCACATTGTTTAAAGATTAATGTTTTATTAAAAAAAAGACACATTTTTTTATTTTATAAAATATAAATGAAGTAACATATATTTTTTGCTCTACTTACTTATAACATTACAAATTACAAATTAATTTAATTTTTGTATTATTATATTTTTTAATTTAATTATTATACAGGGTGGGGCATAAGGATCTATCACATTTTGAAGGGATATAAAAAACGAAAAAATTTAACTAGAAAAAACTAAATATATTTTTGAAAATAAAATAAATGAAATCGCTAATGGCCCTGGCAGTCGATGCGCCCTTAAAATAAAAAAAAAATGTATTTTAAACATTATCAGACAAAAATAAAGGGGGGGGGGGGGTTAAAAAAAATTCTAGCCCTTTTGACCAAACTCATTTTTGAAATTTTGGATACATATTATGTGGATCCCCAGAAGGCTAGAAATGCAAAAACTAAACAAATTTTGTATACATAGTTTGATCGAAGGGGCTAGAATTTTCATTTTTGACCCTCCCCCCATTTTGGGTGGTTAGTTTTTGCATTTCTAGCCCTCTGGGGGTCCACAGAATATGTATAAAAAATTTGGTTGAGTTTGGTCAAAAGGGCTAGAATTTTTATTTTTGACCTCGCCCCGTTTTGGGTGGTTAGTTTTTGGATTTCTAGCCTTTTTTGGGGTTCACAGAATATTTATACAAAATTTGGTTGAGTTTGGTCGAATTGGTTTTCATTTTTGACCCCCCCCCCCCGTCTGATAATGTTTAAAATACTTTTAAAAAAAAATTATTTTATGTTCTTGTAAAAAATATATTCAGTTTTTTCTAGTTAAATTTTTTCATTTTTTTTATACCTCTTCAAAATGTGGTAGATCTTTATGCCACAGCCTGTACTTTTTAAAATCAGTATTATTCAAGAGGGTTCAAAAGCCGCACGAGATTGACTGAAGTGCCTCATGCGGCTCTCGAGCCACGTTGTGGCCACCTCTGTTATATAGCACTACATTTTTTGAACGCAGCGAGATCCTCTCTACCCCCGTTAAGAGACAGGACAAACTGGTGACCCCGACGTGATTTGGGGTTTCAACTGCGAGCCCTCATTAATGGTGACAGAACAGGCGATGATCGGTCTGGATACGCCACAAGCTCTTCCCAAAGCTTGTTTAGACTTAATAAAAACGTAGGGCACGTTCTTATCTTCACAGAGAAGTGGCAAATGTAAAATAATTTCCAGTGGGCCGTAATTCAGCAAGCCCTCAACTACAAGCAACTTCGAAAGGGCGCAAATGAAGCAACAAAGACATTAAACAGGGGATTATCAGAATTTATAGTCATGGCGGCTGATTGCGACCCACTCGAGATTATATTGCACTTGCCTCTTTTGTGCAAGGATAAGAACGTGCCCTACCCATGTTATTTAGATGGGAAACTTACATCGCTCTGAGACACAGGTTAAAATTGAGATAGGGACTTGAAACTTGGAAGATATTTTTTTTTATTTATTTCGAACCATATGAGCCTCTGCGAGCGTAAAAATTCGTAAATACCCAAAATAAGGGCCACCCTAATATATATATTATATATATAGCAAGCTCGTACCATTTACTCCGATGATGCAATTGTCCATTGTCAAAAAATTATTTACGAAACCCTTCTCCAAAAAATTTTAATAAAATTTCCGGCCACAAAAGCTTTAAACAATTCATAAGACAATATGTTTTTATTTATGTTTATTATGCTTTATTAAATGTAGTTTTTTTTTTTTTTTTTTTTTGCCTTAAATCGAAATAAAAGCAAGCGGTGAACTAAAAATAAAAGAGAAAGCTGTTTTCTATCTATTAAAGAAAGGGAAGAAAATATTTTGATTTCCAATATTGGTATTTCGCTATTTCAATAACCAAACTTGTTTATATATTCCTTGTCTCTTTCAAATGTACAATCCAGGAGGCCGAAAGAAGAGGCAGGCAAATTGAAGTATTGCAATCGAAAGCGCGACATTTGCAACAGGCACTTTTGGATCGTGGCTCCGGGGGTGAATTACAAAATAGATCGCAATTAATGAGAGGATCTGGTTATAATGACGGGGCAACTGTAAGCTGGAAAGATGACGACGATGAAGAACCTCTATCCGTTGATGTTATAAGACAACAACAAAAGATGATGCTTGAAGGTATACTTAAAATAATAATTATTTTTTTATAATTCTAGAATATTTCACCAATTAAAACGCTAAGTAACAAAATATTTCTAACAAAAAACACAAGTGAAATAGAATTTTTTATAAAGTCAAATCAACGAGGTTGTCTATATCGGATTGGTTATATCTAAAGACCGGATTCCCGTCCAATTGCATCCCGAGGCGTAACCATGGGGGGGGAAGGGTCCGACCCCCCCCCCCATATATAAATCTAAGAATTTTATCGGAAAAGTGGTCCAAGTACACATTCAAGTCAATAAAATCTTATTTGAATTGTAGCAAATTTAAGCTAGTTTAAAAGTGTATAGAGTGGTCTTTGTCGAAAACGTGCTCTTTCATGCTCAAAATGGAAAAAAATCGAAAAAAGTGCGAGTTTTTGGGATATTCATATGTGATCCGGGGGACTGTTTTTTGGATCCCCATAAAAAATCAAACTACTTTTGCATTGTTTTTAATCGACGCTAAATTTTGTCCTCTTTAATTCACTATATTATGATGATAATAGATAGAATAGAAAGGAAGAGATTAATATGGTACGGACACCTCAAAAGAATGCCGGAAGATAGGTGGCCTCATAAAATATGGACCTGGATGCCCACGGAAAGACGGAGGAGAAGAGGAAGACCGAGACGAACGTGGAAGCAGGGAGTAGATGAGGCAATCACCAGTAGGCAACTACAAGAGCAAGACATTCTGGATAGAGAGAATTGGCGTGTTGGATGCGGAAAACGGCGCATGCTGTAGAACAAACCGCTTTATTATATATATATGATGATAATTTACAAAATATGGACCGTAATAAAAATTAATAATTTTTTCAAACAATCTGTTTTGCTCTTTATTTTCGAATATATTTTCTGAAAAATATTAATTATTTACGTTAAAATTATAAAATTGACCACAAAAATGTCATATTTAAATCCAAAAGTTGATATTTTAAAAAGTTTATAGCTCGGAAACCACTTCTATTCCAAAATTGAAATTTTCAGTGTTGTTTGAGGATATAATGAAGTATACTCCTTGAAAATTTCAAAGGATTTCCGTCTTGAAAGAAAAAAGTTCTGACTATCTGAAAATGACGATTTTTCAAAAATCGATCGGATTTAGATGGCCATAACTTAACGAAATAGAAGCAATCAAGTAAAAAGTGGGTAGATTTCTTCACAGTATACCTGAACAAAAGATATCAGCTGCTGATCAACCCTCTACTTCGAAAACTTTAGATATGACAGTATTTTAAAAATAGGCAAAATTTCTCTGAAATAGTGATTTAGTTAGCAGCTCGCTGTAAAGCCGGACTTGAGTGTAAACCAATGACCAATTTTTTTCTTAAAAGTAGAGGGTTTACAGAGAAGAATGCCCCCTTAGACAAGTCTCGAAGTTATATAGAAGTTGAGATATAAACTTTTAAAAATGACTGAAAAATCGACTTTTTTCAAAATTTAAAAAATTCTCCAGCGGCCAAATTTGATCGAATCGCGCTAAAATTTTCAGGATCATCTCCTTTTCTGGAAAAATCGGCATCAAAATCGGTGACTCACCCCCTCACAATTATATATACAGGGTGTCCGAAAAGTCAAGGATCAAACGTAAACACGAGATAGGTGAGTTCAGGATTGTCCAAAATAAATTTTTTTTTAAATAAAACTCTTAGTTTTCGAGTTATGGGCATTTTTTGAAATCGGTGAAAATCGCTACTCCTGCTCTAAATATTTGAATGCTGTGGCTACGAATTTTCATATTTTATAATTCTAATTTTTGTTACGGAATCCTGAATAATACTGCTATCGATCACAAAACAGAAAATAACTAAGAGTATTATACTTTTTGAGAAAAAAAATATTTTTGTCAGATTCATGTGTCAAAAAATTTTAATCAGCTAACTTTGACTCTTGATATCTTAAAAAAACTGTGTCAAACAATAATGGCAAATTATCTAAAAAATTGACGCATTTAATCAAGATTTCAAAATGGTATAAAACATTCCACTTTTTAAAAAAACAAAAAATAATATTTGCATTTTTATGCGAAAGAAACTAATTTCAAAACACAATTCTCGTAATTGGCTAAAGGGTAGAATTTAACATGAAAACTAATTTAATTTATTAAAATATTTTTATTCAATTAAAGATTTTTGAAAAAATCTTAAATAGTTGAATAAAATATTTATTTATTTATTTATTCAATTAAAGTAAATGTTCAAAATGTCCGCCACGAGCACCAATTACGAATTGTGTTTTGAAATTAGTTTCTTTCGCATAAAAATGCAAATATTATTTTTTGTTTTTTAAAAAAGTAGAATGTTTTATACCATTTTGAAATCTTGATTAAATGCGTCAATTTTTTAGATAATTTGCCATTATTGTTTGACACAGTTTTTTTTAAGATATCAAGAGTCAAAGTTTACTGATTAAAATTTTTTGACACATGAATCTGACAAAAATATTTTTTTTCTCAAAAAGTATAATACTCTTAGTTATTTTCTGTTTTGTGATCGATAGCAGTATTATTCAGGATTCCGTAACAAAAATTAGAATTATAAAATATGAAAATTCGTAGCCACAGCATTCAAATATTTAGAGCAGGGTAGCGATTTTCACCGTTTTCAAAAAAATGCCCATAACTCGAAAACTAAGAGAGTTTTATTTAAAAAAAATTTTATTTTGGACAATCCTGAACTCACCTATCTCGTGTTCACGTTTGATCCTTGACTTTTGGGACACCCTGTATATAGGCAGATCCATTACTTTTCGAAGAAATTGTGAGGGGGTGAGTATCGTAAATGGTTATCCGAACACCCCCCCCCCCCATTGTTTCGGATAATTGAGACTCTACTGTAATCTTTTGTTTATTTGTTTCTAATACACTACTTCTCTGTCTTTTTAGAGCAAGACGAGGGCTTGGAAGTCCTAGCGCAAGTGATAGGTCGCCAAAAACAAATTGCCAACACAATTGGCAATGAAGTGAGTTTACATAATGAAATTTTAGATGACTTGACGGATAACATGGATAGGACAGATGCACGACTTTTAAGTGAAACAAATAATGTTCGGACAGTCTCAGCCAAAAGTTCCACCCTTTGTACGTATATTCTATGTATATTTATCAATCAAATTATTATCTAATTAATTTATTAGATTTTTTGATATAGACCACATTATATACTATTAAGTATATTTATTTATAAACTAACATACATACTTCTATCTGTCTATCTTTATTTAATTTATCACACGCTTCTCCTTTGGACGGGTTTTTTTTTTGATCTTATTTTATATCTTCTGCTTTGTCCCAGAAGATGCAATGTGAACTAAAAATTTCCTAATCCTGATATATATATGTTAGACCCTAGCGACCCAACGGAAATTTTTCAAAATTAAAATCTTAAAATATCCCAAATTTATATTTTCCCAGATGATATACAACAATACTAACTATTAATTGGATTAATATTATTTAAATTATGTACTTTTTGAAAAAAATTAAATTCAAAATTGCATTAAACAGTGTTAAATAATTCAAAGTGATTAGTGAAAATAGTATGACCTACTATTCTAAACCGATTAAGATTATCTCGGAAGATAAGCTAAGAATAGCTTGCACTAATTGGTCTCGAGGGGTAAAGGATAGGGAGAGGGGTATATAAAGGTGGGAGATAGGGAGAGTGGTAGGGGTGTAGGGGGAAGTGGAAAAAAGTATATAAGGGGGAGTGATAGGGACAGGAGCCATTCTGTGTCAGGCAGTGGTTGATGAAACATCGACTGTGAGTATTACAAAATGGCCTCTCCACCCCTCACTAATAAACAACCCTTCATCCCTTATATTAATTATATGCATAGAATTGAAGAAACCATTAATTATAATTTTATTTATTTCAACTTATTATACTTTTACGTAAGTAGAAATCGTGTATATGCGTGTGAATATGTGTTTATACTGAAAGTTAATATATTTTGAGGATTCAATAACTCAATTAATTCCTGACATCTGTCTAATTTAAAAATCAATATATTTCATTCTTTGTCACGCATCTATACAATAATTTAATTTTTGATTTACCAATGTATTTTTTCTAAATTTTTTTTTTATCAATTAAAGCTGGACAAGTGAATCAACAATTGAATGTGTTTGTGAGTGTATTGTGTAAGTGAATATATTTTGTAGTTCTGTTAACTCAATTATTTAACGACATATGTCTATTCTAGAAGTATTTACTGTGTACATATTTAATATAGGGTGAGCCTATCTGTTATTCTTACGTCTGTAGAGGCAATCCGCAGTACAGAGAGCGTTCTTATTGAACTCAGGAACAGTGGTTTAGAATCCGAAAAACGTGATCGAAACCTAAAAATTAAACTTTTTCCAATCGTAACAAAATTTTTATATGAAATTCTTATTATATTAAAGCAAGTTTTAGCCTTGGAATTGCAACAAATTTATCTATATATACCGGGTGAGTTTTTTTATCTTGAGACAGTCTTATAACTCAAAAACAGAGATTTCTATGGAAAAAAGTTTCAAATAAAAGTTTGTTTATATCGTGGGGAAACTAAACTACGCTATTGTTTGTCGACGTAGAACAAGCTTTCAAAGGTATTACAATGTCAAGTTCTGTTTTTTAAATAAAAACCTATATTTTTCTATACGTCTACTTAATCTACAAAAAAAACTGAACAACTTTCATAAGAACTATTTTTTATACGACACCAAATAAACAAAATACATGAATCAATTAGAAAAAATTCTTAATAATTATTTTTAACAATTATTTAACTTAATTATCAAATAATAATAATAATTAATTATTAAATAAATAATTATTAAATTGAAAAGTCACAACAATGAAAATAAGTATTGTTAGAGTTCGTGGCTGTGATGAAACTGTACTAGATGAAGGAGGAGGTATCAGCCAAAGATGGAATCACTGGGTTCAATAAAACACCTTTAATAAGACGTTTCGGCCTGCATTTTATTTGGCCATCTTCAGTCAATTAGGCTAAAAAATTTTTTTTTACAAATGGATGTTAATTGATATATTTTTTATACAAAATTATAAGTTGACCAAGTTGGTTGTTTAGACTTACAGTTATACACAAAATGCGGTACACATATGTGATCAAACCAAGCCTTGTCAAAAATAAAAAAATTTTAGATTCATGTGAATTTATAACGTGCCTGGACCCAAAAGTTTTAGAATGAAAGTAATGAGTTTATATAAATTTTTTCTATATATTACATTATAATTAAATATTGATTGGCAACTAAGTAATTGCGGATTTTGTTTAGAAAATCAAAGACAATTCTTTCATGGAACTAAATAACTTTATTCTGTAATGTATTGCCCATTTTGATCAATGACCTTTTGCCATCTTTCAGGCAGCATCATAATCCCACGTCCATAAAACTTCTGGTTTTTATTAGCAAAAAACTGAATCAGGTACAATTTGACATCATCATCATTATTATTGAAATTTTTACCATTCAAGGAGTTTTGTAAAGATCGAAATAAAAAGTAATCAGATGGTGCAAGGTCAGGACTATATGGTGGATGTGGCAAAACATCCCAACCAAGCTCCAATAATTTTTGCCGAGTGACCAAAGATGTGTGTGGCCTTGCATTGTCATGATGGAATACAACACCTTTTCGATTTGTCGGCCCGCTTTTTCTTCAACTGCATTGTTTAATTTCGTTAGTTGTTCAATGTAGACAACAGAATTGATCGTTCGGTTGGGTGGTAAGAGTTCAAAGTAGACAATTCCTTTGTAATCCCACCAAACTGATAACAAAACCTTCTTTTGATGAATACCAGCTTTTGATGTTGTTTGAGCTGGTTCACCTGGCCTGCTCCACGATCTTTTCCGCTTGATATTGTTGTAAACAATCCATTTTTCATCGCCAGTTATCAGTCGTTTTAAAAATGGATCATTTTCATTATGTTTCTTTAGCAAATCGCAGATGTTAATGCGTTGCGTTAAATGCGTTTCTTTCAGTTCGTGAGGAACCCATGTATCGAGTTTTTGAACATAGCCAAGTTGTTTTAAGTGATTTTCAATGCATGTATGTGATACATGAAGCTTCTCTGCAATCTCACGTGTTGTACTGTGACGATCCGAATCGATTATTGCTTTGATTAGGTCGTCATCAACTTCAACTGGACGACCAGAGCGTTTTTCATCTTTGAGTGAAAAATCACCAGAACGAAATTTGGCAAACCAATTTTGACACTGCCGTTCTTTTAAGGCTTCGTCGCCATAAACAGCACATAACTTTTTGTGAGCTTGCGATGCGTTTTTCCCTTTGCGGAAATAAAAAGCAAAATATGACGAAAATGTTCCTTTTGATTTTCCATTTTTCCAAACGAAAACTACGCAACTGATCAAAAAACTTTTTTACTGATTGACAGCTGAATTGCCAACTATCAAATAACAAAATGTGTTTTACATTTGGACTACGCCAGCAAACCTAAAAATTCAACTGAAGGCATCTATGAGTGAAATCCGCAATTACTTAGTTGCCAACTTATATTTGACCCTTATGTGAGGTCATCATATATCCCATCATTATTTATTTACAAACTAAAATCCAAATTAGAATTTAATTACTTTTAAATCACATGCATTTTTTCCATTCAATTAAATTATACAATTCTCATAAAAAAATTCCAAAAAAGGTTTTTATATATTAAGATCAAGAGAACAACTGTTGGCTCATATCATACAGGATAGATGTGTAAATATTGGATAGAAACATACAATCTCTTTTAAAATTGATAGCCTTTTCACCTGCTATTTTTATATATAGCATTTCGGCTATGGTTCTTTTATAGTAGTTATCAATCTTGACCAATATTTGCGCATTATCGTAATCAAAAGAATGACTATGTTCAGCTGCATGGGTGGAGAGTGCTGTGTTGTTCTTTTTATTTCGAACACTTAATTTATGTTCATATACCCTAATTTTTAGTGAACGTGAACTTTGCCCTATATAGGTGGTAGAATTTGGTGGACAATCTAGACAGTTAATTTGATAGACAATATTATTACATAATTCTCTAGGGGTTGGATCTTTATTATTAAATAAAAATTGAATATTGTCTATATTTTTGTGGGCAATGTTCACGTTGTTAATTTTAAAAAGTTTTATTATTTTTTCGGATATGCCGTGAATATAAGCAACAGAATAGTATGAAGTTTGATGTTTTTGAGTTATAAGACTGTCTCAAGATAAAAAACTCACCCGGTATATATATATTTTTTTAAATAGGGGACCCAAATTTAATACCAAACACAGGACCCTTCATGGGCTAGATACGTCACTATATATTATTCAAGAATTACTCATTTAATATAATAATAAGATGGATATATTTAATACTGTATAATGTGATTTATATCAACAAATTCTAATATACTATACAACCACCAAATCAATAATTTATTTATTAATTTATTTATTTTTCAGGGTACTGGCTTGTTATTATTCTGTTATTAATTGCAATTATTGCAGTTGCAGTTGCCTAAAAGTGTGTGTGTGTGTCTATATTCGCTTAAATTATTATTATTTTTATAATAAAATAGAACTTATGGTGAATATATCATCTATAATATATACTTTTTAAACACTTTTTTTAACATTTAATCAGAAATAATAATTTTAATGCTTGTTTTATTTTTTAAATTTATATTTTATGAAAATTACTGTAAATTGTAAATTTATTACAATAAATTATATAAAATGTAGATAGAAAAATAATCGATTTATATGTAATTTGTATCTATTTTTTGCTACTTTAAACTTATACATATTATTTATATAATAAATGAAATTCTTTTTAAAAAATATTGAATTAACTGTTTCACTAATTGTATCTATTTATGGATGGATAAAGTTATAAATGAAGAAGTTCTTGGAAGAATCGGAGAAAGAAGAACCTTGTGGAAGAGTCTGAAGAAGAGAAGAGGTCAGATGATGGGGCATACACTGAGACATGGGGACTGCTTAGGGATATCTTGGAGGGGGATGGGAAAGAAAAGGGCAGGGGATGAACCAGATTAGAATATTTCAACCAAATAATTGGGGATATGGGATGCCAGACATTTAGTAGAGGTTAAACAGCTGGCGGGGGACAGAGTCGAGTGGAGACGGATTGTTGCATCAAACCAGTCTTAGGACTGTATACTCAATGATGATGATGATCTATTTATATTACTCAACATTGAAATCAAGCATAAGCTAAGGCACACACACACTGAACTGCGTCACGCAGGCGACACAGCGCAGGGAAAAAACACTGCGTCGCACAGTGAGAAGCAGGTCGACGAAAGCACAGAAGTAAAATGACCCCCTTACGCGAAACATTTATTTTGTAAAAAAATATAAAACATTAGCTGAGAAGCCCGCCGAAGGCTGCTACATCCCCTGGGCTCCCACCCCCGCACCCCAGCGCCTTCCACCTCTACATTAACCCTGCACCCCACTACGAACGCTTTCTACCCATTTCACCCCACACCCACCCCGGGCCCCCTGCACCCAACCATGAACCCGCCCCCAATCCCATTGCACATTCGCATCCATACTGCTCCCCACTACGCACCCTTCCCACCCATTTCCTATCTACACCCCTGCATTTCACCCCCGCACCTAGTTTTTGCATTTCTAGCCTTCTAGTGGCCCACAGATTATGTGTACAAAATTTGGTTGAGTTTGATACAAGGGCAAGAATTCTTTTTTTTTTTTTTTTATAAATTTTATTAAACCAATTATTTTACATGAATTTATGCATACATTGTTTTTGAGCTTCGATTCCGGAGATTACTTCTCCACCATCGACTGTCCTTGATCATCTTTTAATCCTTGTTTTTAATAAGAGGAAAAAACTAATTAAATAAAAAAACCTCTTTTCCGATAATTACCTAATTCATCTCAATCCTCCTTCGTCGAGATCATATTAAAATTTTTTTTTTTTTTTTTTTTTATATTTTATTAAACCAATTATTTTACATTAATTAATGTATATCTTGTATTTTAGCTTCGATTCCGGAGATTGCTTCTCCACCATCGAGTGTCCTTATTCATATTTAGTCCTTGTTTTTAAAAGAGGAAAAATCTAATTAGATAAAAAAAAAACCTCTTTTCCGATAATTATTTCAATTCCATTATTCCCCAATCAAGTCGATTGGATCTCTCATCAATCCCTCCGAATCCCCATATTAAAAATTCGTAATTTTAATAGATATATAATAATAATTGTCGTAAAGTATTTGTGGGTTTTAAAATAAAAAATCAATTAAAAAATAAAAAGCTGCGCCTTGCGTGAAGCAGTTTCTGTAGCGTCTCGTCTCCACAAGTGGACTCAGTCGGCACGTGGGGCAGGACTGTGCTGCGTCTCAAAATGCGCGCCTCTACTTGAAAACATGGTTCACAAAAAATGCCCTGCCTGCGCTGCGGAGCAGGGCCGGCGCTACCGGGGGTGCAACCCGTGCGGCTGCACAGGGCGGCAGAAAGGCAAGGTGGGCGGGGGTCGCAGCGGTTAAATGTGACTGTGTATGTGTGTGTGCTGCGCAGTAATTATTTTGAATTTTTATACAATATCCCATCGATAAAGAACTGGTCAAAAAGTGGTTTAGAAAATAAGTGTAAACAGCTTCAAGATGTTCTAACTTACGGAGAATCACGGGATATTGACGCTAATGAACTTTGTGATGAACTGAAAGTGCTTTGTCATATTGTTGAAGAAAATTCTACGCCGATGGACGTATTGAAATACACACTAGCAAATGATTTTGCACCAAATGTTGCAATAGCATTAAGAATTTTAGTAACTCTACCAATTACAGTAGCCAGTGGTGAACGGAGTTTCTCCAAATTAAAAATGATAAAGACTTACCTTCGATCGACCATGTCTGAAATTAGGTTAGATGACCTAGCAACAATATCAATCGAACATGAATTGGGAGAAAAATTGAACTATACTGATTTAGTGAACGACTTTGCTGCTGTTAAAGCAAGAAAAATGGTTTTTTAATTCCAAATAACTTTTGTGATGAGGAAATGTTTTAGAATCAGTATTTGGTATTTCTACATGTATACAGTATCTTAACCTACTGTAAATTTAAAATTACAATAGTGTACAAGAACTGTTGACACAATTTGTTTGTAAAATATTTTTTATTTGTAAATAACACCAGTAAACTAATAACTGCTATGTTTGATGTTTCTAATTGTTATTTTATCCTTTATCTTTGTTACTTCCTAGTATCTTGTATCTATCTGTATCTTTGTTACTTCCTAGTACTATTATGCTGATTTCCGGCCGGGAGGAGCAAGGTATGGGAGGGGGGGGGGGCAAACAAATGTTTTGCACGGGGCGGCAGAGCGAGTTGTCGCCGGCACTGCTGCGGAGCTGCGTCTCCAGTATGCGCCCGGCCTTAGAAATGCATACCTACTTCCATATACAAAAACAATTGCGTGTAAGGTTTTTGTTTATATATTAAAATAATTTGTTAAACGTATGTTTTGACAATTATAAACTATAATTTCGAATTGTTGAGAGTTTTTTCTATATACCTGGTGAGTTTTTTTATCTTGAGACAGTCTTATAACTCAAAAACAGTGCATTATATGAAAAAAAGTTTCAAATAAATGTTTATTTATATCAGGGGGAAACTAAACTACGCTATTGTTTGTCGACCTAGAACAAGCTTTCAAGGGTATTTCGAGGTCAAGTTCTGTTTTTTAAATGGAACCCTATTCTTAATCTTACTTACTTACTTCCGATGGCCAAATCGCCCTCTCGCGTGAAGCCTCTCCATATCCCTCTATCCTGGGCCAATCGCTCCCATCCCTCCTCCACGTCAAGCTCTCGCAGATCTCTGACAACATTATCCAGCCATCTTTGTCTTGGTCTGCCTGGGGGTCTTCTTCCAGGCGGGTAGCTCTCGTGGAGGTTCTTTATATCCCTGGTTTTGGGAACACGAGCCACATAACATAACAAAATTAGGAGAGGTGGATTGAGACAAGGAACTAGATACACCAAATATAATAGCTGCCGTAGACAGCTTTTATAATATTGTTAATGAAATCATATCTACTTCAATTCCTATTATGCGTTGCTTCAATTCAACATATCCAACATGGTTTTCTAGTAAACTAATCTCACTTTTGAAAAAAAAGAAAAAATAATTTTTAAGAAAAAAATAAAAACCGACTTCAAAAAATTAAATGCAACAAATAAAATACACTAAAAGGTATAAAAATAATTATTATCTTATTTAGTTACAACTAAACGACGAAATATTAACATGAAATTACTTTTTGAAGTCGGTACCAAACAAACTATAGCTATAAGCGAGCGTACCCGCCAAACGTACTAAGTAAGATCCGTCGAGTGCGATTCATAAAAGTGTATATGTTTGGCACCAACTTCAAAAAGTAATTTCATGTTAATATTTCGTCGTTTAATTGTAACTAAATAAGATAATAATTATTTTATACCTTTTAGTGTATTTTATTTGTTGCATTTAATTTTTTAAAGTCGGTTTTTATTTTTTTCTTAAAATTATTTTATTTTTCTCTTTTTAGTGATGTTATTAATAGTGATCATACCGTCAGAACTTGACCAAATTAATATGACACCAACCCCAAGACACCCCCTTTCGGATAAAAAAAGAACCATCGAAATCGGTTCATAAACAAAGAGGATTAGGTCTTAAACAAACCTAATAAAAAAGGTCTAATACCTATGAAAAAAACGAAAAAAAAATGGGACCAATCGGAAGCTAGACTGGACCCAATGCAAAAAAAAATTTCAAAATCGGTTGAGAATTGACTGAGATATGAGGTAACATAGGCACAAAAAAAAAAAAAAATTCAGTCGAATAGAGAACCTCCTCCTTTTTGAAGTCGGTTAAAAATAGCACACAAAAATTATAAATTAAGTAAAAGTGAAACAAATTATAATGATTTCAAAAACTTAAGGTCTCTGTGCAAAGCCGAGTCCACACTTTGTTATTCTACCTATATTTCAAATATTGAATCTAATGTGCCAAACAATATAAAAATCTTCTGGAACTTCATTAATGCAAAGAAGAGGCACAAAGGGATATCCTTCCAGCATCTCCTCTGTAGCGAAATCTGCAGCAAGGAAGATTGGCTTCTTATTCAGGTCCAAGCGATTTTACAAACCCCCACAACTTCTCACCATCTACAAGGCCCAAATCCGCCCCTGTCTCGAATACTGCTCTCATCTATGGAGAGGAGCCTCAAAATATTCTCTTGCTACCCTTGATGCAATTCAGAAACGAGCCGTCAGGCTAATTGACGATTCTACCCTCACTGGACACGCCACGGCGGTCCTAAGCTAATGGTGGACTTACTCTGGGTGAAGCGAAGTTTTACTCTTAATTGCTATCTCTCTGACATCGGTCACATGATCCCAACAATATTTAATTAATAATTTATTTTTTTCTAATTATTTAATAAATTAGTTGTTAGTTGTTCATTAACAAGCAACATTTTTGTATCATTGTCGCATTTTTAAAGTTTTCCAGCACATTCACAGTTGGCCTAACTACCTCACTGACTCCCTCGACTCGCTGGCTCATCGAAGAAATATCTCTGCCCTTTCCCTTTTCTATAGATACTATCACGGCAGGTGCTCTGATGAGATAAAATCAATAATTCCCCCAAAGCATGCTTTGCACGCAGCACACGTTTTGCCGACTCCCAACACTCTTTCGCGGTCAAATTAGAAAAGTGCCGGACCACTTCATCTCGCCAATACATATATCCCCATGACCTCAAGGAACTGGAACTCCCTCCCAGCCTCCATCTCTTCCCAGCACTTATAATCTTCAAACCTTCAAAACCGGAGTGCATAGACACCTACGTCTACACCCCTCTCACTTAATCAACTTTCCCTTCTCTTCGGTAATGCAAGGGTCTTTCGAGATCCATAGGCGGCTGCATCTCTACTGGTACACCACTTCTTGCATTCGATTGCATTAAAAAAAAAAAAAAAGCATGTTCCTCGATGAATTCAATGGCTCCAATGATGCACAGATTTCCAATCTTTTTGCTGAATTCTTTAAAAATGTCTATAGCTTGGCTACAACAAATGCAACATTTGACTCAGACACTATTGCCAATTTATGTGCAAATACTCTACTCCCCGATGAACATGCTAGTAATATTCCATTTACAATTTCTGAGGAAGAAATAATCACTGCATTAAAGGATTTGAAGCCTTCTCTCACCGTCGGCTCTGATGGTGTACCTGCTTTTATAGTCAAAAACTGTTCTTTGTCTCTTATTAAACCCTTACTTATATTATTCAACCTCTCTCTTGAAGAAAAATGTCTAACTGAACTATGGAAAAAATCATTTATTACTCCCGTTTTTCAAGAGTGGCTCACGCAATAATATCAGAAATTACAGACCAATAGCTATAATAAGTGCGATACCAAAATTATTAGACAAGATTATCTACAACAAGATTCTTTCGTTCAACTGTCACTAATCTTACTCTATTCACAAATTCTATTTTCCTCAGCCTTAACAAAAATACACAACTCGACGCTATTTACCTTGATTTTTAAAAAAGCCTTTGACCTCATCAATCGTGAAATTTTGTTGCTAAAGCTTAAAGTACCTTAATCTTCCAACTAATATAATTCTATGGATTGGAAATTATCTCTCCGATAGATATTCAATCGTCCGAATCAATGGCGCGGTATCCCAACGTGAGCTCATGATTCTTTTATCAAGAGAATCATGTCCTATCCCTAATCCTATCCAAATTTAATCCGTGTGTTCACAAATTCTTATTCCTTTGAAATCGTGTGAGTATTCTTGTGAGTGAGTTTAGTGTGTGTGTGTTCCTGTGGGGTCACAGTATTCCAGGTCCAGACACATAACGTTGGCTGCTAAGGTAAAATATCTATTTCTATTATATTATATATATATATATATTTGTCAGGCTCCTTAATACCACATGACAATTATTATAGTTACTAGAGTAAAGGGTGTGTGAAGTTTCGCGGTGAATGAAATAAAACTCAAAGAGGTTTATACAAACTCAATATATTTCGGATTATTAGTCCATCATCAGGAGTTTACAAGACAATACTAATAATGGTTGAACGAGTGGTCGCCATTCTTGACATTCAAATCATGGTTACCAATATAACAAAATATAACATTCAAATCTTACACAAGAAAAACACCAATGAAAATTTAAAATTTAAAAATTTAAAAAAATTGTTTTACAAAGATTTTTCTTTTTTAATTATAAAATATATAAATGTAAATATAAGAAATCTAAGTAAATATGAATATTAATATAAATAAAAATTACAAGTATAAATATAAAGTCTTTTAGAATTAAATTAGAAAGTAAAATTACAAATTTAAGTCATAGACACAAAATTAATTATAGATATCAGTTTACAAATAAGCCTAAATAACATATAGAGATGAAGAATTAAGATAAAATATACTAGGGATAAATTAGATGAGATAAATACAATATACAACAATTTTTGTGGTTATCTCATATATCAAAATGTCATTTATTTCAAAGACTGAAGGCGTGATTTGAATTTAATTTTGATTGTAATTGGAAATAGTATATATTTGAGAGAACTGAGGTTAAGTTTTTTAATTTCGTAATTAGTAGATCTATTATTGTGAATTTTAATGTCCTGTTGGTTGATTAGAATTTTATCTTTTTCAATTATAGCTTTCTTAATTTCGGTTGATTCTAACAGGTCTAGTTTTCGCTTTTAGAGGCGAACGTAGTGGTATAGGATTTTGGGGTGAAGGTGAGTGGATTGTTTTCAATAAGGTGGTCTGCGAAGGCGGAGGTTGGATCACTTATTATAATTTTTTATTTAAGTTCAAATTTTTAAAAACTCGACTTTTAATTTTATCGTGCGACATCTTTATCGTTCGGCGCCACTCGCACCACCCACGCTACGGCTCTGCTAGCGATTCAAAATATATATAATATTTGTCTCGCTAGCCAAACATCATTAAAAAACATTAAATTGTGTAAAATAAAATAAAAATAAATGTTTGGTAAAAAATTATTTATTTGTCTATTATTTATTCAATACATCATAATAATTTGTATAGATGTTAAAGAGAATGTAAATAATTTACAATTTAAGACAAATTTACAAAGGTAGCTAAATCTAGTGGAGTCTGTCCTCCGTTATTTTTTATTGTTCTATCAGCCCCTTTTTGAATTAGTACCCAGATAGCAATTTAAACTTGAATCCTACTTGCAACAAGTTTGATGTTCCAAAAGTGAAAGCTTGTGGCAAGTTTGTCGTGGCAAGTATATACACTTGTGGCAAGTTTGAATCAAACCTCCAAGTTTCTCAGCGACAAGCTTGCATGTTTGTTTTTGCAAAGCATATGCAACATTCTCGGCAGGTGTTTTTGACGTTTGAGAATTTGAACACGAGAAGAGCGCGCTCCTGATAATCTCTGGTTCTACAAAACCTCGCGCATGCGCTGGACAAAATTTCGTAACAAGCAACCATGAATCGTGAGAGGCAAAACAAGATTACCCTAGGAGGTCAGCAACCCACCCACCCTCGAGTGGCAACCGGGCATTCGAATTCTGGAGGACCCAGCCCATCACGAAATTGTTTTGTATTAATATTTAAAACTATTGTTTAAACATTTTTTTTCTCACTACTCTCTTGTATAAATTGATTAAAATTGGGCTTTCTGCCCGTGTATATATTAATAAATAAATCAAGGAAGAAACAATGGAAGAATAATGCCAAAAATCCATACATACCCGGGCACCTTTAACATCAACCCACTCATCCGGCCAGGAAAATTACATAGCCTTACCATGGAACTCGATAAACAAAAATCAAGATCCTGGCCTTGCAATAAACAAAAAGCTTTGCATGATCCCAAGGGTCCAAACGCAATAAATAAATAAATAAATAAAGTACATACATTGACAGGTTGACGACTAACTAAACATGGCCTACATGATTAATATATTTGTGGCTAGATGGCGCCAACGAAAAAGTAAGTAAGCAAGTTTGTATCAAATTAGAAACAAACTTGATAATTAACCCTTGAAACATTCAAGATTGCTGCAAAATTACCACAAACTTATCTTGTCATATTTGATGTGACAATTTAGCAAGTCCACTTGCTATCTGGGTATGGACGTAAATGATTAAGATTATCTCTGTTGGCAACACAAGTGACCTGCTCTCAGCCAAAATTCATTTCCAAAGGTTATTCTATCAGAGATAAAAGATATCATATAAGAGAAATTCACCTTGCAAATTCTTTGTTAAGTGATTATTCTCTTATTAGAGTTATTACAAGGACCATACATACTCCTATCCTCTTTGAGTTATTATACCTATAACTAATTTTATTCAACTTAATTAATCAATTATGTCTGAAAACTTTGAACAAGTGTTAATGTAGTATTATTCAGGCAAATTGCGAGCTGTAAAAGAAATGGCTATTTATAAAATGAAAAGTGAACTATTCTGTAAAGAATTGCTGGTGGGAATTCTAATTTGTAATTAATTTAATAATAATTAAATATTTATTTATTTATTTCTTCATTTTTGAAGTGTGCAAAAGAGAGTCTGAAAAAAGGAAAAGAAGAGAAAAATAATTTAGTGAAGGAAATGCAAAATTTGATAAAAAAAAAAAGAAAATGACAAATTGTACAAAAAGGTAGGATTTATTTATTTATTTGAATGAATAATGTGGGAAATTATTTTAATGAATTTTCTTAATTTCTGTTTCATTAAAAGCATATGGTTAGCATGTGCCCGTTCAAGGGATTGTGGCCCATTGTCCTTTCCAAGGGCCATCTTCTGGGTTTCAGGCCCTGTATAGATCGGCGGCTATTGTCCCTTTATAGTCAAGTTAAAAGCTTTCTGTCATAAATAATACCATGGCAACTTGTGTTAATGGTGTAGCGGATCGAAAATATATATATTATAAATTTTCAATGTATTTTTGTGAAGCGATGAAAGCATTTTTTTCTTTTTATAATAATTTTAATTGTTTAAGGGTGGTATTTTAGCAAGGCGGATGGGTAGCAAGTCGGCGGGCTTTTGAGACCTTCTTTTATGGGAGAAACGTGCTTATTAACAATAAACGGGAAAGTGGGGAAGTGGAATAGTGGGAAATACAATTTTCCATTTTTTCTTTCTTATAAATGTCAATAAATTTACTGACTTGTCATATTTGGGCTATTAAATGATTCCTGTCAGATGGCTTTTACCCTCAGATGTCAAGAAATTATTCAAGTGAATTTATTGGATTTCTTCCGAATTTTGCCGGGAAAAACCGTGAGAATAATTCTAAAAATAGGCCTACCAATATCCAAAAAAAAAAAACGCCCTTCTAATTAGGAATTGGACCAATAAGAGAGTTTTTGGAAAATTTCCACTGAGAGACGGGAGTCCAGTAGAGTGAGTCGAGTTAGTCAGTGACTAGCCAGAAGTCAGTTGAACAGGAGAGACAGTAGAGTTGAGCAGAGAATTGTGCCAGAGATGTACAAACAACTTATAAATAAAAAAACCATGATATAAAAAGTAAATGCATTCTTTTTAAACCTTGCTTAGAGATTAGAAACCTTTCATCCACAGGAGACACAAACCTCTGGCAACGGCGTGCGAGACAGCGAATCCGACATCATCTGAAGGCTTCTACGTTACCCTTAGCGAGGCATTAAATCCGTCAGGAGTATAATACGGCCCGCTATAAATAAATAAAATAATTTGTTCGCAGTCATAACCACACGGCTTGCGACATATTTGCTGGCAAGCGGTGGGTTGTAACAATGGGCTGTTGACTGACAGCTCACCCGCCCACCCTTGATATGCATGTGTGAAGGTGAGTTGTTAGTTGTTGCCATTTTTGACAACGGGAGTTGTTTTAAGGCAGTTGAAAGCGAGTGTTGCTTAAAATGGCATGCTTGTCGATTTGAGTTCTACTCAGTCAGTTCTAAATAGATTATTGTTAGGGCTCTCTTGAGGTGAGTGCTGTGTGGCGCTTTGTGTTGCGCCCCCCATCAAGTCGATGGGGTCCTAACAATCTTGCGTGTGCAGGTTGGGTGTGCAGGGAGGGGCTGCTGGATGGCGGTGGCCCCTCCAGATCCGAATGTTCGAATCGGTTCGCTTCTCCAGTCGAAATCGAGTCGCTTTAATTATAGCATGGCTGAATATATTTCACTCATGCAAAAGCGACGCAACGATCCGACTGAGTCATCTAGCGGCCGTGTCTCAAGGCTCGTCGCCATGAGCGAGAGCGGGCCGCTACAAGATATTCGATGTACTAAATTGATGTTATTAGTTCTAAGCTCATGTTTTAAAGATGTTTAAAGATGACGAACCCCTAGACGAGAATATGTAAACCCCCCTTTTTGTAAATAAATACATTGAATAATAAATACGTGTGTTATTTGACCCCTACGAGCCAATTGGGTGAAACCCGCCCCCTACAATTATTTATTTAATTTCTAATTATATATTTTATTTAATTAGATCATCGACGAGACGAAAACTGAAACGAATTCAATTAAAGATGAAAGTGAAACATTAAAGGAAAATGTAAAGTATTTATTTATTTATTTATTTATAAATCAATTCAAATATATTGTTATATTTGTTCAATCTATTTATTTATTTATTTTAGATAATGGATAAAAGTATTCCAATTGAGAACAAAATTATTGATTCAATGAAAGATGATAATTGAAACTTTAAAGAAAAATGTAAAGTATTTATTTATTTATCTAGGGAAATATTAAGGAGGAATTTATTATACGGAATTTATTATGCAAGTCGTAATTTGAAACAGAATTTAAGTTTTATTATTTATTTAATTTCAGATGGACGAATTAAATAAAAAAAAAATTTAAATTCGCAAGAAGGTAAAATTAAATTCTGTTTCAAATTACAACTTCGAACCACGTGTATAATAAATTCCTCTTAATATTTCCCTAGATTAATAAATAAATACTTTACATTTTTTCTTTAAAGTTTCAATTATCATCTTTCATTGAATCAATAATTTTGTTCTCAATTGGAATACTTTTATCCATTAGCTAAAATAAATAAATAGATTGAACAAAGATAACAATATATTTTAATTGATTTATAAATAAATAAATAAATATATCTTTACATTTTCCTTGAATGTTTCAAATTTCATTTTTAATTGAATTCGTTTCAGATTTCGTCTCATCGATGATCTATAATTAAATAAAATATATAATTAAAAATTAAATAAATTATCATTCAAATAAATAAATAAATAGATTGAACAAAGATAACAAATATATTTGAATTGATTTATAAATAAATAAATAAATATACTTTACATTTTCCTTTAATGTTTCAAATTTCATCTTTAATTGAATTCGTTTCATAATTTTTAAGGATTTAGGTGTCGGTTCTAGGTAAATTCGTTTCAGTTTTCGTCTCATCGATGATCTAATAAAATAAAATATATAATTAAAAATTAAATAAATTATTCATTCAAATAAATAAATAATTAAAAATTAAATAAATTATTCATTCAAATAAATAAATAATTAAAAATTAAATAAATTATTCATTCAAATAAATAAATAATTAAAAATTAAATAAATCATTCATTCAAATAAATAAATAAATCCTACCTTTTTGTACAATTTGTCATTTTCTTTTTTTTTTTTTTTATCAAATTTTGTATTTCTTTTACTAAATTCTTTTTCTCTTCTTTTTCTTTTTTCAGACTCTCTTTTCTACACTTCAAAAATGAATAAATAAATATTTAATTATTATTAAATTAATTACAAATTAGAATTCCCACCTGCAATTCTTTAAAGAATAGTTCACTTTTCATTTTATTAATAGCCATTTCTTTTACAGCTGGCAATTTGCCTGAATAATATTTCATTAAAACACTTGTTCCAAAATTTCAGACATTATTTATTAATTAAGTTGAATTAAATTAGTTATAGGTAAAATAACTCAAAGAGGATAGGAGTATGTATGGTCCTTGTAATAACTATGTATAATAAGAGAATATTCACTTTATAAAGCATTTGCAAGGTGAATAGATCTTATCTATGATATCTTTTATCTCTGATAAAATGTCCTTTAGCCGATGACAGGGCACTTGTGTTGCCAACAGAGATAATCTTAATCATTAACGTCCTTGTCCTATAAATTCATATATAAAATAATTAATTTTATCAAGTCCACTTCAGAATTAATGCACGCATTGATTTAACAAAAACCGACTTCAAAAAAATTCAATGGAACAAATAAAATAATAAGAACTCAAAAATAAGAAATAAAGAATTATCGAATTTAGTTACAAATACAAAAACTGGGTGCGGGGTGGGGGTGGGGGGTGGGGGCGAGGTGCGTAGTTTCGGGGAAGGGGGTTCGAGGGTGGCGTGTACTATATATACAGGGTGATTCATGGTCAATGGCACGTTAGACGTTTATGGAAAACGGAACCCAGGATTTTTCTGAAAATTTAGCACCTTACATTTTTAACCGACTTCAAAAAAGGAGGAGGTTCTCTATTCGACTGAATTTTTTTTTTTTTTTTTGTGTGTCTTTGTTACCTCATATCTCCGCCAATTGTCAACAGATTTTGAAATTTTTTTTTGCATTGGGTCCAGTCTAGCTTCCGATTGGTCCCATTTTTTTCATAGGTATTAGACCTTTTTTATTAGGTTTGTTTAGACCTAACCTCTTTGTTTATGAACCGATTTCGATGGTTCTTTTTTATCCGAAAGGGGGTGTCTTAGGGATGGTGTGATATTAATTTGGTCAAGTTCTGATGATATGATCACTATTAATAACATCACTAAAAAGAGAAAAATAAAAATTTTTAAGAAAAAATAAAAACCGACTTCAAAAAATTAAATGCAACAAATAAAATACACTAAAAGGTATAAAATAATTATTATCTTATTTTGTTACAACTAAACGACGAAATATTAACATGAAATTACTTTTTGAAGTCGGTGCCAAACATATACCTTTTATGAATCGCACTCGACGGATCTTACTTAGTACGTTTGGCGGGTACACTCGCTTATAGGTATAGTTAGTTTGGCACCGACTTCAAAAAGTAATTTCATGTTAATATTTCGTCGTTTAGTTGTAACTAAATAAGATAATAATTATTTTATACCTTTTAGTGTATTTTATTTGTTGCATTTAATTTTTTGAAGTAGGTTTTTATTTTTTCTTTAAAAATTTTTCTTACCTCTTCTATTGATCTAAAATATTTTCAGCATTGCGACGTTTCGGCTTCCATCAAAAAGTCTTAGCAACTTGATTTTTTTTATATAGATCACCCCGTATATTAACACGTATTTATAACCACCAAAAAATGGGATTTATTACATTTATTTGCATTTTTGACAATGTCCCGTCACTAAATTTTGTTAGCAAACTTCAGATTCGGATTCAGCAGACCAAAAAAACATAAAGGGTCGAAGAAATTACAACTACCTCAAAACTTTCTGGATAAAAACACAATTTAACTTGTCTATTTGTTTTAATGAAAAAAAAATTCCCACTAAATATTTTACTTTGTAGATTGACCCCCCCCCCACCATGAAAATAATTTTAAGAAAAAAATAAAAACCGACTTCAAAAATTAAATGCAACAAATAAAATACACTAAAAGGTATAAAATAATTATTATCTTATTTAGTTACAACTAAACGACGAAATATTAACATGAAATTACTTTTTAAAGTCGGTGCCAAACAAACTATACCTATAAGCGAGCATACCCTCCAAACGTACTAAGTAAGATCCGTCGAGTGCGATTCATAAAAGGTATATGTTTGGCACCTACTTCAAAAAGTAATTTCATGTTAATATTTCGTCGTTTAGTTGTAACTAAATAGGATAATAATTGTTTTATACCTTTTAGTGTATTTTGTTTGTTGCATTTAATTTTTTGAAGTCGGTTTTTATTTTTTCTTAAAAATTATTTTATTTTTCTCTTTTTAGTGATGTTATTAATAGTGATCATATCATCAGAACTTGATCAAATTAATATGGCACCATCCCCAAGACACCCCCTATCGGATAAAAAAAGAACCATCGAAATCGGTTCATAAACAAAGAGGTTAGGTCTAAACAAACCTAATAAAAAAGGTCTAATACCTATGAAAAAAAAACAAAAAAAAATGGGACCAATCGGAAGCTAGACTGGACCCAATGCAAAAAATTTTTTCAAAATCGGTTGAGAATTGGCGGAGATATGAGGTAACATAGGCACAAAAAAAAAAAAAAAAAAAAAAAAAAAAAAAATTCAATCGAATAGAGAACCTCCTCCTTTTTTGAAGTCGGTTAAAAAATAAAAATACACATTGAACGAAATTCTTTAAAAAATCTCTAAAATACAAAGGAACAAAATTACATACTACAGAAAATAAAATTATTGTAGTTTATAATATAGATTTTATTTTTCATAAATGGAATACAAAAGAATGAAATGAAATGAACTTAAGATTAATAGGGATAAATTATTTAGTAAGGTGACCCCACTCAGTCCTCTGGAGAAAATACCCCTTTGGATAGAAGAGATTTTGAAGTCCACCTAGTAATTTAGTTGAACATAAATTGATGGATTTAAAATTTCATCCACCTTAGTAGAAATAGAAGGTATCCCTTTCAATTTGTAATTTATATAATTCGGGACATAAATCATGCCAAAATTTTGGGTCAAGTTCAAGTTCAATTCAATTAAAGATAGACAAAAATTTAATTTGTGTCCCGATTAGGGTTAATAAGCTCACGACTTCACTAACAAAATTGGGATCAGCTCTTAACAATAATTCTATTTCCGTGAGTAATGGAAATTTCGAAAGATTTCCAATGGTTTTTGTTTTTGGAAAATATAGATAAATCTTTTTTGTTTTAGGACACAATTTTGAAAAATATTCTAAAGTAGTCAAGCTTGTATTGTGAATCATGAAAATTCGGTTATGTTAGATAATTTTTTGGCAATTTCATCATCATCTTCAACAATGGGTAATATTACACTTAAGTCTTGAGACATGCCTAAACTTTTCAAACTGGGTAGAAGATTCAAGAGTCTGACACATTCTGATCGATCTAAAGTTAATGCATCGATATATTCGATTTTTAGGAGTCCAGTTTTAATATCCTGATCAAGCAGGTTAAAATCATCTTTGAGCAAAAGTTCACGGATTGCACAATCTTCGGTATAACATGGCACTCGCAGGGATTTCAATTAAAAAAAATAAATTCTTATGTTCTGATGATGACCTCATTAAATCTGTCATAAGGGCTGACGAGGGGTATACTCCACTGAATCTGAGCTGTCATGCGTTTGTGATTCCAAAAAAAGAGCTTAAACCCTGGAATGAGAATATTCTCCACGGGAAATTCCCAAACCTCTTAGACGAAGATCATATCGACAGGAGTGCTTCTCTACAATGGCTGGCCGATGGCTCTCTCTATCCTGAGACGGAAGGATTCATTATGGCTATCCAAAATAGAATAATAAGAACAAAAAATTATGAGAAGCACATACTGAAGTTAAATGTGACGGATAAGTGTAGGCGATGTGATTGTATGGGTGAGTCCATCGAACATATTATGGCAGGGTGTCCAACACTATCTGAGACTGCCTACCTTGGAAGGCACAATCAAGTGGCCAAATTGATCCACCAACAGCTAGGAATCAAATATGGCTTACTGGATACGAAAACACCTCCTTACTATAAATACCAGCCGGTGCCTGTCGTAGAATCGGGAAAATACATCTTATACTGGGACAGGCCTGTGTTAACTGATAGGACCATCGCTTATAACCGACCCGATATTCTTCTAATGGATTTTAACACAAGTTCAGGGATACTCATTGATATCGCTGTTCCTCTGACACATAACATCAAAAGGACAGAGGCAGAGAAAAAGAACAAATATGAGGAACTCGCCTGGCAAATTAAAGAGATCTGGAAACTGGATAGGGTCTCCATTTACCCATTAGTGATATCCGTTGAGGGGGTTGTCTCTAACAACTTTAATAAGAACATTGAGAAACTTGGGCTGCCAAACACCATCTTGAAGCATGCTCAGAAGGCAACTATATTACAAACCTGCCATATCGTGCGCAAGTTTCTCAATAATTGAAGATTATCCGGAGGATCATGTGGGCCAGAGTGAATTCTCTTTCCACATCGACCGAGCCTAATCCCAAATAAGATCTGAAGGGATAGGTGAAATTTTTCCAGCGCAAGCTGAGAAAGTGCATTAACTCGGATAATAATAATGATAGTAGAAAAAGAAGATACGACAGAGTGCCAAGTGTCAACAGTAATTTTGTTAATGTTGAAAATGTATTGTTAATAGAGGAATTTTGCTTAAAAAATAAATTAAACTTGATTTGTAAAAAAAAAAAACCAGAAATCCTGCCAGAAATGTTTGAAAAAACCCAGATTTCCCGCTAGCCGCCAGATGAGATTTCTTCAAGCTAGATGGAGTAAAAAATAGCCAGATCTAGCGGGAAAATCGCTAAATTGGCAACCCTGGTGCGCATGCGTGATATTCATTTTCTATTTGGCCACAGATGTCGTTGCTGATTTCGCGCTCTTTTTAAATGATATTTGAAAATAAAATATACATTCTAAATTCCAATTACATTCTTTATATTAATTATTTATTTAATTGATAAAATAAATAAATTTTTGAAAATGACAAATTAATGGAGATTTATTTTATTTACTATAAAGATCCATTTTGTAATTATTTCAAACGACCAAAAATAGGACAAGAATTACCCCTGAGAGCCTGAGACACACACATATATATACTATTATATTGATTGATTATCACAATATTTTATCATAGCTTAATGGTGGAAAATTAAATATTTTATTACATATAATTTATTGTTAATATTGTAGGATGCGAGATAAACTTTTTACAATTCATTCCGGCGCGAGCACCCATTTGTAGGATGAGGGTTTCACCCTCTTGGCTCATAGGGGTGAAATAATACACGTATTTATTATTTAATATATATTTATTTACAAAAAGGGGGTTATACATATTCGTTCTAGGGGGTCATCGTTAAAAACATCTTAAAACACATCATCTTAAAATTAACGTGTCATCTTAAGCACCACTGGCTTTCAACTAACTTCCAGCCGTTGTCAAATTACCCTCAGCAGCAACACATACACATACACACATGCATATGAGTCGGGTGGGGGTGCCATCAGCCGGCAGCCCTTGGACACAATGGCTCGCTAAAAAGAAAGAATACGGCCGCCCAGCCTAGATAGACAGCTGGTAAACACATGTATGATCTTAAACTGAAATTAGGAAAACTAATTTAAATAATCTCTACAATATTTTCGTTATATTTTAAGTTTACCGAATAAAATATTAAATTAAATTAAAAATTGTTAATAAATTTATGAGAAATTAAAAATAAAAGTAAGGCACAAAGTAATTATATTAATGGAGGGCTGAATCAAGGGCGGATCTAGAAATTTTTTATGGGGGGGCGATATTAAAAAAAATACTAGAATATATCAATATTTTAAATTTATTTTAGTAGGAAATTTACGCTTACATTTTAAAGAAATATTACACTTATACCAGGGGCGGTACCACACTTTCATTTTAGGAGACTATGTACCGGCACCCCCTCCCGGGGGTGGGGGGGGATTTTGGACTTCATAAGTAGTTTTCAGAGGCGATTTTGACCCTCTCTAAAATTAAAACAAACAAAAAGAGGGCATGAAGAAGGGGAAAATATACAGGTTTACCTACCTATTAAATGTATATAATACTATACTTGGACTATAGATCACTAATTGAGTTGTTCATATTTAATAAATTGGTTGAGACTACTAATGTAAAATAGATATTTTTTAAAATTTAAAAAATGTTTAGTTACCGCTTCTTTAGTCCAGACAAATTACGATTTTAACAGTAAATAATTCCAGGTAAAGATTTTATTGCTGGAATACCTTTATTGGTACTCCAATATTACTACCCGATGTTTTCCTCCAAATCTGTTTCGTGGAAATTTTTCTACTCGCCTCAAAATGAGATATTATCGGAGTTTTTTCAGTTTTTCTTGATTAACTCTAAAACGGCTTATCAAATCAAAAAGATATTCATTAGATAATTTATAGCTCTTTAAATTTCACGTAGAATTCAGCTGACGCCAACCAAACCCTCTAAATGCCAGCCCGAAAAGGGGCTATACGAACTCAACCGAGCCGAACTGAATATATATTAACCGAACCGGAGTCGTTTGCACATATTCGGTGCTATTACGTGGTTTGATAAATAATATGTAATAATATTTATTATATTATTATAATATTAATAATTACATTAATATTGATCTACTGCACTTTTAATTAAAAACCGATTAGACGGAATCAAATTATATTTTTAAATCCCTGGGTCAATATTCGTTGATTGCTGCACCCTGGGAGCGGTCCAATAACTAAGATAGGGGAGGAGAGGTGAGCAGAGTGGGGGAACCCTTTTGACAACGAACGAAATTGGCGCTTAAAAAAGGAGCCCCACAGCGTTGATTTTACCCTAAATATTTGTTTGTTTTCTAAAAATAATTATGTAACTTGACATGTTTGATGTTTAATTTTGTAAGGATAATATTAGGAACCTATATAAATGAATAGGTAACTTAAATTAAAATAATATTTTTTCTACATTGTGGCATTTTAGATTTGGTATGTTGTATTTTAAGATTCTTTTAATATTTCCTAAAGTCCCTAGTTAAATGTTTGACTGACTTAAAGAACAATAAACAAGTTTGTAACATATTCTGGATTTTTATTAAATATTTATATGGACACCCTATTTTACGATATGGCCAATCGTGGATGACAAAATCAAGAAACGTTCACGATTTAATGATCTGGTCAAATTAAGTTGGCCACATCATGAAATGTGAACATTTCATGAAATTCTCGAGCATTTCATGAAATGGTCAATTCTACGATGTGGCCACGACATATACATATATTGTAAGTGTTTAGTGTCCAAAACCCAAAGGAAAAATAGCTTGCTGTCTCAATTTCGCTCAATATATTTTCAAATACTTACCTTATTTTTTTGGAGAAGGCTTCATAAAGTTACTTACTTTTTTTTTGGCTTTTCGACCTTTATAGGGATCGTGCATCTAGACTTTTACGCCAACTAGTGGTAAATATCTCAACTAATTGGAATCGTTTATTAAATTTTAACACGTGATTTATTTTTTAATAATTAATATTAAAATTAATTGATATTATTTTAATTATGTCAGCTTCAAGAAAGAATTGCTGTATCCGTGGTTGTAATGATACATCACGTCAAAAACGTGGAGTTGATGTGAAAGTGAAATTTTATAAATTCCCAGATAGCATGTTTGGAGCCGCATGGAAAATAGCGAAACGTAAACAGTGGATAAAAGCAGTAAAAACATTATGTGTAAGTTCTGTATTAATCAACAATTTATAAAAAAATTAAAGTAAAAGTTCAGATTAAACTCGGGCATATAAAAAACTATAATTTTGATGGTTAAGTTCTTAATATTTATGATATTTATGTAATAATAAAAACTTAACCTTTTAATTTGTTTTGTTTTCAGAGAAAATCTAAAAGACTGGGCACCAAATAAAAATACGAGAATTTGTAGTTCTCATCTCAAAAGTTGTTAAGTAAAATTTTTTGAGAAAATTGTAAATAATATATTGAATTGGGAATTTTATTAAATTTATATGAATATTTTTATTGTAAAAAAGTAATAAAAATGAAATGTTTATTATTTTTTGTTTATAATTATTTTAACATCATGTCAGTGTAGGTTAAGTAATACGGTTATATAGTATGGTTAATTTTAAATATTTCACATAAAATTTTATAACAAATTTTACATTTTTTAAGTTTTTTCCATTATTTATAAATATGTATTTCATGTTGTGTTTAATGAATGTTTTGATTCCACTATCTTCGGCAAAGGAACACTAGAGAGCGCTTACTTCGACAGTGACTAGATAACCATAGTGGCGACAATGGGCGTACTGTGTTCCTATTGGTCAAACGTGAAATCCGCCATTTTCTGGCTAAATTAGCATTGAGAAGGCCTGGTTTCTTCAGTTTATTGAATGATTTAAATTCAGTGAGTGCTTATATCGTTCTAATTTACTGGAAATATATTCAATTATCTACGTCTTATATATTGACTAATAGTTTTTTTTGTGGTGGAAAAATTCGTGGACGAAAAAAATGATAACACACATCCATCCATCCCCACGCACTTCCAAAAAAAAAATGGCACTTTTTGGCCTCTCGGCGAGATCCCAGGTAATTTTTAGCAAATCCGTCACGTGCTAAAATTCAATCTAATTGAATACTTCAATTTGTGACCTTAATTGAGTCCATGGGTTCCGTAGTCTTTACCTGAGGACCCTTTGAAGTCGCGCTTGCCGCCAGACCGATTGCAATACTTTCCCCATGCTTCGCATTGGATAAAGTAAAAAAAAATTGAATTTGGCGCGGAAGTAATATTGCATTTTTTAATTAAAATAATAAAAAATAAGGCATGGAATTATTATATATTGTACAAATACTAAAAAAAAAATTCCCGTAATTATAACCAGAACTAATGAAAATGTGTGATTGAGGTTTATTTGCCTATCCAGCCCTAAGAAAGTTAGCCCATTAATGGCGTCGAAAAGTTCATTGTCGCCACTATGGTTATCTAGTAGACGAGGTACCGTATCTCAGGAACTAATAATCGTAGATGTTTGGGAAAAAATCCTTCAGAGGAAATCGGCCAAGAAAAATTGCTGGAAATATTTTTTAAGTTCATACGTCCACCGCTAGGTGGCTAAATAGCTTCAATCGTATAAAAAAATGCAATTTTCTCGAAAATTTTAATATAAGTTTAGAAATGAATACTCTCACGTTAATGCCACCATAATAGTCCATCTTTTTGATAAATAACTTTTTATTGTAGGGCGTAAAATAAAGGCGGGAGGGGATGCTAAACTTTTTATGGACTGTAGTGTCTATAACTTAAGTTAGACTTAACGGAATTTTGTTAACAAGGTCTGGTTCAAGAAAGGAAGGTTTGGTGAATAAATTAAAAAACCATCCATGCCATTCTAGTTCTTGCCGCCCTCGCTAAGGGGCGTGTCTTATAAAGTTAACCGTTTTATTAATTTTGCTCCGAAATCTTAAATGGAACCGTATAATTATTTTATTAGATTCAGAAAGTAGATCAAATTTGCAACAAAATATGTTTAAACCGCATGTCGATATCTTCATTCGTTTTACAGTTATTGCTTAAAGAATATTTTATTAACGAATTTATTAAAGAAGCAAAATAGGTAATTGAGTTTTCAATTTTTTTTTAAGTTTCGTAGTCAAGCATGCCATGGACAAATAAAAAAACAGTTTAAAACTTTGTTCTTATTTTCATTTAATCACAACAATAACAGTTTAAAACTTTGTTCTTATTTTCATTTAATCACAACAATAATGATATAACATAACAAACAATAAAATAACAATTACAACATTAACATCTATTTGTGAAAAATCGCCGTTTCCATAGAAACTGTCAACCAAGTCTTTCACGGCCTTCTAAGAAATTAGACTTTTTTGAAATTTAATACCTACTCACAGACGACACAGAAAAGCATTAGGAAAAAAGCGTTATTATCATTATTGTTGTGATTAAATGAAAATAAGAACAAAGTTTTAAACTGTTTTTTATTTGTCCATGGCATGCTTGACTACGAAACTTAAAAAAATTGAAAACTCAATTACCTATTTTGTTTCTTTAATAAATTCGTTAATAAAATATTCTTTAAGCAATAACTGTAAAACGAGATGAAGATATCGACATGCGGTTTAAACATATTTTGTTGCAAATTTGATCTACTTTCTGAATCTAATAAAATAATTATACGGTTCCATTTAAGATTTCGGAGCAAAATTAATAAAACGGTTAACTTTATAAGACACGCCCCTTAGCGAGGGCGGCAAGAACTAGAATGGCATGGGTGGTTTTTTAATTTATTCACCAAACCTTCCTTTCTTGAACGAGACACTTGTTAACAAAATTCCGTTAAGTCTAACTTAAGTTATAGACACTACAGTCCATAAAAGTTTATCATCCCCTCCCGCCTTTATTTTACGCCCTACAATAAAAAGTTATTTATCAAAAAGATGGACTATTATAGTGGCATTAACGTGAGATATTCATTTCTAAACTTATATTGGAATATTTTCGAGAAAATTGCATTTTTTTATACGATTGAAGTTATTTAGCTACCTAGCGGTGGACGTATGAACTTAAAAAATATTTCCAGCAATTTTTCTTGGCCGATTTCCTCTGAAGGATTTTTTTTCCCAAACTTCTACGATTATTAGTTCCTGAGATACGGTACCTCGTCACCCTTATTGAATCACCCCGTACAGTAGTGCTGCCTCTATGTTTCACGCACGATCCCTATAGCCATAAGCCATATTTACTTACTTAATCCAATACAGTTTCGAAGAACAATCTTCATTCCTACTAAAATAATAATAATAATAATATTCTTTGTTTTAATTTCTTTTAAAAAAAAGATTTTTTTTTAATTTTTATTAAAAAAAATATGCATTAGGAATAGATAAAGGTTGTTTTTTTTGTTTTTTTTTTTAAGTAAGATTCATTGTAATATATATATAAAGATAAAAGTTAATTCACAATAGATTACAATATTGTGTATTATCATAATTATTATATTATACAATTCTAAATACTAGATACATTTTTTTCATAAATAAATAATATAAGTTTATTGGATTATTTATTATTATTATTATTTTTTATATTTTTTTTTTATATTTATATTTATATAATTAAATTTTATAGCGACACAAAGATTCGAATAATAATAATAATAATAATAAGTACTTGCAAATTTACATTTAGAGGGCTTTATATATATTATATATATAATTTCTCATTTGTTCTGAATTTATTATTATATATCAGTTAAAAGTTTTTTAAAATGGGGAGATTTCAAAAATGTTTTTTTTTTCTTTTATATATATATGTAGAGAAATGGTGATTTTCACAAGATGCATTATAAAAAAAAAAACTCTTTAACCATATACACAACAATAATTATTACAATTAATTTCTATTATCTATTTTAATACCTTCGTTTTTTTTTTCAGTTATCATACTGTTTGCTGATTCATTCGGGATTATGTTTTCAAATTATTTAATTATATTTTAGGAATCTTGGCAGGGGTGTGGCTTAATTTTTTGCCTAATGTTTCAATTTAGAACACCAGATAGAGCGTTTCGAAATTCTCAGTTTCCCATTTGACTCTTGTTAGGAGCGTGGTTTATTTTTAGCCCACATGGGCTAGTTTCAATTTAGACCCCTAGATAGCGTATCGGAATTCTCAGTTTTCTAATAGAGATATTGAAGGAGACAATAAAAGAGTGTGTCTTCTGCTGGAATTATAAATTTTATTTATTTATAACGAGACTATAGTTTCGAGGGCTTTGCCCTCTTCATCAGTCTATTACAATGTATTCACAGGAATTAATTTATGAATGAAAGATGTTAACCTTTCATTCATAAATTAATTCCTGTGAATACATTGTAATAGACTGATGAAGAGGGCAAAGCCCTCGAAACTATAGTCTCGTTATAAATAAACAAAATTTATAATTCCAGCAGAAGACACACTCTTTTATTGTCTCCTTCAATATATAAAAATTCTGCTACTCTCGGCAAAAACTTTCAATCTAATAGAGATAATTATATATCAAAATAATTAGAATTTAGAGTTTCGAAATTCTCAGTTTCCCATTTGGCTCTTGTTAGGAGTGTGATTTATTTTTAGCCCACATGGGCTAGTTTCAATTTAGACCCCTAGATAGCGTATCGGAATTCTCAGTTATCTAATAGAGATAATTATATATCAAAATAATTAGAATTTAGAGTTTCGAAATTCTCAGTTTCCCATTTGGCTCTTGTTAGGAGCGTGGTTTATTTTTAGCCCACATGGGCTAGTTTCAATTTAGACCCCTAGATAGCGTATCGGAATTCTCAGTTATCTAATAGAAATAATTATATATCAAAATAATTAGAATTTAGTGTTTCGAAATTCTCAGTTTCCCTTTGGATACTTGTTAGGGGGGTATCTTAATTTTATCCCACAGTGGCTAGTTGCAATTTTGGCCACCAGATAGCGTATCGGAATTCTCAGTTTCCCTTTGGATACTTATTAGGGGGGTGGCTTAATTTTAGCCCAGAGTGGCTAGTTGCAATTTAGACCCCCAGATAGCGAATCGAATTTTTTAATTTTCCAAAAAACTAATTATATATTAAAATAATTAGAATTTAGTTTTTCGAAATTCTCATTTTCCCATTGGAAACTTGTTAAGAGGGAGGGGTGGCTTAATTTTAGCCCACATGGGCTAGTTGCAATTTAGACCCCCAGATAGCGTATCAGAATTCTCAGTTTTCTAATTGAAATAATAAGAATTTAGTGTTTCGAAATTCTCAGTTTCCCATTGGATACTTGTTAGGGAGGTCGCTTAATTTTAGCCCACAGTGGCTAGTTGGAATTTAGACCACTAGATAGCGTATCAGAATTCTCAGTTTTCCAATATATATCAAAATAATTAGAATTTAGTGTTTTGAAATTCTCAGTTTCCCATTGTATATTTGTTAGGGGGTGGCTTAATTTTAGCCCACAGTGGCTAGTTGCAATTTAAACCACCAGATAGCGTATCAGTGCATAGTTTCTCGACTGCCGCGTCGCTCTGTAGAAAATTTTTACGAACAGGTGATAAAATAATGATAAATAAAAAATAACATTTTTGACTTTAAAAAGCAGTTGTTTGCCAGCAGATGGCAGCATTTGTCATAGCAAAAAACGCTACGATTTTATGCATCAACCTAATAATTTTACCAATTATTTAATTTTCGTACAACCGACACACATACACACACACATTTAAAAACAAGACCGAATCATTCAATCTTTAATCACAAATATACAAGCCGTATAACTTATACACGAACGTTTCTCGTTATAAAAACAATTTTCATTCACCCTTTATTAATAATAATAATAATAATATGAATTCTAATAATAATCATCATCATTCATAAACATAATAAATATATTTATTGAACTATACATACAGTTTTACAACTAAAATTAATATATATTATATAGGTATATATTGTGACATTTTTAGTAATCACATTTTCTAATATATATTATATATATAATAAATGGAATATAATAAATAATAATTTAAAAGAAACGTAGTATAATCACATAAATATATATATTTATATAAATATATATCGAATAAATAGTGTAGACCAAAGTGGATGAGATAGAGAGGAAGGCATTTTATCGACAAAAACGCCATCTGGTGTTTGTGACCGGGTAATCAAAATTATTCATTCTTTTTTTATATCCAAAATAAAAAAAATAAATTATATTATAAATCCCACAATTTTATTTAACATGTATTTTATTTGTTGTAATTAGAAATTGCGGATCATTATTTTATAAATTGTATTATATTAAACTGTTTGTGGGTTTTAAAAAGATTAAATTTAAATTAATCAAGTATGTTAGTTAGCAGGTATTTTGGACGGGAAAATAGCAAATCAAAAAAATTCTCATCGATTTACACGCGACGCTTCGCCAATTTTATTTCGGCTTCATCAGGCGTCTAAAAAACACAAAAAAGGAGAGTTTCAGAGAAATTACAAAAATTACATAATTTTTTCCTCTTTTCTTTAAAAAATGTAACTTTTGTAATTTCTCTGAAACTCCTTTTTTGTGTTTTCTAGACGCCCGACGAAGCCGAAATAAAATTGGGGAAACGTCGCGCAAATCAATGAGAATTTTTTGATTTGTTATTTTATTTACACGATGTTTCGCCAATTTTACTTCGGCTTCATCAGGCGTCTAAAAAATTCAAAAAAAGGAGAATTTCAGAGAAATTATAAAAGTTAAATAATTTTTTCCTCATTTCTTTCAAAAAAAAAAAATGTAACTTTTGTAATTTCACTGAAATTCTTCTTTTCTATGTTTTTAGACGCCTGATGAAGAGGAAATAAAATTGGCGAAACGTTGCGTAAACGTCCAAATACCTGCTACTTGATTAATTAAATATTATGGATACTATGGACTTAAATAATTACATTTAAGAAATTCAATTAGAGTTTTCTTATTAGAACTTAGAATAGAAAAAATGCTAAAGTTCCTCCTGGGACTAAAAGTTCAGTTTTTATTAATCACACCGTTTACTTGACCCCTCAGGAGTCTATGTTTCAAATTTCAAGTCAATCGGTTAAGCCGTTTGACCTGAAGGTCGGTGAACATAGAGATATAGAATCATGGTCACTAGAGGCGCTAAAACTCGCATAGTGTCTTATGGGAGCCTTCCCTCTATCTGATGCTCTTTGGCGTAGACTTACAAATATTCAGCTGCCAATTAAGATAACTTCCAATCAATATTATTAATTGATACGAAGTAATTTAAAAAAAAAACTGTACTTTTTTGTTAATTTTCTTCTTAACTGCATATATAGGAACTTAATTATTAAATTCATTGATTGATTTATTGCTTATTGAAATAAACCGGATATGCAATTATTTATTTATTCATTTTTTTCACTCACTCACACACACACACAAATAAGAAAGCATTCACTTTTTTATTTTTATTATTATCATTATTTTTGTTTTTTTACTCCCATTCAATCTCAATTCAATCATTCATCAAGTTTACATTCATGAAATTATTTCTATATATATATATGTATTACACATTTACAAAAAAAGTTTATTTTATTTCCATGCACGCTAATAATAATAAAAAAAAAATCAACTGGTGTTTATAAATTCGTCAGTTAGAATAAAGAAATATGTTTAAATACAGAGAGATCGAAAAGTCACGCACATTGAAATAAATATGTCTGTATACTGTTCAACAATAAACTTTCGTGGTTCTTGGAAAAACGACATGTTTAGGAAACGGTGAACTCCGCAATACTACAGACGTCACGTGACCAGTACATATCAACAATTGCCTCTAGATTTGTTGCCAATAATACCAGTGGTGCTATCTTGTAGTAGCCGATAGAAATAATTCAAAAAACTACTATTTACAGAGACATTTATTGTATATTTGTTAGGGGGTGGCTTAATTTTAGCCCACAGTGGCTAGTTGCAATTTAGACCACCAGATAGCGTATCAGTGCATAGTTTCTCGACTGCCGCGTCGCTCTGTAGAAAATTTTTACGAACAGGTGATAAAATAATGATAAATAAAAAATAACATTTTTGACTTTAAAAAGAAGTTGTTTGCCAGCAGATGGCAGCATTTGTCATAGTAAAAAATGTTCTTGGAAAAACGACATGTTTAGGAAACGGTGAACTCCGCAATACTACAGACGTCACGTGACCAGTACATATCAACAATTGCCCCTAGATTTGTTGTCAATAATACCAGTGGTGCTATCTTGTAGTAGCCGATAGAAATAATTCAAAAAACTACTATTTACAGAGACATTTATTGTATATCTGTTAGGGGGTGGCTTAATTTTAGTAGACAGTGGCTAGTTGCAATTTAGACCACCAGATAGCGTATCAGTGCATAGTTTCTCGACTGCCGCGTCGCTCTGTAGAAAATTTTTACGAACAGGTGATAAAATAATGATAAATAAAAAAATAACATTTTTGACTTTAAAAAGAAGTTGTTTGCCAGCAGATGGCAGCATTTGTCATAGTAAAAAACGTTCTTGGAAAAACGACATGTTTAGGAAACGGTGAACTCCGCAATACTACAGACGTCACGTGACCAGTACATATCAACAATGGCCCCTAGATTTGTTGTCAATAATACCAGTGGTGCTATCTTGTAGTAGCCGATAGAAATAATTCAAAAAACTACTATTTACAGAGACATTTATTGTATATCTGTTAGGGGGTGGCTTAATTTTAGCCCACAGTGGCTAGTTGCAATTTAGACCACCAGATAGCGTATCAGTGCATAGTTTCTCGACTGCCGCGTCGCTCTGTAGAAAATTTTTACGAACAAGTGATAAAATAACGATAAATAAAAAATAACATTTTTGACTTTAAAAAGAAGTTGTTTGCCAGCAGATGGCAGCATTTGTCATAGCAAAAAACGTTCTTGGAAAAACGACATGTTTAGGAAACGGTGAACTCCGCAATACTACAGACGTCACGTGACCAGTACATATCAACAATGGCCCTAAATTTGTTGTCAATAATACCAGTGGTGCTATCTTGTAGTAGCCGATAGAAATAATTCAAAAAACTACTATTTACAGAGACATTTATTTCCATATGCACGACTTTTCAATCACTCTGTATAAAAAATAAATTATTAATACATTTTTTTATTCTTAAAGTACATAAATGAATAAAAAAAAAGTTCATCTCTTAAAATGATAGTTTTTAAAATTCCAAGTCGAGAACGCGAACAAGAATAAGCACTTATCAAATAAAAGAAAGAAAGGGTAGATTTATTTTGAAAAAAAAAAAATCGAATAAAAAACGTAATTCATATACGAATAATACGTAGATATAGTGGATTTTTAATATTCTTGAAATTTCAAAGGTTATTATTTGTCAGCAGGAAAATAGCTATTTTTTAATATGATTTATTTGTTAGGGCCTCGGTTGAGTGCGTGTCCGCGCTCCCCTCCTAGTTGGAGGGGATCTAACAATGATTTGTGCATGGCGATGTCCGTCCCTGGTAAAAAGCCGGGCTGGGCGCCACCCGCCTAGTTAGCGGGCGAGGAACTCTGAGTTGGTGGATGGCTCCTCCTTCGATCATTAATCGACATCGAATTGCCTTACTGACTGAAATATTATCAGTCATGCAAAGTGTCGCAATTCGATCTGACTAAGTCATCTAGCGGCGTGTCTAAAAGCTCGTAGCCAAAGCAACAGCGGGCCGCTACAGTATCTTTAAGACTTTATACACATTTCAGAATTAAATTATGAAAAAAAATATTAAGAGATGAACATTTTTTTTTCTTTTACATGTCATAGCCTGAGCTTCAAGTAAACTTTTTTCTACCTAAATTATCAATTTAGGATTTAGAGGAGAAGCATTAAATAGTGAGATTTGTTTTTATCAGTTCATATACACACACACACACACACATTGGCGACAAAATTACATACATTATACAAGTAAAAATTGATAAACCGTCGTAGAAGTAGTAGTAGTAGTAGCAATAGTAGTAGTTATAGTAGTAATAGTAGTAGTATTAGTAGAATATTTAGTAATATTGATATTTTGGAACACCGTACAACGGCGTATTATCTAAAATTTCTACAAAATGAAAAATTGTTTTTTTTTTTTTTTGATAAGAAAAAGAAAAAAATTATTTATTTTTTTATTTTTTTTATATATATATATAATTAATCTAATAAAAAAATTCACTTGTAAATTTTATTTTTTTTCTTCTTTTTTTCAATGCACAACCATTTTTTTTTTTTTTATATATATATTTAAATTTTTTTTTATCATTCTTTCGAGGTTTAAATATTTTAATTAAATATTATATAAATATATGTATAAAAAAAGGGTAGATAATAGGTAGAGAGAGAGAGAGAGAGTTAGAGAGAATCCGACTACGTTTACTTATAGTCTCAAAATCATCATTAGAAATAAGGAATTTGTTTATTTTTTATTTATTTATTTAAGTATTTATTTTTATGTGAAAAAGAGGTGGATGTCACGTGGCTCAGTTCTCAGTTTATTTCTTCTCAAATTTTTTTTTTTATTAGAGGGGGTTATGTAATATATTTATCTAATTATCTAATTCAAATATATTTAGTTCAAAAGTTTTTTTTAAATATAAGTAATATTAAATATTTTTTTCCACCAAAAGTATAGTACTTATGGTTATATTTTGAATTATACTCAATAGCAGGTCTATTCAGGATTGCGTAACAAAAATTAGAATAATAAATTATGTAAATTTGTAGCTACACTATCTCATTGTTTAGGACAGAGTATCGATTTTCACCATTTTCAAAAAAATGCCTATAACTTCGTTATTTTTTATCAGATCTTAAAAAATAAGGTTAATAGAGTAAAGGGTGTGTAGTTTCACAGTGAATGAAACAAAACTCAAAGAGGTCTTATACAAACTCAATGTCTTCGATTGTTAGTTCATCATCAGGAGTTTACAAGACAATACTAATAATAATTGAACGAGGTGGTCATTCTTGACATTCAAATCATGGTTACCAATATAACAAAATATAACATTCAAAATCTTACACAAGAAAAACACTAATGAAAATTTAAAATTTAAAAAATTTAAAAAATTGTTTTACAAAGATTTTTCTTTTTTAATTATAAAATATATAAATGTAAATATAAGAAATCTAAGTAAATATGAATATTAATATAAATAAAAATTACAAGTATAAATATAAAAGTCTTTTTAGAATTAAATTAGAAAGTAAAATTACAAATTTAAGTCATAGACACAAAATTAATTATAAATATCAGTTTACAAATAAGCCTAAATAACATATAGAGATGAAGAATTAAGATAAAATATAATAGGGATAAATTAGATGAGATAAATTACAATATACAACAATTTTGTGGTCATATATCATATCAATGTCATTTATTTCAAAGACTGAAAGTGCATGATTTGAATTTGATTTTGATTGCAATTTGGGAAATAGTATGTATTTGAGAGAACTGAGTTAGTTTTTTAATTTTTGTTAATTAGTAGATCTATTATTGTGGAATTTCTAATGTCCTGCTGGTTATTGAGAATTTTATCTTTTTCTAATTATAGCTTTCTTAATAATCCAGCAGGACATTAGAAATTCCACAATAATAGATCTACTAATTAACAAAAATTAAAAAACTTAACCTCTCAGTCTCTCTCAAATATATACTATTTCCCAAATTACAATCAAAATTAAATTCAAATCACACGTTCAGTCTTAAAATAAATGATATTTTGATATATGAGATAAACTACAAAAATTGTTGTATATTGTAATTTATCTCATCTAATTTATCCCTATTATATTTTATCTTAATTCTTCATCTCTATATGTTATTTAGGCTTATTTGTAAACTGATATTTATAATTAATTTTGTGTCTATGACTTAAATTTGTAATTTTACTTTCTAATTTAATTCTAAAAAGACTTTATATTTATACTGTAATTTTTATTATATTAATATTCATATTTACTTAGATTTCTTATATTTACATTTATATATTTTATAATTAAAAGAAAAATCTTTGTAAAACAATTTTTTAAATTTTTTAAATTTTAAATTTTCATTGGTGTTTTTCTTGTGTAAGATTTGAATGTTATATTTTGTTATATTGGTAACCATGATTTGAATGTCAAGAATGGTGACCACTGTTCAATTATTATTAGTATTGTCTTGTAAACTCCTGATGATGGACTAATAATCCGAAATATATTGAGTTTGTATAAACCTCTTGAGTTTTATTTCATTCACTGTGAAACTACACACCTTTACTCTATTAACTAACATCATGTTTCACCCAAAACCTACACCACTTTCCATAAGTAAAAAAAAAAAAAAATAAGGTGTCATTTTGTTCACAATAAAAAGGGTAACATTTTATCTAATGATACTAATTTGAATAAAATGCAAGATTAAAAAGTTATTCACAATTAAAAATTTTAAATGGCCGCCATTTTGAAAATTTTATTAAAAGGGGGTTATTTAATATATTTCAAATTATCTATTTCAAATATACCTATTTAGTTCATATGGTATTCAATTTTCTTTTTTTTTTAATATAAGTCCTGCAAAAATATTTTTTTCTCCAAAAATATAGTACTTATGGTAATATTTTGAATTTTGCTCAATAGCAGGTCTATTCAGGATTGCGTAACAAAAATTAGAATAATAAATTATGTAAATTTGTAGCTACAGCATCTCAATGTTTAGGGCAGAGTAGCGATTTTCACCATTTATAAAAAAAATGCCTATAACTTCGTTATTTTTTATCAAATCTTGAAAAATAAGTTGTCATTTTGTTCACAATAAAATGAGTAACATTTTATCTAATAATACTAATTTTAATAAAATGCAAGATTAAAAAGTTATTCACAATTAAAGATTTTAAATGGCCGCCATTTTGAAAATTTTGGTACTTTTTTTAAATATTGGATAATGTAGTTAAATACATGTGTACCAAATTTCGTAAATATCTCAAAATTCGTTCTCAAGATAGACGTTTTTCTTAAAAAAAAATGGGGGCCAGACAGAAAACGAAGCATCTTTGGACCTATGTTTATTGGAACTTACTACGTTTACTTAGGGCCGGTTGCATGACGCAAAGTAAATGCTTTTTACCACTAAACTTTCACTAGAACTTTCAGTGCCTGTCATCTGATTGGCCATCCCAGGCACTCCATTTACAATCTTCCTTGGTAAGTGGTAAAAAGCATTTACTTTGCGTCATGCAACCGGCTCTTAGGTTTAGTTGTATATCGGCTGGTAAACTCTTTTTAAACGTTGGCAAAGGGTAAATGGCTGGGATGGCGAATCAGATGAAAGTGCCTGCCAATCAGATGACAGGCACTTTCATCTGATTGGCCATCCCAGCCATTTATCCTTTGCCAACGTTTAAAAAGAGTTTATCAACCGACATACAACTTGGCCCTAAGTCTCAAAATCATCATTAGAAATAAGAAATTTTTTATTTTTTATTTATTTATTTATTTATTTTTATGTGAAAAAAGAGTTCGATTCCAAAAAACGCATATAACTCGTTATAACTTGGTTTTTTTTATCCGATCTTAAAAAATAAGGTGTCATTTTGTTTACATACAAAAGGCTAACAATTTATCTAATAATACTAATTTTAATAAAATTCAAGATTAAAAAGTTATTCACAATTAAAAATTTTAAATAGCCGCCATTTTGAAAATTTTCAAGATAAAATTTAGGTACTTTTTCAAATAGTAGATAATTTAGTTAAGTATATGTGTACCAAATTTCGTAAATATCTCAAAATTCGTTCTCAAGATAGACGTTTTTCTTAAAAAAAAAAAAAATGGCGGCCAGACAGAAACCGATGCATTTTTGGACCTATGTTTGATGTGGGGAATCACGGCCTGATTTTTTAAACTCTCTGTATAAGTCGTAGACCATTTTTTATTAATCTGTGCCGAATTTCGCATTTTGTGCCAAAGGCGGGCGTCGCAGTTTGTTATTATGTAAAATTTCAATAATACTAATTTCAAGTCTACAATTTTCTACTATATCCCATGTCAAATTAATAAAAAAAAAATATTATGCTCGATTCATCATGTAAAGTATGTTTTTCTAAATGAGAAGTTTTACTTGGTAGGTTTCACATTAAGATATAAAAAAATAAAACGAATTTATTTTTGGAGAATCTTTAATCTCGATATATATATTTCGGGTGACCAACCCATCTTCAGGAGAAACAGAAAGCAACCGACCTGGATAAGTCGAAATTGAATACAAGTCAATGGTAAAATTTATTTTTAAAGATAACAAAAGGGTAAATATTTAAAATTAGTGGAGGGAGAAAAGGTAGAAATGTCTACTTTTGTTTAATTTTGAATGGCCTTTTGAGCAATGAGGATTTCGAATTTGAATACAACTCAATGGTAAAATTTATTTTTAAGATAACAAAAGGGTAAATATTTAAAATTAGTGGAGAGAGAAGTCTATTTTGTTTAATTTTGAATGGTCTTCTGAGAAATGAGAATTTACACACAAAACAAATTTGCAAATATTTAAAGAATGTAATCAATGATTGTACTTTTCTTGACTTCTAATTGATTATTTAGTATATTCGTTTTGTTCGAGAGAGCTAATTTTATTTCCGTTGACTCTAAAAAATCCCCCTCAACTAATTTTAAATATTTACCCTTTTGTTATCTTAAAAATAATTTTTACCATTGAGTTGTATTCAAATTCGAAATCCTCATTTCTCAAAAGGCCACTCAAAATTAAACAAAAGTAGAATTTATACCTTTTCTCCCTCCACTAATTTTAAATATTTACCCTTTTGTTATCTTTAAAAAATAAATTTTACCATTGACTTGTATTCAATTTCGACTTATCCAGGTCAGTCACTTTCTGCTTCTCCTGAAGATGGGCCAGTCACCCGAAATATATATATCGAGATTAAAGATTCTCCAAAAATAAATTCGTTTTATTTTTTTATATCTTAATGTGAAACCTACCAAGTATTTTTATCCAATAATTTTAAAAAAATATTTCACCAAGTACCAACACCAAATTTCTTAAAAACTAGAGAAGTTTAAATCTAAAATCGAATGTACTTTATATAGAATCTTTGTTAGTCTAAAAACGATGGTTTACCCTTGAATATCAATTATGTTTATATATTTTATGTTAATATTTTTTCACATTGAACTTTTCCTATTTGTTTTTTTTTTCAAAAAGAAAAGGGTCATTGATATTTTCTATTTATTTATAAAAAAAAAAAAAAAATTCTCACCTAACATGAAGATGTTAAATGATAAAACAAAAAAAAAATGAATATTTTATTAAAATATTTAAAACTAGCTGATGACCGGGCCTTCGGCCAAACAGTTTAGTACTTGGGTTCAACTTCCGGGGAGATGAAGCCCTCTCACATGCAATATAAAAATATTTTCTACTAAAATCTTAGATATTATGAGCATAGAATGATGTGTTTTTTTTTTAATATAGGTATATTGTTACGCCAGTGACTTGATTTTTTGAAAAAATCACATCTTTGTTTTAAATACAAATTTTGATTTTTAATCGTCCTAAAAACTCATTTTCCAATTGAAGGGTTTGCTGCTAAAAGGAGGTAGCTCCATCCTATTGATGTTGGGAGATATTAACACTTTGAATAAAAAAATCTTTTGTTTGGTACAAGAAGGATGTAGCTCCAATCGTTATTTCCAGTGTTGCTCAACAGATGGAGCTGCCCGTCATTTTGAATTTTGTCATCGTTTTGAATTTTTTAAACGTTTTTTTTTTTGGTTTCCCAAAAACTGAAAAAATTGGAGCTACCTCCTTTTAGCAGCAAACCCTTCAATTCAAATTTCGATGATTCCCCATATATAAATGATTTTAATTACAGGGACCCTTCAATTAATAATTCTAATAAAAATACATCAACTAACCGAAGTTTTAACTAAAAAAAAAAAAATAATTAAAAATATAGATATTTTGATTATTATTATTTTGATTATTATTTCATTTTAATCATTCTAAAAACTTACTTTATTTTCCAATCCAAGTTTTGATAATTACTCATATATGAATTATTTTATTAATAAATTATATAAGAAATTATTCTAATAAAAATTCATCAATTTTTTAAAATTTCAATAAACAAAAATTAAAAATATAGAAATTTTGTTCACCCCCCCCCTCAATTTTAATCATCCCAAAAACTTATTTCCCAATTCAAATTTCGATTTTACTTATGGAAAGTGGTGTAGGTTTTAGGTGAAACATGATGTTAGTTAATAGAGTAAAGGGTGTGTAGTTTCACAGTGAAACTACACACCCTTTACTCTATTAACTCAAATTTCGATTATTGATGATTTATTTTGAATGTTTTATTGTTGTTGAGTTTGGCACTCAGACAGTTTAATTGAAAAAAAAAAGGTGAAAAAGTATTGATTTATTTATTTGTTATTGACTTAATTGAAGGAAACTATATTAATTTCGTAGGTTAATTGTTTTTTGCTGGCTGGCCAAATGGGCTTAAAAAAAAAAATGTTTGAGCCTCATCCACATAAGGTCACGGGGACGAAGTGAGAAACTTTAATTTTAAAACCCACAAATAGTTCATGACAAATAAACTTTAATAATTTAATTATTATTTTAAAACCCACTAATTGTTTATGACAAATAAAATTTATTAAAATAATTAGGAAAATTTAAATTATTATTTTAATATCAATGTTTGTCTTTTATTTTCCATCTATTAGGTCATTTCCCACTTTATTGTAACAAAAAGAAGTTTCACTTTGATTATTTCCCTTCTATTAGGTCATTTCCCCCTTTATTGTAACAAAAAGAAGTTTCACTTTGATTATTTCCCTTCTATTAGGTCATTTCCCCCTTTATTGTAACAAAAGGAAGTTTCACTTTGATTATTTCCCTTCTATTAGGTCATTTCCCCTTTATTGTAACAAAAAGAAGTTTCACTTAAAAAAAAATATATATATATATATTATTATTATTTTCATTTTAATCGTATTAAAAACTTATTTTCCAATCCAAATTTTTTGATAAATGCTCATAAATGAATGGTTTTAATTTTAAGGACTCTTTAATTAATAATTTGAAATGACTGTGAACTAAGCAACGTCAAGGTGTATATCCAAGGGCTAAAAAGAGATAGAGAGACAGGGAAAGAAGTATTCGGAAGCGCCGTTTCGAGTGTAAACGTAGTCGTCGTAGTTGAGGGTTTGGGGGGGAGGGTACTTTGGCTTTGGTTGTGTTTCTAGTGTTTAGTTGTTGTTGTTGTTGTTGTTGTTGTTGTTGTTGCACTGTCTGGCCCTGTGCTGGAATCTGCGCATGCGTCGATGCCACTCGTCGCCACGCCACTCGATCACGATGCTCTTCCTGCCGACGGCGAGGCCCGCCCGCCGGTCGGCGTTGTCCGACTCTCTGCCGAGGATCAGATAGCTGCGGCCGGGCTTCAATTTAGGACACTTGCAGATGAGATCGGCCTGGCGCACCCACAGCGAAGTGTTCCCTCGCCGAAGAGGAGTGTCGCCCCGCGGGCTGCGCTTGTACACGTTCTGCACGCCCAGCGAGAAGCGCGCCCAGTCGGCTGTGTCCTCCCGCGAGAGCACCTTGCCCACCAGAGCTGACGAAAACACAAACCAGAAACACCGTTCAAATATACATACATATAGCTGTTTGCAAGATCGATTAAGATTCTACGAATTTCGCGTATGTTTAACTTTACTGAGGAAACCACTTCTCTGTCAATAACTCGACTTCTTTCACAAGACATTACCATCAATTATGATGTATACAAATGGGAATATTTGATCCTAAAATATATTTCTTGGTAATTTCTGAACTGAATCTTGGATGATTTTCCATCTTAATCAATATAAGTTTCTTGATCCTAACCATAGAGTAATATAGAGTGGAAGGCGAGCTGCTCGGAGAACATTATTCTTAGTCCTTAAGAGCTATTCAAAGATCATAGTCATAGGAAATTCAAAGCCTTACATATTTATAGATTTAAAATAAGCCTAGTTCTCAACGACAATGTTTTGTGAAAGGTTGCTTTCGCGACACAATATAAGATAAAGAACATACTTTTTTAAACGACCTAAAAATCCTGAAATGTCAGTACCCTATATAAAATTAATACTATATATATTGATCTAGATTAATTTGTAACAACGCTAAAAAAATTTCCCTCTTGACTAGAATCGAACCTACGAACTCTTGAACTAAGGTCATCTGCTTTAACCACTAGACCAATGTATAAGATTAATATTTATACCATGATTTCTATTACTAAAACTATAAATGTTTGATTTAGACTTTGTGTCGAGATAATATTGTATTCATTTGAACTAGAATGAAAATGAAAAAACACCAATTGATTTTAAATTAAAAAACATTAAATATATAGGTATTAATTAACGAGGCAAATTTGAAATATAGTTGTCAGCTCCAATTGATTTTCATTAACCAGGCAAATTTGAAATATAATTTTAATTTGCACTCGAATTTTGAAATGAAAGACTCCAATTCATTTTAAATTAAGAAACATTAAATATATACGTATTAATTAACGAGGCAAATTTTGAAATATAATTGTCAGCTCAATTGATTTTCATTAATCAGACAAATTTGAAATATAATTTTAATTTGCACTCGAATTTTAGAAATGAAAGACTCCAATTCATTTTAAATTAAGAAACATTAAATATATACGTATTAATTAACGAGGCAAATTTGAAATATAATTGTCAGCTCCAATTGATTTTCATTAACCAGGCAAATTTTAAATATAATTTTAATTTGCACTCGAATTTTGAAATGAAAGACTCCAATTCATTTTAAATTAAAAAACATTAAATATATACGTATTAATTAACGAGGCAAATTTGAAATATAATTGTCAGCTCCAATTGATTTTCATTAACCAGGCAAATTTTAAATATAATTTTAATTTGCACTCGAATTTTGAAATGAAAGACTCCAATTCATTTTAAATTAAGAAACATTAAATATATTTTTTGTAATTAATTAAATTAATTGAACCGCGCAAATTTGAATAATTTCCATGATTTTCAGCCTGCGAATTTTTTGCAGTTCATAAATCATTTCATTATTTTTGTTTTGAAAAGGAAAAATGAAATTTAAATTTGAATTTTAAATTTAAATATATTCATAATTATTCCTCCCTCCCCCCCCCCGCCACTCAAAAATTAAAGAGGCGAAACTTTTAAGACGAGTAGTTTACGGGGTATACATTTGGAGTGTGGTTTTTTAAGAGGAATAAATTTTTTGGACCGATACGCTGCCCGCCAGGGCACCAGAGGCACGCCCTCGAAGCTCGTTAGTAATAATAGTAGAATCATCCGCTACCTTTGTGTGACCAGGCGCGGATCTAGATATCTGATTTGGGGGGGTAATAAAGAGCCAGCCTCTAGGATCTAGGTAAATATGAATTCATATTATGCTATTCGAATTATTTATAAGATTCCAAAATGTAAAAAAGGGGAGCTAACCTCGCGTTTAGTGAATTTTTTTCTTTTTTTTTCATTTCATAATTAGTTCCTGCAAGACCCAGAGCTATGTTGGGTAATTTTTTCGTTTTTAATTTTTGTTTATTTAATTGCCACTTGTTTTGTTTTGATTCAACCACCATTTTTAGTTTAAATAAAAAACTTCCCAATTTTCCCAATCTGGCGATATAGTCTATGGATATTTTGAAATAAATTCTTGAATATTATTGTAGCGCTGGTTCTGTAACTTTTTCGTTTTTAATTTTTGTTTATTTAATCGCAACTTGTTTTGTTTTGATTCAACCACACTACTCATTTTTAGTTTAATTAAAAAACTTCCCAATTTTTCCCAATATGGCGATATAGTATATATTTAGAAATAAATTCTTAAATATTAATGTAAGCGCTTCTGTAATTTTTTAGTTTTTAATTTTTGTTTATTTAATCGCCACTTGTTTTGTTTTGATTCAATTACACTACTAATTTTTTTTTGGCTTTCTCCGATTCAACCATTAGCCATTTAACGATACTATATATTTTATTTTATTCTCAAATATGTAGGGATCAGAGATTAAAGTCGGATTACCGAGGGTCGGGCTTGAACCCGGGCTAGTTTGATTATGAGGCATGTACTTTACCCACTCGACCAACCTGACCCCCACTAGTAATTTTTAGTTCAATTAAAAAAATTATTAAATTTTTTTCCAAATTACTTACATGTTATTCTTCCATTTAAATCTTTCAAAGTTTTGAGGGATGTATTTTAATCTACTCTTATTAACTTTATATATTTATTTGTATCTTGGTTCAATTTCGGCCCTACCGATTTTGATGAAACAAAATTTATTAACAAGTTTTGAGGATGAAAAAACGATCTGGCTAGGTCTGGACCTCATCAAAATTCATCTTAATTGATTTTTTCTTAATTAAAGTAATTATTGATAGATGAAAATCTCAATAAAAAAAATGATTCGGCGGAAGTCGTATTAGAACCTGGGACCTCTTGCATATGAGGCCGACACTCTACCATTGGACCAAAGAACTATTTTAAAAATCCTTGCTTTTTACTTTTACTAAAATGAATATTTTTGAATTAGACTTTATTATAAGTGTGGAAATAATTGAATATATTATATATAGCTATGTATTTAATAAATATAATTTATTAGATATATTGCGGCGCAGCAAATTTGAAATATGTATAATTGAATTAAGCTGAAAGAAAGACAACAATTAATTTTAAATCCAAAAATATTAAATATATTAATAATTATTCCTTTGCTCCTCCCCCCCACTCTTCTAATTGAAATTAAATATTCAATTCTCTTTTCTCCGGGCAATTATCCTTGTGTTGAGTGGGGGTGCAGTTTTGGGGAGCGAGGTGTATGGTTTCGGAAGGAGGGTCAGGGGTTACCGAGCATCCAGGTACTGTTAAAATTAAGAGTGTACAGGGATTTTTTTTAAATAATATATTTTTGGAAGGTATCTAGGGGGGGTGTAACCCAAATTTCATAAATATTTAAAATAAGGTCCACCCTATTTTGCGCAATTGATTGACTCACCGTAATCGCGTCTGCAGAACTTGTTAAGGTTGAGCCGGCGATTTCCTGCCCGGCATTTTCCGCATTCATCGTCGCGATCTACAACACAAACAACAGCTTGAGCCTACAGAGAAACCACACAATCATCTTTGTTTGAAACAACAACAACAACCCACAGATAGACAGAGTGAGAGAATCTTTTGGTCTGTTTTAATTGGTCGGGTGGCGAGTGATCGAAACGCCGTCTCCTAAACATGTCGACGCACCCATCTCTTCACCATGATGGCCCAAGAGGAAGAAGACAAAACACATATCGGGTGGGTGAATAATGCACAGACACACTCAACAAAAACATTAATTTCGAGGGGAGTTTTTTCACCCTTTTTCAGAGAACACCATTCCATTAGCATTGGTTATAGGGTTATAGGGGTTATACATTATAAGAAGAGAGAATCAAAACCAAATCGATTAAGTTAGTAATAGGCTGATTATAAAATAATGTCCACACTTTTTTAAGGCCTGGTCTGAGCAGGAAGACAGACAGACATAGATAGAGAAAGTTAGTTGATCATGTAATATATACTATAGACAATGGAAGGGAATGCGAATTCGTTCTGTAGAAGAAAACTAGAAAATTTTTAAAAGAATACAGAAACTAAAAAGTTTACTCAAGTAATTAAAATAAGTATTTTTATCTATATTAGATGTTTTTACTCGGAGACGGACTGATAAATATAAAACTGTAAATTGAATGTAAGACAGTCCAGGGATAAATATAGGGTGGTCAAGAAAGAAATTTATTTTTGAAAATAGAAAGAAAACAAAACTATTATTAAATAAATTTTAATTTTTCCTCATTAATATATCAAAGAATAATTGATACGTCAACGAGAATTATTTTGACCGCGCTGATTTGAAAAACTATATTTTTATCTCACGAGACTACTGCGGATTACGCTATTGGAGTCTGCGGAGTATTAAGTCTGGACCAAGAGAGAAAAGATGTGATCCACTTAGCTACAATCCAACGTCATTTCGCGTATAGCCCGCTAGACATTCGGATGGATCACCAAGTGAATTTGAAATTTCAGATGTTATATATGAGTAATTTTTGGAGACGGACTGATAAGTGAATTAAGTGGATATTGATGAGGCAGTCCAAAAAAAGAAGAAGATAATTTACACTATCTTTTTATTCATAAAACCGACGTTTCGGAGGCTATTCCCTCCTTCTTCAGGGTTTTGAAAAGTCAGTGAAGGAAATCCAATGTGGCATTCCCCTCTGTCTCCTCTTTCAGTGGCAGTAACAATAATATCTTGTATTTCATTCTCAGCAGAATTATAATGTAATATATTATATATTTTATAATTATTATATTATTACATTATAATTCTGGCAGTAACAATAATATCTTGTATTTCATTCTCAGCAGAATTATAATGTAATATATTATATATTTTATAATTATTATATTATTACATTATAATTCTGGCAGTAAATAATAATATTGTATTTCATTCTCAGCAGAATTATAATGTAATATATTATTATTGATAGAGATTTTCTTTAGGAGACGGACTGGTATAAATATGCAATTGGATGTTGATGAAAGCAGTCCACGGTGGTTGTAAAAAATAAGACTATAGAGGTTTTATTATTTTACATTTATTTGTTAAACCGACGTTTCGGAGATTTATTCTCTCCTTCTTCAGGGTAACAAAAGTCAATGAAAGTAGTTCAAAAATAGTTACTTTCTGTCTCCTTTGACAATGCCAAAAACATTATAAAAATTCTTTTTCATCTCGAATAGAAAACAAAGTAACAAGCAATTGATGATCCATATGTTAACATAAGAATTTTTATAATGTTTTTTTGGCATTGTCAAAGGAGACAGAAAGTAACTATTTTTTGAACTACTTTCATTGACTTTTTGTTACCCTGAAGAAGGAGAGAATAAATCTCCGAAACGTCGGTTTAACAAATAAATGTAAAATAATAAAACCTCTATAGTCTTATTTTTTACAACCACCGTGGACTGCTTTCATCAACATCCAATTGAATATATATATATATTTTATAATTATTATATTATTACATTATAATTCTGCTGAGAATGAAATTCAATATATTATTGTTACTGCCAGAATTATAATGTAATAATATAATAATTATAAAATATATAATATATTACATTATAATTCTGCTGAGAATGAAATACAATATATTATTGTTACTGCCACTGAAAGAGGAGACAGAGGAGAATGCCGCATTGGATTTCCTTCACTGACTTTTCAAAACCCTGAAGAAGGAGGGAATAGCCTCCGAAACGTCGGTTTTATGAATAAAAAGATAGGGTAAATTATCTTCTTCTTTTTTTGGACTGCCTCATCAATATCCACTTAAGTTATATATGAGATTTCAAATTCACTTGGTGATCCATCCGAATGTCTAGCGGGCTATACGCGAAATAACGTTGGATTGTAGCTAAGTGGATCACATCTTTTTCTCTCTTGGTCCAGACTTAATACTCCGCAGACTCCAATAGCGTAATCCGCAGTAGTCTCGTGAGATAAAAATATCTTTTTTCAAATCAGCGCGGTCAAAATAATTCTCGTTGACGTATCAATTATTCTTTGATATATTAATTAATGAGAAAAATTATAAAATTTATTTAATATCATTATTTCAAGTTAGAAATATATAAGTTCAAATATTATTTTCACTCAATATTTGACAAAAATTCCCTACATTAGATTTGCGATTGAATCAAATGTAGAAAAACTTCAGAAAACTATTATTTTTAATTATTTAGGACAGTACTTACAGTTTTTCAAATCCGCATTTCATACTTGTACACCTAGCAGGTATATTTTAATTTAATAAAATATATAAATATATGGTATATATAGAATATAAGAACGCCTTAGGCCGCAATTATTTTACCATTTTTCCTGTAATGTATAATGAAAAATAGCTTTGGGGTGTTTTAGTGTAGTTCTCAAAAGTAAATATTCCGTAATTTTATTATATTTTCACTGCGGTTTTGTGCGTTATCTTGGAAAAAAAAACCGCACGAACATTTCGAATCTTTAGAAATGGCAATTTAAATCTTATACAAACTGTAGGTGGAAGAATCTTTTTTATTGAATTAAAAAATCTCCCCCTCGTGATAAGGGGGCCAGATGAATACAATTTATACACCGAATAGAAGGCAGAAGATTATGATTCTGTCTGCGGAGGAAGCCAAGTCGATTTCGATTCTATAGAGGGAAGGAATTTACCCCCCCCCCCACCCTCACCCCACGCCCCTCATCTATTTAATTTTGTCTTAAACCAATGGAGCAGAATTTTAATTATGCAATTAAATTTTTCCTTCAGTGCGTGGGTGCGGGGGTTTTTGTATATATAATCGCGCACAAGGGCGCAACTTTCCTCTCAAATCAATTAAAACTTAAACGTAGTTGTTCCCTTCCCTAAGGATTAGGAGGAGAGACCCGCTAGGAGAAAAAATACAAGGGCGACATATTGGCGGGGGTGGCGAATTAATAAAATAGGCCATGGATTCTTTTTTTAATCTCAAATGGGAAGTTTTATTAAATTTTAATATTCCTCCGATATGTATCCAATAAAAAGCACATTTTAAGATAACCAAATCAATTTATTTGGAAATGAGATGCATCAATCTAAATAGAGAGAAAGAGATAGAGATAGAAAGAGAGTAGGAGACCTACCGGTGGGGTCCTCGCCATCGTCGCTGCCAGCAGTGGATTGGCGTCAACGGTGTTTTGGGGATCTCTGATTACAGAAATCATACAGACAAGTTAGACAGACAGACAATTCCAAGTTCGAGAGTTAGCTTTTTATTAAAATTAGAACCAATCAGAAGCAAGAAACAGAGAGTTTAATAATAATATTAAAAAAAAAAATAATAATCAAATAACGAATAAATAAATAAATATTATCCGTAGAAAATGAAATTAAAAAAAAGAAGCAGCGTTTTAGAAATATTATTTAAATTTTCAGAAGTGAATTTAAAATGTAATTATAAACGCAGAAGAATGGAAATAATAAAAAGAGATAAAAAAAAAAGGAGAATTTATACAGATTAACTCAAAAATAATTTTCCATTTTATAACAACATATTTAAATTGTAGAATTTTTTCTAATAAATTTCATTATATAAGGTTGGCAACTAAGTAATTGCGGATTTCACTCATAGATGGCTTCAGTTGAATTTTTAGGTTTGCTGGCGTAGTCCAAATGTAAAACACATTTTGTTATTTGATAGTTGGCAATTCAGCTGTCAATCAGTAAAACAAGTTTTTTGATCGGTTGCGTAGTTTTCGTTTGGCGTTCGTTGAAAAATGAAAAATCAAAAAGAACATTTTCGTCATATTTTGCTTTTTTATTTCCGCAAAGGGAAAAACGCATCGCAAGCTCACAAAACGTTATGTGCTGTTTATAGCGACGAAGTCCTTAAAAGAACGGCAGTGTCAAAATTGGTTTGCCAAATTTCGTTCTGGTGATTTTTCACTCAAAGATGAAAAACGCTCTGGTCGTCCAGTTGAAGTTGATGACGACCTAATCAAAGCAATAATCGATTCGGATCGTCACAGTACAACACGTGAGATTGCAGAGAAGCTTCATGTATCACATACATGCATTGAAAATCACTTAAAACAACTTGGCTATGTTCAAAAACTCGATACATGGGTTCCTCACGAACTGAAAGAAACGCATTTAACGCAACGCATTAACATCTGCGATTTGCTAAAGAAACGTAATGAAAATGATCCATTTTTAAAACGACTGATAACTGGCGATGAAAAATGGGTTGTTTACAACAATATCAAGCGGAAAAGATCGTGGAGCAGACCAGGTGAACCAGCTCAAACAACATCAAAAGCTGGTATTCATCAAAAGAAGGTTTTGTTATCAGTTTGGTGGGATTACAAAGGAATTGTCTACTTTGAACTCTTACCACCCAACCGAACGATCAATTCTGTTGTCTACATTGAACAACTAACGAAATTAAACAATGCAGTTGAAGAAAAGCGGGCCGAATTGACAAATCGAAAAGGTGTTGTATTCCATCATGACAATGCAAGGCCACACACATCTTTGGTCACTCGGCAAAATTATTGAGCTTGGTTGGGATGTTTTGCCACATCCACCATATAGTCCTGACCTTGCACCATCTGATTACTTTTTATTTCGATCTTTACAAAACTCCTTGAATGGTAAAAATTTCAATAATGATGATGATGTTAAATCGTACCTGATTCAGTTTTTTGCTAATATACATTTACAGAATAATAGTTATTTAGTTCCATGAAAAAATTGTCTTTGATTTACTAAAAAAATAAAAAAATCCGCAATTACTTAGTTTTCAATCCAATAGATCTCATCCATATTTAGTTTAATTAGTAGGAGAAGTTCTTAGAGTTATGGAAAAAGCAAATAAAAGGCATTAATTCACCATCGTACAACGTTTCGACAATATAAGTAATATTTAATTATTAAAGTCCATAGCATCCATATTACTTAATTAATCAAGTATGTAAGAAGGTATATGGACGGGAAAGTAGCAGTCTCATCGATTTACGCGATTTTTCGACAATTTTATTTCGGCTTCATCAAGCATCTAAAAAACACACAAAAAAAAGGAGAATTCCAGAGAAATTACAAAAGTTACATAATTTTTCCTCTTTTATTTCAAAAAAATGTAACTATTGTTAGGGCGCTCGTGAGCTGAGTGCTGTGTGGCGCTTTGTGCCGCGCCCCCCACCAAGTCGATGGGGTCCTAACAATCTGATGAGCAGAAGGTTGTTAGTTGCGTGTCCTCATGGGTGTGTGCAGGGGAGGGGGCTGCTGGTTGGCGGTGGCCCCTCAGATCCGAATGTTCGAATCCGATTCGCTTCCCAGTCGAAATCGAGTCGCTTCAATTATACGCATGGCTGAAAACATTTCAGTCATGCAAAAGCGTCGTCAACGATCCGACTGAGTCATCTAGCGGCCGTGTCTCAAGGCTCGTCGCCATAGCGACAGCGGACCGCTACAGAAACTTTTGTTAATTTTTCTATAATTCTCGTTTTTTTTTGTGTTTTTTAGACGCCTGATGAAGCCGAAATAAAATTGTCGAAACGTCCCGTAAATGGATGAGAATTTTTTGATTTACTTCTTTCCCAAGGAGAAACAAAGAGGTTGTTCTCTGCTTGATGCAAATAAACAGACACACATATATATCATCTCGATATATATGTGTGTATGTTTATTTGCATCAAGCAGAGGAGACCTCTTTGTTTCTCTTTAGTGAATCAACAACTCTGCTACTCTCGGCAAAAGAAAACTTTTCTACTACTTTCCGTCCAAATACCTCCTAACATTAATTAAATAATAATATTTAATTTTTGTTTAAGTGTTAGGTATCGGTTCAAGGTGAAACATGTTTAAATAATCTGTATGTAAAATTGCAAGGTAGATTTCTTCTTATTTTGTGAAACCTACCTTGAAATGCGTCCTCGTCTTAAAGGCAACATATATAGAAATAGCTCTGAGATCTGCACTGACCGATATTAAACCCAGGTTTAATTTATTGTGCAAAAATAAGCCTGCTCACCCATCACATTAAATTTAATTTAAAATATGTTTAATAGACTTAGTTAGCTAGTTAAGTTATTGTTGAAACATAGAATATTTTGTTCAATAATGTACCAATTATTAATAATGGGGCCCGAGTCGGGGGACAAGGTCCGGAGAGGGTTGGTGTGGTGAGAGTGATTAGATACTGGAGAGGGAACCATATTTGGGGACAGGTTTAGTGGGGTGGAGAGTGGTTAGATGTGGAGGAGGGAAGTGATCCAGTAGTCGAAGCCCCTTAGCTAGGAAGAGGACCGCCAAATGCGGGCGTCACAGCTAGTATTTATCTTAAATAATAATAATTTCTTTAACCTTTTTTAAAAAATTTATTAAAGTTTTAAAATGGAAAAAAAATCTTTTTCAGTCAACCTGAATAAATACATACTTTAGAAACATTTTTAAAATTATTCTATAGCATCTTGCGCTTTGCTCACTTTTTCAGACTATGTTTTCAGTCTCAGGAATAACATGTCGTGGCTTAAGGTAAGAATAATTAAAAAATATTCTGAATTTCCTAAACGTAAATGGATAATTATTGGATAAAAATACTTGGTAGGTTTCACATTAAGATATAAAATAATAAAACGAATTTATTTTTGGAGAATCTTTAATCTCGATATATATATTTCGGGTGACTAACCCATCTTCAGGAGAAACAGAAAGTAACTGACCTGGATAAGTCGAAATTGAATACAAGTCAATGGTAAAATTTATTTTTTAAGATAACAAAAGGGTAAATATTTAAAATTAGAGGAGGGAGAAAAGGTAGAAATTCTACTTTTGTTTAATTTTGAATGGCCTTTTGAGCAATGAGGATTTCGAACTTGAACACAACTCAATGGTAAAATTTATTTTTAAGATAACAAAAGGGTAAATATTTAAAATTAGTGGAGAGAGAAGTCTATTTTGTTTAATTTTGAATGGTCTTCTGAGAAATGAGAATTTACACACAAAACAAATTTGCAAATATTTAAAGAATGTAATCAATGATTGTACTTTTCTAATTGATTATTTAGTATATTCGTTTTATTCGAGAGAGCTAATTTTATTTCCGTTGACTCTAAAAATCTAAACGTAAGCCCTTTCTTTCGAAATGTAACGGAACTAGGTGGCTAATAGAAGAGGTGTGTTTATTCAAATGTAGATGATTGGCAAAGGTAGAAGTTGATTCCATATTAATATCATCTGATCTGCTGAGACTATTAAAGGCTCTTTCATGTTCCGAGTAGCGAGTTCTAAAAGAGCGTAAATTGACTTGTGATAATTGCGACGCAATCTACATAGGACAAACTGGACGCTCTTTTAGAACTCGCTACTCGGAACATGAAAGAGCCTTTAATAGTCTCAGCAGATCAGATGATATTAATATGGAATCAACTTCTACCTTCGCCAATCATCTACATTTGAATAAACACACCTCTTCTATTAGCCACCTAGTTCCGTTACATTTCGAAAGAAAGGACTTACGTTTAGATTTTTTAGAGTAAACGGAAATAAAATTAGCTCTCTCGAATAAAACGAATATACTAAATAATCAATTAGAAAAGTACAATCATTGATTACATTCTTTAAATATTTGCAAATTTGTTTTGTGTGTAAATTCTCATTTCTCAGAAGACCATTCAAAATTAAACAAAATAGACTTCTCTCTCCACTAATTTTAAATATTTACCCTTTTGTTATCTTAAAAATAAATTTTACCATTGAGTTGTATTCAAATTCGAAATCCTCATTGCTCAAAAGGCCATTCAAAATTAAACAAAAGTAGAATTTCTACCTTTTCTCCCTCCACTAATTTTAAATATTTACCCTTTTGTTATCTTAAAAATAAATTTTACCATTGACTTGTATTCAATTTCGACTTATCCATGTCAGTTACTTTCTGTTTCTCCTGAAGATGGGTTAGTCACCCGAAATATATATATCGAGATTAAAGATTCTCCAAAAATAAATTCGTTTTATTTTTTTATATCTTAATGTGAAACCTACCAAGTATTTTTATCCAATAATTTAAAAAAATTTCACCAAGTACCAACACCAAATTCCTTAAAAACTATTAAATGGATAATCCCTAAATTAATCGGAATCATTGTAACTATCTACTTGTGAAAAATAAATGTTTGAAACTAATAAATAAATAATGAATGGAACGGATGGATATTGAGAAGGCAATAACAAAACAAAACAAAAAAAAGAGCTGTCTGGTTGTTAGCTGGCTAGCTGGCTTGAAGCATGAGATTGCCGTCAGAGAGCAGATTAGTGAGCTAAACAACTCAGTCAGTGTGAGATAGATAGAGAGAGGGGTAGTACTAATAGTACTACTACGCACTGATACAGGGCGCGATGTGCGAGCGACTCTGCTGGTACCCTCGGGCGCATCGGTTGCAGGTGACCCCGGTGACGCCATCCTTGCAGGGACACTGGCCCGATGTCTGGTTGCAGGTCTTCCCACTAGCGCCAATTGGGTGACAATCACAAGCTGAAACACACACACACACACTGTCAGAAATATCTATATAGGTATATAATTATTACTTATTTAAACAACCACTTGTTTTGATTTGATTCAACCATACTATATAATATTTATCTAGATTAATTTGTAACAACGCTTAGCTTCCTTTTTCCGCCACTAGATGTCCCGGCGATCAATTTCAAGAAAGATCGAATATGGTCCGGTCAAATTAAAAACTTTATATCGAAATTGAAATCACAGATACATGAAATATACTCTAATCAAAAGAGAGTACATTTTTCTGATTAATCGCTTGGTTAATCATATCCATAATTTAATTAGTTTTATATTAAATAAGACGTACACGTTTCGTCATTTTATTTGTGAATTTCTCAACAACTTAATTCTCAAATCAATTTCCGATAATTATGTGAAATATTCTATCTAAAAAAATTGGAAAAGAAGAAAAAAGAATGTTTCTCATAATGATATTGGACAATTGAGTTGAGAAATAAGTCGCTGAGAAAGTCAAAAATAAAATGACGAAACATACGTCTTATACTATATATATTTGTAACAACGCTTAGAGAAATTTCTCTAAAAAAAATTACCCTCTTGCCTAGAATCGAGCCGACGAACTCTTGAACTAAGGGCATGAGCTCTGGCCATTAGACCAATGTAACATTAATATTTATATATCTTGATTTCTGTTACTAAAACTATATATTTTTGATTTAGACTTTGTGTCGAGATAATATTGTATTCATTTGAACTCGAATGAAAATGAAAAATCACCAATAGATTTTAAATTAAGAAACATTAAATATATATTAATTAACGAGGCAAATTTGAAATATAATTCTAATTTGGACTCGAATTTTGAAATGAAAGACTCCAATTCATTTTAAATTAAGAAACATTAAATATATTGATAATTGTTCTCCCCCCCCCCCCCAGGCCACTCAAAAATTAAAGAGGCGAAACTTTTAAGAGACGATGTATTTTCTGTAGTTTACGGGTATACATTTGGAGTGTGGTTTTTTAAGAGGAATAAGATTTTTGGACCGAGACGCTGCCCGCCAGGCCACCAGCCCGGAGGGCCGAGCTTCGAGGGTGTGCCGAAGGCACGCACGAAAAGCTTGTCTGTTAATAGGGACCGTGTGTTAAACGTAGATACTAGCGAAGGTAGCGCTCTCTTGTGTTTATTTATTCAAATAATTTGGGGAAATTGGGGCAAATATTGTTTTATAGTATACGAGCCCCGTCCCATCTCAATTGGCCCACCAATATTTTTTCTTTTTAAATAAAATGATGCTAATTCACGGTAAATTTAATTTAAATATTTATTTTTATTATCATTTGGAACAACATTTTAAGCAATTTAAAACATTTTATTGTAACATTTAACTTAAAATTATTTTTTAATTGTTAAAAACAAGGAAAACATAGAAAATAAACCTATACCACTGTGTGACGTCGGCTTTATTTTTAATTACGGCTTGAATTCTTTTGGGCAAAGTACTTATTAAGTTTTGACACTCATCTTGAGTGAAAGTATCCCAAATATTTTGAAGTTTGTGTTTTAATTCGACTACGTTTCTAGCTGGTTGTATTCGTAATAGCTTTTTCATTGTGTGCCAAAGAGTTTCTATTGGTGACAAGTCGGGACTGTTTTCCACCCACTCCAAAAGTGGAACATTATGATCAGAAAGCCAGTTTAAAGATTTTCTTGATGTATGGCAGGCCGCCCCGTCTTGTTGAAACACAAAATTATTATTATTCTGCAATACATCTGCCATTGTTGGAAGTAACGATTTTTTTAAAAATCTCTAAATATTTATTGGTGTTTACAATTCCATCAATGAAGTGAAGTTTTCCAACACCTCTAGCAGAGATTGAACCCCATAACTAAACCATAACTAAAGCAGGAAATTTTACTTTCTTTTTTAAACAATCTGAATTGAAAGCTTCATTTTTTTGACGAATAACTCTGCTTCGATTATCCCAAACACAAACTTCAAAACGAGACTCATCACTTCAATGGACACTATTCCATTCATCACTCGTCCAATTAATGTGACTTTTTGCCCATTTAAGGCAGTTTTTCTTTTGTTTTAATGTCAAGAGTGGCTTTTCTTAGAATTAGTAAAATTACAAAAAAAAATTTGGAATAAGTTGCAATAAAATTACCTTGTAAGTTTTAAAACCTAACTTAAAGGATTCTCTATGGCACGTGGATCTTGAAACACTTCGCCCCACAGCATTGCTCCAAAGAACAGATAATTCACCATAGTTCGAACGTCTGTTTTTTCTAATAATCTTCTTCAACGCCCATCTATCAGCATCGGATATTTTGGATTTCGACGCATACCGAGGTTTTGTAGCTATTGTACCCGTTGTTTTATAAACTCGAATAATATTTCTGACAGTAAACTTTGATAAATTAACTAGATCGCCAATTTCCGTGTTTGATTTTTCCTTTTTAAATAAATTGATAGTAATTGAGAGAATTTTTTCATCAACAACCTTTCCACGAGTCATTTTTACTAATAATAAACAAAACAAACTTTCTTTTGTTGGAAAAAGGCAAAGCCTACTTGATTATTTCACATATTCAAAGATTCTTAAAAAAAAATATCGTGAAGAGCAATAAAAAATATGTTTTTAACAATTAAAGAATAATTTTAAGTTAAATGTTACAATAAAATCTTTTAAATTGTTTAAAATATTGTTCCAAATGATAATAAAAATAAATAAATATTTAAATTAAATTTACCGTGAATTAGCATAATTTTATTTAAAAAGAAAAAATATTGGTGGGCAATTTGAGATGGGACGGGGCTCGTATATCATAGATAAAAAAATGCGCGGAGCTTAGGGGACCATCAGCGAGTCTCTTTGTCTTGGACGTTTAATAAATCATCCCACAAAGCTTACATTTTCGTCGCCAGTTGGCGCTAAAGTCGTGACGCAGGATCCCTATAATTGAAAAGATTTTGTTTTTGCCGAGAGTAGCGCAAAGTTATTGACTCACAAAGAGAAACAAAGAGGTTGTCCTCTGCTTGGTGCAGATAAACATACACATATACCTAAATATGAGGTTTTTATTTTTTTAACCACTTTATTGCCATATTCTGGGGAGATCTTATAGCCATATTCCAGCCGATCTACAGGAAAAATGCCACATTTCTGGCAATTTTCTGTTCAATTTTTTTACCAGGGAAATAGCTATTTAATAACTTATTAATATACTATATCTAGACTTGCCCCAAAGATATGAGGATTGAGGATACTTAAAATAAGTAAGTATATATCATAATAAACAGAAATTTTTTTCTCCGTAATCAATAATTCTATATAATAACGAGCTTCTCGTGCGTGCCTTCGGCCCGCTCTACTATTTTTAATATCTTAATTATTAAGATATTACTATTTGCGCAAAATCTACGTCGTTTTATGATAACAATAAACATTTGTTTAGACATAATGAGAGGTTTCACTAGAAGTAAAAAAGATATTATTTTGATATTAAGAGATAGTACCTGGAGGCACCGAGCGATGCTCGGTAACTTCTTCCTTTAGTTAAAAGCTTTATTTTAATATTATTTTTAATTTAAAATTCTGATAAAAAGGTCGATTTTTATTTGAGAGCCGCTTTCAAATTAAAAAAAAATACAAAAATATATAATAGTCGCCCAATGTAGCCCCCCCCCCACCTCCACACCGCTCGACCCCACCCCCGAAACCTCTCCCTACCCCCGGATTCCCCACCACTGCGCCCCACCTTCTGCACCTGTTTTGATTCAACCATATGATTCATTTTTATTCATCCAATTGTTAATAAATAAAACCTATCAAAATGTGTTGTTTTTTCAGAAAATTGAGACCTGCTTATGCGAAATATATTTTTAAATAAATTCTTGATTATTTTTTATTCTATTAAATAAATAAAGTTCTTTATAAAAACAATTATAAAACGTTTATTAATATTTCTAACGTTTAGGGAGAACAAAATATGTTAAAATCCACAATCACAATACTTCTTCAAGGCCTTTTAGAACAATGAAACAAACAACCCATTGTCTGCCTGGGTATAAAAGGAAAAGGGAAACCTTTTTTAAAACCCTAAGAATGGGATTTGTCTACCTGAGAATAACTAATTTGATTACGAAAAAAACCCAACAAAAACAATTTTGTCGAAGATGAGACCGTGACAGATCGAATTGTCACCCAAAAAACCCCCTAACCCGTAAATTTCATCAAAGTCGGTAGAGTCGTTTTCAAAATATAACCAAGATACAAATATATAACAAACAAACAAATAAATAAATATACAATTTTTGCTCGTTTAATAAGAGTAGATAAAAAAAAACAACGTTTCGTAAATTGTTTTAAATTCTTTGCGTACGTATGTCTGTCTGTCTGTTTTGACCGTGATTTGAAAAATTCAAAAAAATTCTTTTTCTTCATTGAGTGGAAATGTGTTTGTGAAAATATTCAGGATGGTGTGTGTGTGTATGTGTGAATGTGGCATAAAAGAGATGTTGAGTGTTTGATCAGGCGTCGAGGGCGCAAGCAAGACGTGTGGCTTGCTTTGTGGCCGGCCATTCAGCCGTAAAAAATAAAAAAACAACAACAACAACAACAACAGTAAATGCTAAATGGGTGAATCGCCCTCGCAGTAGCCGGGCTGGCCGACTTCAAAAGCCATGGGGATGGCGATAACGAGATTGGCTGAGGGGGGGGGGGGGGCGAAATGCCGTGAACGGGCCCCCGAGGAAATGTCTGTGCTGCACAACTCTCTCCCGAGCCCTCTGGGGCCCATTTTGGTCCCCCCGAAAAGAGACACCCCCCAGGGACAAGCGGCCAGGCAGATTGGCTTCTCCTTGTTACCTTATTATTTGAACACCCCCCCCCGCATTAACGATACGAGCAAAAGCGAATGAGCCATAGAATCGAAACGCTCTTGGGTCAGCACAAAATAAACACACACAACTCAATTTGTTTTCAAAACTTTATTTCGAATAGAATAAGAAAATGCATTCGGGGAATGTTTTATAACTTGAAGAAACAAATCGAAATCTTGTTTAGAATTGTTTTTTGTCCCTCTAGATAACTTCCCCTCTCCCTATCTATATATATATATATTTAAAAATATGAATATATGAATATATACATGGCTTAGATGGATCAGATGTTTCTCCCCCTCTTAAAAAATACGCTTTTCTATTTCTATACGAAAAATAATAGATATAAGTAAATACAAATGTTGTATCTATCTCCTATACCGGGTGGTGACTTGGCCGACGCAGCATAGCGATTACAATGTTAATTTTTGAATGTGCATTTATTTGCTCCCCTAATTACACTGGGCAACAAAAAAATAATTTTTAAATGCTTCGAGCACTTGATGAGTCAATTCCTACCAATTTTGGGTTGAGAAAAACGAATATGACAATGAAAATTTTTTCTTAGCTCTAGTTTCTGTGAAATACAGTAGGTGGCGGATCAAGAGAAAAAGATACATTTTAATTACATATGCTAACAACATTGAAAGTGCATTTTATTTTTTTACAAATTGTAGTTACATTCTAAGAGTTCTACATTGCTGGAATAATACTTGACAGATGGTCGTGTCTGAAGAGATTTATGTGGTGCCTTCATCAGATCGTCGTTTTTTAGCTTGCCTCTTTTTTGTTGCCCAGTGTTATTAGTCCATCAGGAATTTACAGATTAGTTTTTAACCTGTAAACTCCTGATGATGGACTAATAATCCGAAATATATTGAGATTGTATACACCTCTTTGAGTTTTATTTCATTCACTCTGAAACTACACTCCCTTTACTTTATTAATGTTTATTATCCTTTATAATCACGTAGTTTTAGTTTTTTGAGTTATAACTCGAGTTCTAATTGAGCTACAAACAAGTGGTAATTTGTAAATCCAAGAGGAAGCTGTTTTCTATTACAAAGAGAAACAAAGAGGTTGTCCTCTGCTTGATGCAAATAAACATATACACATATATATCAAGATGATATATCTGTATATATATTATTTATTTGTTTGAGACTATAGTTTCGAAGACTTGGTCTTCATCATCAGTCTTTCTTCAATTATAAATGTTTTTCATGGAGTCAATATCATATGGATATTGAAAACTTGGTGTTCCTTCGTCACTGGAAGGCTAGGAACCAACAAAGACATTCTCTCCGGGCTCACACTCAAATATAACCATATGTTTCCCTTTCTCCTTTCTCCTTAGAAAGGGGGAATTTTTTTCTTTTTTTTTTCCTTTTATCTTTTGTTAGCAAACATCTTAAGTAGATTACTATTGGATAATTCAATTTGATTGTTTAAACAGAGTTCTGAATTTCTATTGAATGACTTCAAAATTTCTAAAGATTCGATTGCGCTAATCAATTTTGGGTTCCTTTCTCCTTTTATTAATCTAATACCTTCTGGGAAGGAGTGATTGTTTGAATTTAAATGTTCTGCAAAAGAATTTTCGTACTTTTTATTTTTATAATCTCTTATGTGTTCATTTAGTCGAATTTTCAGATTTCTCTCGGTCTTTCCTACATATATTGCTTCGCAATCTTTGCATTTCAAACTATAAACCCCTTCTTTTTCTATATTTGGTAATTTGTCTTTTTTATTTGAACCTAAATCTTTTCCTAGAGTAATTGAAAAACATTTATAATTGAAGAAAGACTGGATGATGAAGACCAAGTCTTCGAAACTATAGTCTCAAACAAATAAATAATATATATACAGATATATCTTCTTGATATATATGTGTATATGTTTATTTGCATCAAGCAGAGGACAACCTCTTTGTTTCTCTTTGTGAATCAACAACTCTGCTACTCTCGGCAAAACAAAAATGTTTTCTATTAGTTCAACAAAATATTGTGATCTCAAATATTGTTGTTTAATATCTAACGGAACTCGAAAATAGGTCAAAAATGGTCTTTTTCACCGTTTTCATCGATTATATCTCCAAAACAAGAGCTAATCGGTAATCTTTATGGTGATTTTTGAATTCAGCAGGTGGAAATACATAAGAATCAGCTATTTTTGAGCCCGAAGCATTTTCATTGTTGGGCAATAATTATCTCCCTAAATCATATACTTAGTACTATATCTTTACTTTCTAAATGAGAGTGAGCTAGAGTTTGGTTTTCTACGAGTAGAGATAGAGAGCCTGTGTATGTCTGTCTGTCTGTCTGTCTGTCTGCGCCTGGTCGTCTTCCTGCTGCGCGTTTCATTATTTATTACCCTCGGTAATTCCATTCCTTCCCATTCCCATTCGAGAGGATTCAACTTTCAAACAACAATCATCAATAAAGCATTTTTAATTAAATCATGGAATGTGTGAGTGTTATGGTCCAGCTCTCCAGCATCATTCGGAAAGCTCTCTCCAGGTGATGATGATAATTCCTGGGCCCTTATACTCAATATACAGCCGTTAATCAACCAAGCAGATCTCTTAATAAGCGCAGACACCAACCAAATCACAAATTCACACCCACTATATCTTCACTTTGGCCAAAGGGAGTTTCGTGAAATAACAAAAGTTATTCAATTAACACGATTAGATAAATCATTGATTTATTCATTGCTCCATGAAGCTCAATTGGATTTCTACACTTGAAATGTTTAATATCTTAAATATTAATTAAAATTAACAACTTTGGCTAAGTGAAGAATCTACGACAAAGGTCGTATTTATGAAAATTTTACAATATTATGTAGATTTGCAATTAGGAATCATAATTTAGAAATTTTCCACACACCTTTGTTTCTTTTCAAAATAAAATTTAAATTGTACGATATATGCTATCCTCGGGAACAAAATATAAAATCACTGCAACGGATCTTGCTAGGCTTTATTCAACTATTCTATCATTGTTATTCTAATTTGTTTTACTAATTATTTATTTAATAATAATTATATACCTATTTACTAGTTAATTATTTAATAATATTTATATATTTATTAATTAAATTAATTGAAAAGTTTTTGTTTTGCCGAGAGTAGCAGAGTTGTTGATTCACAAAGAGAAACAAAGAGGTTGTCCTCTGCTTGATGCAAATAAACATACACACATATATATATCGAGATGATATATCTGTATAAATATATGTGTGTATGTTTATTTTCATCAAGCAGAGGACAACCTCTTTGTTTCTCTTTGTGTACTAATTAATTATTTAATAATAATTATATACCTACTTACTAATTAATTAAATTGAAAGTTTTTGCCGAGAGTAGCAGAATTTTTATATATTGAAGGAGACAATAAAAGAGTGTGTCTTCTGCTGGAATTATAAATTTTATTTATTTATAACGAGACTATAGTTTCGAGGGCTTTGTCCTCTTCATCAGTCTATTACAATGTATTCACAGGAATTAATTTATGAATGAAATGTTAACATCTTTCATGTGGTTAGGTTAGAAAGCAGGTTACAAAGCCCTCGAAACTATAGTCTCGTTATAAATAAATAAAATTTATAATTCCAGCAGAAGACACACTCTTTTATTGTCTCCTTCAATACTAATTAATTATTTAATAATATTTATATATTTACTAATTAATTATTTAATAATAATTATATATTTACTAATTAATTATTTAATAATATTTATATATTTAATAATTAATTATATATTTACGAATTAATTATTTAATAATATTATATATTTATTAATTAATTGTTCAATAAATTTATATATTTAATAATAAATTATTCAATAATATTTATATATTTACTAAGTAATCATTCAATAATATTTATATATTTACTAATTAATAATTCAATAATATTTATATATTTAATAATAATTATATATTTACTAATTAATTGTTTTTTTGGCTTTTCGGCCTTTTTAGCCATAAGCCACTTTACGATACTATATATTTATTTTTCAAATTTGTCTCTACCCCCGAGGTCAGATTTTAGCCGGATGCCTCGAGTCGGATTCGAACCCGGGTCCACTTGGTTAGCAGGACAATAAATCGTTATACATAAATTAAAAATTTATAATTCTATCAGAAGACACACTCTTTTATTGTCTCCTTCAATTAATATGTTTGATTCTTTATTATTAATCAGTTATTACTGACTATTTGACGCCCACGTTGACTTAAAATCAAAAATAAGGATAGATTTTTATCTAATACTATAGAGGAATAAACTCTTTATTTCAATCCATTTCTGAATGTTTTGACCATGATTTATATTAAACCGGTCAAATGAATACATTTTAAAGAATTAAAAAAAATAGTTGGTGCTATCTTACTCTAGGGTAAAGTACTTTAAAATAGGATTTTACTAAAAAATTTATCTAACCTTTTTTGTGTTCCTCAAGGTAATTAATTAGAATATTAAATTTCATCAAAATTGGAGAAGTCATTTTTATGATATTCAAATAAAACTAAATAAGTACTAGAATAAAGTACTAATATTCGTGGGCTGATATGTACCAAAAAGCAACCAGCCCTTCGTTTTGTTAAATTAATGGTAGACTTTTAATTTCGGC